>CM060925.1:417661813-418244313 GCA_030737875.1 Allium sativum | reverse complement strand
AGAAGATCCTGGTCGCTTCCGCAAAGGCGCAGATTCCATAACAGTTGGTATCGGAGCTGGATCATCGCAAAGCTTAGAGTGATTTTGCATTGGAAAAATTGATTTTTTTTTTTAATGATGGTGTTTCCGAAGATGACTGTTTTTGATGGAAGAAATTGGGGTATTTAGAAGCCTAAGATGGAGGATGTGCTTTACCTCAATGATCTTCATGATCCGATTGTTGGAGATGCAGAGAAGCCTTTAGGTGTGAATGAGGGAACGTGGAAGAAGATGGATAAAAAGGTGATTGCCTTGATTCGTCATTACCTTGATGATTCGGTATTCCATCATGTGGCTAGTTGTGAGTCCGCGAAGGATTTGTGGAACAAGTTGGTATCTTTGTATGAGTCGAGAAGTGCTACAAGTAAGGCTTTTTTGGTTCGAAAGCTTGTTCAACTTTGATTGGGAGAGGAGAAGACTGTTGCTGAGCACCGAAATGAATTTCAAGATGTGATCAATCCATTGGAAAATCTAACGGTCAATTTTGATGATGAATTGCAGACTCTTTTGCTAATGAGTTCGCTTTCAGAAAGTTGGGAGACTTTGGTTGTTTCATTGAGTAACTCCAATGCTGGTGGAGCCATCTCTTTGGAGACTGTTCGAAGCAGCCTTATGAATGAGAAACTATGGATAAAAGGTTCGGGTTTGAAATCAGTTCAAGGTGAGGCTATGGTAGCAAGGGACTCGGGGGAAGATACAAGAAGAAAGAAGAAAGGGGCTAATGGTAAAGGTGCTTGTTATTATTGTGGTAAGCAAGGTCACATACGCAAGAATTGTTATGCTTATCAAAGGGATAGGAAGAAGGTTGCGGATGGTGATGGAAGGGATGAGGCACAGGCAGATCTGGTTGTAAGTTCCATTAGCGATACTTCTGGTGATGTCCTGTTCAGTGAAGTTAATCCTTGGAAGATGGATTCGGGAGCTAGCTTTCATAGTTGTAAGGATGTGAAGTGTTTTTCTTCTTATGAGAAGAATGTTGACGTGATTAGAACAACCAATGGAGTAGAGCTACCAGTTTGTGGTATTGGATCTATCCGGTTTCGTATGCATGATGGCGCGGTGAGAGAAGTCTCTGGAGTTAGACATGTACCCGCGAGTTCACATAACCTCATTTCTCTCGGTCAGTTGGATCGCCATAGTTGCACTTATGATACTCGAGGTGGAGTTTTCAGAGTAAAGAAGGTGGTCGTGTTGTCATGAGAGATGTCTTGGAGGCGGTAAACCTGTGTAGATTGGTTGGTTCTGTGGTCGACAGTGGAAGGTGGGTTACGGTTGAAGAACCTAGTCCACAACAAGGTGGAGAGGTTAATTTGGTCACTGCTAATGTGTTAGACATGGGTCTTCATGTTGATGATGCTCGAGGCATCCGGGGTAATCAAGGAAGGTGCTCAAATCAAGTTATAGATGGGTGTTGATGCAGAAAATCCACAAGGTGGAGATCCTTGTCGTATTACAAGCACTTTTAGACCATTAGAGATGTGTGGTGCATCTTAGGCGGAGGATGCATCGTTGGCAGGCGGTGGGTTGTGTTTGTAATGGTTCAATTGAGAGTAGGTGTCATTGAAAGTTTTGCTTGATGATGAGATTTCATATCAAGGTGGAGTGTTGTGATTTGTGACATGAAATCACGTATGTTGTTGAAGACGATGATGAGTGCTTTGTGGTGGAGAAGAGGTGTGTCAACCGGAGTTTGCAGGAAGATGATGCAGCAGCTTAGAGGGTTGCATTAAGCTTCAGCACAGACGTCTGAGGGAACTTAATCAGACATCTGTGTCTACAGGGTTTTGAAACCCGAGAGTGTGGACAGACATCTGACTAATCTGGGTCAGACGTCTATGGCGTTTTCCTGATGTTGACCGGTTATTTTGGATGTATATTTCTAATATATTTCTGAGGGGCAAATTGGGTATTTGCCTAGGTCTTCTATTCTCCTATAAAAGCAGCATCTAGGGTTGGATTAAAAGGAAATGGGATTGAGACCGAAATAATTAAACCAAGGGTTAGCCGTCGTTCTTCATTGTTCTCCTTCTTCAACAATAGTGTTAGTCATCTAGATATTCTTTCCATTTCTCAATAAGGTTATTGATTCTTGTAATTTGTTTATTGTTGGTTGTTGAACCATGTGAGTGTAAACAAATTTTTTTTTTTTTTTTTTGTGAATCAATAAAGAGGGTGGTTGGGTGGAATATCTTGTGTTTGTGCGTGTGTTTTCATATCCGTGTTTGTTTCCATAGAAATCATCTTTAAGTAATTAGGTGAAGAAGATCCTGCTCGCTTCCGCAAAGTCATAGTTTTTCATAACAGTGCTTGCAAACTTAATCATCCTGCAAATTTTATGAATCAATAAGAATACACTGAATTAGAAACCAAAAGCATGTTTGTTACTAAAAGGCATCTTCATTTTATAAGCTAATAAGTCGGAATATACACTAACCAAAATATTTATTTTTAGTGAAATTAATTTTTTGCATTTAAATTTCCGAAACCAATATTAAATTTTTTAATTTTATCATATTGAAATTGCTTTTGCCATAACCTGAAAGAAAACAAAAACTTGATTTGGAAACAAGCTTGCATTTTTCCAATTTCTTTCTATTTATTTACGGACGTTATGTAGTTTAAAGGTGCTTCCTGGATTAAGTTTTTGGAAGTGATTGAAGGCAGAATCAACTTGGAAATAGAATTGTCGTGCTAATTTTCACTTTTTATGTGGCATGTACAGTATCGTTCTATATACAATTATAAAGCTTCATTAATGTGAATCATTTTCGCATTTATATTTTATCACGAGGAAATGGAAAAAAATAATTTGATATGATGGGAAAGTCCACAACCTTTATTTTTTGGAAAGTCAACAAAACAATTACCGGTTTGTGCCCATATTCTTTATCTTAGCATTAACCAGTTCACCTCACGAATAGTCAGTTCTTATTGAAATTTTTATCATAGTAGTCAAGGCACGCACCGTCGCTGCCACTCCTCTACCGCCGCCGCTTGTCTGCCGTCGTATCCCGGCTGCTGCACTATAAGGTATTTTTTAATTATACGCAGCAGTTTTTTTTTGTGTTTGTTTTGCAGCAGTTTTTTTTTAATTTATGCAGCAGTTTTTCTCTTTTTAAATATTTGCAACAGATTTTTTTTGCAGCAGCAGTTTTTTTTTTTATGTGCAGCAGCTTTTTTTTCAAAATATGTGCAGTAGTTTTTTTTAAAATTTATGCAGCTATTTTTTTATTTGGGGGTTTTGCAGCAGTTTTTTTTTAAATTTATGCAGCATGCCATCTTGATTTTTTTTTGTTAGTAGTTAGTAAAATAGTATAATAAATAATAACTTTATATCGCTTATTTTATTTCAGGTTGATGTGGATCCAAATGCGCAAATTTTACTGTTGTAAACAATGACATTACAGTGATTTATCCTTTTTTGAATTTTCTGATTGAATCACCCAGGTATGCTTGTTTCAGTTGCATTATTTCAATTATTATATATGGTTCTTTTTTCAATTTTATTATTTTGATAGAAACCCTTGTTTTATACCTTTTCAAAACAGATTGAACCAATTGATATTACAGTTTCTCCTATTGTGTTTTTCAGGTAATCCTAAGCCTTTCACCATTGTTCGGTACTGCTTATTTTGTCATCAACTATTGGAAAGCGTTACTAACTATTGAATCTTTGCACGTACTAGTTGGAATAAGAAGTCAACACAAATTTTACCAACAAAAAATTAGTATGTTTTAACGGTAGTCGGTACAGTTACCGTGTTACCTTTTATGATGCAAAAATATGAAAAAAAATTGCTTTAAGCTTTTATCCTACTGCTACACATAGTTGGGGATATTGCATCCATGTTACTTTGCACGGACGTTAATAAATGTGATGATATGTTTATTTATTAGAAAATGAACAATGTAGAGAAGAAAAATATACCAATAAGTTTCTTGAACGACCAAAAGCGAAAGAATTGCATGAATTAGTCTGATAAAATAGGATGCCTGAGATCTTAACAATTTGAAATTTTGAACTAAAACAAAATATATTAGTTAAGAAGCATTTAATAATAATGATCATAACACCTACATATGCGTTATGTGGAAAGTAATTTACTTTTATTTAATAATGATCATAACATCTACATATACGTATAAATTGAAACTGTGTTAACATTTACTTTTATTTATGTTTGAAACATCATTTAATTTTAGAGAGAAGTTCATTAGGTAGCAGCCAATATGACTGCATTCAACTTTAACGTACTTGTTTAAAAAATAATTTTCTAACTATAAATTAATTGATTTTGATGTGTATATCCCTGGATGTCAACTGGTTGAAGCAATGCATCACAACATCAAGAAAGCACTGTAAATGCTCCTCACCAGCAAACAAAAAGTACTCAATAATTGTAGTAGTGAAACTTCAACTTGTCACAATGAACTTTGTAGAATTGATATGACATCCTTAGTATGTATGATACTTTCTTTTCAATTTGATGGAATGTCAGTTTGAATTTGATTTCATGTGTGTTACTGTCATAAATTTGTATTTGTGTATCTAAATTAAATGATATGATGTGATACTTTAAAATGCTATATGCGATGTAGTTCAGCAATACCAAAATTGCAACACTTATAAGTGGTGGGAGCTTTTGAATTTAAACATGTGTATTGAAATTACAGGTTATAACCATTGGAATAAATATATATTCTAATGGTTATGACCGTTGGAAGAGCATAACTTTCCTAATAGTTATAACGAACTACGAAATTTGCTAACGGTTATAGTCGTTGGAACAAAAAAAATCTCCTAACGGTTATAACCGTTAGCATATTCATTTCCAAACTTGTCATATACCTTCTACCAACGGTTATAACCATTTGTAATGTGATTTACACTTATAACTGTTAGGAAATGACAATTCTGGTGTTGTGTTAGGGGGAAACTAAATACCGTTGAAGCTACATGAAATTTTACCCAAATTTTGGGAGGTAACTGAAATACTAGGGCACAAGTGAGAGCTCTTACATAAATTGCATTTTAACCCTTTTCTTTCAAATTTTCCTATTTTAACAGAAATTCTTCAATTGAGTTCATTTGTTCACTAACAGGTGAACAACCCTTGATATTTTCAGTCGCATGTGAAATGGTCTATATGATTTCAGATTTGCGAACGAAAATTGTCGATCAACACACAACAGAAAGAAGGCAAATTCTTTCATCTGAAATTGATAATGTAGTTTATCTTTTTTTATAATAAGATTAATAATAGTACAATTTCTTAAAACATGGTGAAGATGGGTTGGATTGAAGGTGGCAAAAGGGGGAAGTCTAATTTTTGGGGTGGGATGTGCTACTGCCGTTGTCCTGACCACGAACACAAACGCCGAAGACCTATCCAATACCGAAATTTGTACTATTGTTCCTCTTCGTCTCATTTTTGCGTCACTTAACAGTTGTCGTCGTCGCTCTAGGTCAGTCACCTATTTTTATTTATTTTCTAAATTAGTTCTAACAGCTGTATGACATTATATAGTCTATGGATCTTGATTATACCATTTGTATGCTTTATTAACATGCCGGTGTACAATGCTTTCAATGTATATCACCATTTATATGTGAATATAAATACCTAACTAGTCGTTCTCAATGTATACAACATTAATATGTGAATATCCGTGCACCAATTGCGCTGGATCTTCGTAAGCTTATTGAAAGGAGTATTCGAGTTCCTCGTAGTGCAATCTATGTTGTTTCCTTGATAAGTGCAAATTGGGTAGTACACTTTCTTTGCTATATTGAAATCAAGTTCATTTATAAACCGACCCCCTTGGTCATGGAACTATAGACCGAACACCTTCTCATTTTGTAACTAATAACAAACGATGACCCGATTGCATTCGTGTAAAAACTTGTAGTTTTAACTTCCAAAATGCATTACAGAACCGTTACAACGTGATTGGAAAAAAATCTTGGTGCTACAAACAAGTTCATTCTCCATGCATCTATTTAACACATGACCATAACTAGCAAGTGTTAATTTTGAAGTCAAATTAGTTTTCTAATTTTGTATTTATTTTACAAGTTGTACACATGAGCGAGCTTTCTTCAAGTAAAGGCACAGACACAATCAGTACATGGTTATTCCATTAGTTAATATCTTGGTGTTTGGTGCACATAAATGCGAATTTTTATATTTGGTGATATTTGTAAATACCACATGCAACCTATAAAGAAGTATCAACATGAAGAAACACAAAGTGTAGTGTGAGTTACTTTTTATTAAATATTTGATGAACTGGCCTATAGTATAATGTCACTACTGTATTTGTACTTATTAGAGGCATTCCACCAAAGTCTTCTTTTCCTAGATCATATTTGATGTATTATATGTACATTTGCTGAAGAAACAGATATGCAATGTTGCTCAAAGTTGGAGTTGCCCCAAAAGTACTATACATTTCATTATATGGTGTACATTATATAATTAACATTGTTACATGTTCACCAATATGTTTCATTAAATTGAGGTAGAAGTAGCTTCATATACATATTCACCTCTAACCTTTATAACTCTGATGATCATTTTAACTTAAATCATAACTAACATATTTGTTTGATAAAACTTTGATTGTTATTCTTGGAACTCGGTTAGATGCATTGCATGATAAATATACATGGTTGCTTTATCTCATTTATCAGAGTATGCCAGATTGTGTTACTTTTGGTAAGAAACTTACATTGCATGATATATACTAAGAAAATTAATAAAGCTGAACAAACCCATTTATTAACCAAACTTCATTAATTTATTAACCATAATTTATATTTCATAATTATACTAACCTTATATATATATAATATAAAATTTTGCTTATTAGTAGTTCAGTTTTATTCTTGATATACACAATGAACAGACCCTTGCATATATCTAGTAACCAATGGAGCTTAGTTACTCTTAGTTAGTTTAGTTTGGAACTTAGTTACTTACATTGCGTGTTGTATACTAAGCAAATTAATAAAGAAAACAAACTCATTTAGAAAACAGTGGATGAATAAGGATTTCTGAATGGGTTTTAAATTCATTGGCTACCTAACAAATAAATGATGCATTATGAAGAAAAAAAAGCATCCCTGCTTATTGCTGATGCTACAAATTCATTGATTTTTTTTTTCTCATTTGAGTTGATTAATTGGGCCATCTGATATGGTCTGATACTCTACGCCATCAGATAGCACAACATTAATACCAAAAACATCACCCATCTACCTGCTTGCTATGTGGATCAGAGAAGCAACAGATATCACTAACTAGACCTGTACATGAATAAAATGGTAAAGAAATAGTGCACTTTTTTTTGTAACTTGACAAAGACAAATATAGCTACAACAATGTTATATGCTATATGGAATCTTTTCTGAATACAAGTGCTTTAAAAATGTATTCATTGCTATTCTGCCATGTGTCATTAGTCGATTACAATTTGAATAATGTAACAAATTATATATAGACAATGTCAATGAATGTTTAGTAGGTCGAAATGTTTTTTTTGTTATTTTCATTTATTTCTCCTTTTCTTATTCCTTTTTCATCCCTCTACTATCATGTATGTTGCCTTGCTGCAACCCAGTAGTTAACCCCCTAGCACCATCATGATACATTAGTAATTTTGAGTCATGGGTTTTTTTAATGATAAAAATAAGCCTAAGGATATACATTTCTAGCATGGTAATCCATTTTGGAATACCACTGTATAGTAGACTATACTTATATTTCATAATTTTGTTGTTGTATTGGATTGAAATAAAGTGAGTTTGAACACCAACGACTGAAATATTCAACCAAAAGTCATTCAGTTCATTTATCAAACCAATTACGAAACTTTAAATTGACTGATTATGAAAATAATTTCGAATCGATTAAGAGAGTTCAAATTGATAACCTAATATGAATTTGACAAACCATGTAACTATTATACGAATCTATAACTATAATTAACCGATGAATAAAAAAGCATGTATAGGTATGAATTTAGTTTTGATATCAGTTTATATAAACTGATATTAACAATGATTTTTCTATAGACAAATTGTTTGTTATAGAAATTGATACTTATAATGATTTGATTCTTGAAAATGAATACATAGCGAATTCATCAAAAGGGAAGCCCCAAAAAATTCGAGGAGATGGTTGACAACGTTTCAGTGTACAACTTTTTTATATCCTTTTAGAAGAACTTGTAGGAAATTTCCAATGAGGAAGATGATAACCAAAGCAACCTGACAAGATTTCGAATGTTTTGATCGTTTTACCCTTTTAAACCACATTTTTTATAAAGCCTATTGTACCAGGTTTTGCAACAAAAATACTTGAATAGTATTTTCTTCCACGGGAGAAAATGGAGAAATATTTCCTCATTGGCCAATGGTTCTATGTAAGTAGTAAATGATGTTTGTTTTTGTAATTTCATAGCATTAGACAAATGCTAGGAATCAACATTTGCTAATTCTATGTTTTTGTGCAGTGTGGAGATTGATCCAAATCTGAAGTGATTAGCAAAGTAGGTGCAGGAAGATCATTGTATGATGATGTAGTCCAGACATGATTGAGAACAATATAGCAAGCATGCATAAGCACTTTTTATCAAAAATGGATGACAAAGCTTGCTGCAGTAACATGAAGACTTTGTAGACACATTGTTGAAGCCCTCAACATTGGGAGATGGTTTGGGAACTGATGCACGTGCAGTTTATGTGCATAAATCATAGATGCAGGCACAAACGGTTCTGGTAAACTTAGGTCTGTGGAAATTTCGTATGAAAAATTAAGTGTGCTTGAGATGCAACTTTTGTTCAGTTCTGGTTTGGAAAGTTTAGCAGATAATTTGATTTTTGGAGTTGTATTGGAAATTTGTAGTATTAAAAAATATTATGGTACTAAAATTTCTTTAGTATTAGTGTTTTCATTCGTTATTTATACATTGGTCTAATTCTTATATCATGCTTACTGATTTTCAAAATCAATACTAGGAAAAGTCAACTGTGGTAGCATATAAATAAATATAAAATAACTCTGAATGTTATTTTGCATTAATTCAGTTAGACAGATAGAGGCGTATTGATTTGCCTTCGTATGTACCTTAAAGGGACAATGAAAACCGCTCCTATTGTAATTATTATACTGTATGTAACACCCTAAGTCCCACGCCATGGAAGCCTGTGTGAAGTGGGTACTTATATAGTAGAGCCCATCTCTTACTAACGCCGAGGCCTTTTGAGAAACAAAACCCCACACCTATACGGTGGCTAAGTTGGGGACAATATCTTACGTGAATGGAGGTGCGGGTGGTTACAGCAGTATCAGAGCCAATACCCAGCCGGAATTGTGGCTCCTGTGTGGACCACAGCGCCTGAGTGAGGTGTTTGTGAGCCAATGGGGATGTTGGGCTCTGTAGGAGGGTAGAATGTAACACCCTAAGTCCCACATCATGGAAGCCTGTATGAAGTGGGTACATATATAGTAGAGCCCATCTCTTACTAACGTCGAGGCCTTTTGAGGAATAAAACCCCGCACCTATACGGTAGCTAAGTTGGGGATAGTATCTTGCGTGAACGGAGGTGCGGGATGTTACATTATAGTTGCTTACGTGGCACATGCCATATCAAGGGCGTTTTAATGGTCCAATCCGCCCTTGAATATTATTAGGAACACCATTATAAGGGGCATTTCTTTATTTGCCTCTCCTTTTAGTAGGGGCTGTATAGTTGAAATTTTTGCCCCTAATTGCATTAGTTGTGTCAATTTTAAATGCCTTTACTATTTCAGAATTTGGTAGTGTTAATCCTAAATACAAAAGACTAATCTACAGATGAGTTTCTTGAGTAGTTTCACCAATGTCTCCATTGAGAAACATAACTTTAATCTCCATCAAATAATGCTCAAAAGTACAAAATGTAGTAAGCTCCAAAGTGATCGAATCTAAAGAATCATTTGCTAAGTCCAAAATGAAACATTCTTTAAAGAAAATAAATTTTCCTTTTAATAATAGTGATGTCAATAAAAGTGCCTTATAAAATTCAATATTACCCACTTGATCCCTTTTGGCTTTGAATAATTATTGATGATCTTATGACTTAAGTTAGAGGAAAATTTCAAACTTTATTATCCATATAGATTTATACTGTATGTTCATTTCTTAAATCCACATTTTAAATTAGTACCTTACATGGATTGATGTAAGTCCATAACACCATCTTTATTAATCCATTAATTTATATTTATGAAGAAATACTACACAATCATCTGAAATAGCATTTCTTCCCCCATTTAGGTGGATTTCCTTAGTGATCTTGCATTTTGAGGTTATTGAGTTTGTTTTCTTGAAGCAGTAATCTTAGCTTAAAGGGTAATTTTCTTTAACATCGTCTTATTATAGTTCTTAATTTACTTCTTAATGGAAGAAAACAAATCTTAAACTTTAGCCGAAGAAATAACCGTAGTTGAATCAAAGATAATGATTTTCTCTAATGACAATGATAAAACTCTATTTCTTCCCCCAAACTCAACATCCTCAAAAAATTATTGCATTTCCCGCTTTAAAACTTTTCCTTGTTGTGGGTTCATAAAAAACTATAAACTTTAAATCGCCTAGAATATCAATAAAGTATTTTCTTTCTTTATGATATCTCAATCTATAATTCCTTAGTAAACTAAAACAAATAATTATATTAGTCACCAAAACCAAATTTGAGATATAATTACACAAGTTATTTAGCATAAATAGCCATAACTTATATATTAGACATTAATATCTTCAACTACATAAAATTTTGAATTTATTCATAAATCAACATTATTATTTCTTGATGAACAATAATAACCTAATATGTTCATATTAGAAATATAAAACCGAAATTTGTCTAAAGACAACATATAAAAAAATTATCAAATAAATTCAAACAGTATAATTGAAATCTTAATAATGACTTTGAATCATCTAGTATACTTTACTTTATATGACTGTAATCTTATTAAAAAAAACAACTATAAGATATCTCTATGTTATTTCTTTTCTTTTAGATCTTCACTGACTTATCAAATGAGTACTTTTAATCTTAAAAACTTCAATCTCCCTTCTAATTACCAAAGAGATAAATTATCTCAATAAGATGACATCTTATTCTAAAAATTATATTAATTTCAAAATAATCATGCTGGAGATAGCACCCAAAAAAATAAATAACTGAGTGACTTTAAACTTCGAAGCAACATTTTTCCATATAGTACTCATTTTTATTTCCTTTCCTTTGAATTTATGGAATCAAGCACCACAAAAATGTTAGTTTTCCCTTATTGTTTTCACAGAATCGTTACCATTCACAATAGATAACCTAACAAATAATAGGTATCGTTACATATAGTACATCCTGGAAAAGCTTCTGAAATATTTACATAGTGATCCTTTGAATCTTGCCTTTTGAATTATACCAACTTTCAATATTCTTCAAAAAAATTTAATAATATCTAACCATAGTAGGGTTGGATGTAACCCTCCTAATTGCAAGAGCTAAACTATAAAGTCATGAATAAACAATATGTTTCTTACAAATCTTTGTAATTATCCTAAAATAAGATGAGAATATTCGTAAAATTGGCAGACAATTTGGTTAAATTAGCTGAAAAATGAACAAAATTAAAATGAAGACTGGTCGCATGCTCATAGTCAAATATCAACCATTGTAAAATTCAAATAATTGGCCTCTTCTTAAGATACCTAGTACATATTAATATCAAGTCTCTGGAGAGTAATAATAACTGTAAGTGGTACTCTTGTTGTAATGTTCAAACACTGACAATAAATTCGAGTCAAATAATAATCTTCTTTTGGGCCGATTAATTATTCACTCGTAAAACCTTATAATTGTCATGTATTTATCATCACCACATGTGTAAGCGATATGACCAAATATTAGTCTTCCTTTGAGCTGGTTAATAATCGCATGAACAACTACATACAAATATCAAACATTTTCATGAACCACCAAAATAAGAGAGGTCACTTTGGTGACATGTTATTTCAGTTAGTTCACTATGAATGTAGGATATTTTCAGTTGTAAAGAGACACCAAAAATATATTTGTATTTATTTCTTAGTATAACAATATATTTTGAGTGTTATAGAACATTCCTAACACTTTAGGTCTATATGGCACTTGAGAAACTCAAAATTATAAATAGCACAACTTATTTCAATCGTTGCTATTATAATATTTCATTTTAGATATGTGATTATATTCATGACATTCCTAAATAATTATAATACATGATGTCATAAATAAATCACATATAAAATATCACAAATGAATACCAGAGTTAAGTGTCACATAAAGAATACATATAAATATCATAATGGATATTGCACTGAATAACATGAATGAATTAGTAGCTATGATATATACCCTAACCTTAATATTGCTACAATGAATACCACTGTATTACTTTAAGTTTATTATTTGCATAATACCTTAATACATTCATTTCTACCTTTACTATAAATATTAATGTCAAATTTGTGTAAACGCGCACAAAGAAAACAATATACTAAAATATGATTTCCATAACCTTGAAATTTGACATGAACTAAAATGAATATATGCGTACATATACAAATAATAATAACTGTATAGGACTGGTTTCAGGAAAGGATAATTTCTTTTCAACAGAACAATTAAAGAATCAAATTTAGATTTGGTAGTGATAACCAAATATAATCTGAACCAACGTAATAGCATTGAACTGTACTTCCCAATTTGTGGAAATTTAATAATAGCATCAGAGTATGCAATACGTTCATCACATGTTTAAATATATTCATGACTGTCACTGTCATTGGCTTGCAAGTTCTAAAAAAAATTAATTGTCTACCAATGTACAATTTCTATATGCCCAAATGATGGATCAAGTCACATATTATCTCCAATCCGAAAGCACAACAAATATTATTTGGTTGGCTGCAAGGAAAACGTGTAAATCTAAGGTTAAGTAAATATAGGATTTAGAAGTGTATACCTACGGCCCCACCGACTTCTTTTTACCCATCTAAGATTAAACAACCTGGACCAAGAATTTAGCGTTTACAAAATACTAAAGTACTAGTCAAATTAATGACCGCACATTAGGTAAAATCATGAATACTAAATGATATATGAAGTAACAGATTTGCCTTCATTAACTTACGATACAATTAAGCAAGCAAGCTGAACCATACCCAGCGTGAGTCAGAAAATGAATGGATACTTAGCATTAAAAAAAAATCATAAATGTTTGATAGGCTCAAAAGTTGACAAAATCAACTATTCATAAATTAAAATAACATGATATGTCATGTCTACTTTGTTGGCTTAGTGGCATAACTAGCAGTGATGTATTGTAGAGAATGCCATGTTGTTACATAATATATAAATGTCACATTGTCTTTCTTTTATATGTACAAGGTACTGTTGAATTAATTATAAGCATGCATCCATATTTATCTATCATTAGGGAAAATCTAACAAAAGCCTACATTTCAGTATTTGTGAGATATGCACCCATTTTGGCCTCCAACGGAGTGTGGAAAGATCAAGCTGTTCTGAAATGGGGGAAGGGGTAAGCGCTTGTTGAACAAACGACTGGATATAGGTAGACTTTTAACAGACGCATGGATTAACCATTTAAGCCCCTTGTTTAATAATCTATGTTATTCAGTTTAGAATATATTCAGTTTATGCTGAATTATGTTGAAATTTTGTGGTATTTATGTTACTTCCATCGACGTAGAAATTTAGGCACGAAGATGTGATTAAACAAAAACGATCAACAGTTACAAAAGCTTAGGATACATGATTTCATTACCAATTAACGGATACGTAGTTTCAGATATTGATTAACGATTATGGTACAAGATTAGAACTACTAAAACAACGAAAAGACAAAAACTAAGGGTAAATAGTTTTACTGACTTCCAACAAAGTTTCATAGATGATATGTTAAATCTTTCTGGAGTCTTCGATGAATGTGAGCATTACGGTTGGACATTTGGCTTTCGGCATGAAAATCAAGCTCTAGTTCGCTTTCAATCATATTTTCATGCCAAATCTCAGGTGATGGAGTAGGGCAGTCGTAATTGAAATCATCATCCATGTCTCTTTCATCCTCTATAATCAAGTTATGTAAAATAACACAAGTATACATTATCCTAGTTATTTTAGTTGGAAACCAAAGTCTGCATGAATTACTGGCCATGGCAAATCTGGATTGTAGAACGCCAAATGCTCTTTCTATATCCTTTCTTTGTCCTTCTTGCATTGTTGCAAACCTTGCTTGTTTATTGTTTTGTGGGTTCGACATTGTCTTGGCAATGGTACTCCATTGTGGGTATATACCATCGCCTAGATACTATCCGTGGTCATACACGTGACCCTCTAAAGTAAAATGATATGGAACTGATCTACCATTCGCCAAATCATTAAACAACGTTGAGCGTTCAACTACGTTCAAATCATTGTTTGAACTTGGCATTTCGATAAAAGCATGCCATATCCACAAGTCGTACGATGCTACAGCCTCAAGTATAATAGTTGACGTATGAGACTTACACTAATAAGCTCCAGCATATGCTTTTGGACAATTCTTCCACTCCCAATGCATGCAGTCTAAAGATCCTAACATCCCAGGCCATCCTCTGCTACCGTGCATATCCATTAACATTGCAATGTCGTCTTCGTTTGGTCTACACAAGTATTGATTACCGTAAACGTCTACGATTGCTTGGCAGAAATGGCCCAAGCATTCTAGTACTGTGCTTTCTTCCATTTTCAAATTTTCGTCTTGAGCGTCAGCAGGACCTCCATAGGCTATCATATGTAGTGCAGCTGTCATCTTTTGAATTCCGGTGAGCCCCATTGTCATAGACGCATTGCGTTTGTAGATAAAATAGGAATCGTGTTCTTTAATACATTATAGGGTTCGAAGAAACATAGGATGCCTCATTCGGAATCTCCTTCTAAACTCTGCAGGTGTATACCACGAATTTGAAACAAAATAATCATCCTTTAGTCTCTCGTTGTGCAATGCATGATGTCGATTTTTATATCGACAGCCTACAACAGAACCACCATGTTTTTTTTGCTAGATTCACCATCTCCTAGTGTAGCTATTAGCTGTCTTCGTTGACGAAAATGATCATCCACCATAATATCAAAATCTTCGTTAGTATCATCGAACAACAAACACTCTTCAGTGGCCATTGTGGACTTTTGGGTGTATATACTAAAAATATTGGATTGTGTTTGAGTACTGAATGCTGCAAGTTTTCCTACTTATATAACATAGTTTTTCTACACTCTGGTCCTCATTGGATACCAAAATGTGGCATGCATTGGTTAAGACAGTATGATTGTCATTGGATACCGCATTTTGTCATGCAGTGGCTGTATCACTGGCATAAAGCAACACTTTTTAAAAGCAACATTTGCTTTATTACTGATATAAAACAACAGTTGCATTACTATTGACATAACCTTCATGATATACGTATCAGAAATAAATGTATAAATTCCTTAAAACTAGTTAAATTTGATTTATGACCCACAAAATATTACAACCAGCACACAAATTAAATTAGGTTACAACAAGCTAGAAATAGCAACATAGACAGAGCAACATTACATCCGACATAGAAATTTAAACTAGGATACAATAAGGTAGAAATAGCAACATAGAAGTTCCTAACCAGATTTAAAAGTATGACAGACTTAATTAAAAGCACGAAATTTAGTAAACTTACAACATAAACCTACTCATTCCGAGATCGGGTTAGCCAACTACAGCGAAGCTTGTAAGCTTTGTGACCCACGAAATCCGTCCCGTGTTCAAACAGGTAACGAAAATCAAAAGTTGCTGTAGAATCTTTAAATATGTCTTCATCTTCGACTGCCTGTACAATCGTATGATAACGATCGCAAGCCTCTACAAAATGACGGTGAGCTAAATGGATATCAGATGTTGTTCTTCTAACGGGACACCTACGATGGTTGTTATGCAATCTTGTGATCATTGCCCAAAACTCATCATGGCTTAAACCACCACCTCTGTATCTCGACGATCAACTTCAATATGGAGGATAAGTAATTCATCTACAGAATATTCGTTAGTTGAAGCTAAGGAAGATGAGGCTCTATGGTTAGCACGAACTGCTTGAGCTTAGTAGGTCGTGGCATTGTAGCTCGTAATTGCACTACAAGAAAAATACCCTATTGCAACTAGCTATTTGCAACATGCGACAAATGATAGTTGTAGTAAATGATATTTAGCAACAGACCTATTATAGCAGTTGCAACAGAAGTGATTTAGCAACATGCCTTTTTTCTGTTGCAAAAAGCTTATATTTAGCAACTGCGCTTCTCTTCCTGTTGCAAAAACATACTTTTAGCAACTATGCTTCCATAACAGTTGCAACAAACATATTATTTGCAACTACGCTTCCAAGCCAGTTGCAAATAAATATCTTTAGCACCTGTTTTCGCCTCTTGCAATAACTGTATTTTTTTATAACTGGTAAAGTCTGTTGCGGAAAACAAACTATTAAAATTAGTATCAGCTTTTAATGATTATTTTTTACTAATTAATTTTAAATAGTTACTATTAAATGATTAACTACTAGTAATTATATAATAATTAAGATTAATATTTAATAATTATTAATTAATAATAAAATATAAGTATTATAAAGTAATATTTATAACCGATAATTAAAAAATAATAATTACTAATTAACAAATAATAATAATGAACATTTAAAAAATAATAAAATAAATAAATATTAAATAATAATAAACTAATAATAGAAAATAATGGATAATAATTAATTTGAAATATGAATACGTTTAAATATTAAATAAATAATTAATAATTAATAAATTTATAATAAATAAATAATTAACGATGATTGATTAATATTACTATTACGGAGTAATTAATAGTTAATAATAATTTGTTATATGAATTAATTTATAATTTGTGTTTGATAGAAGTATTTTTATGAATTAATTAATAGTTCCTAGTTAAGAAAATTATACTGAATAATTAATAATTATTACTTGATAATTAATAATTAATTAATAACATTCAATACTCAGTAAGAAAAGTTAATAGTTAATAATTACTAATTATTATCAATAACAATTTTTTTTATATATTTAGAATTTTTCATAGTTATTTATTAACAATTAGCAAATTATAATTAATATTTAGTAATTATATTTAATAATTAAAGAATATAATTAATAAGTAGTATTAGATAATTAATAATCATTTTGTATATTCGATGTTTAACATTTAATTAATAACTAACATTTAATAATTATGAAGTAATATTCAATACTTAATAATTTATTTTTAAAGTTTATTAATTAGTAACTACTATCAAATAATAATTAATAAAAATTATATAATAAGCATTTAATGTTCAATATTACTGTTATTTAGTTAATAATTGATGATATTATTGTTTTTGGTATGTTTAAGTATTATAAATATATATTAAATTATTATTTATAATTTGATATAAAATTAAAAATTTATATTTATATTAAATTCAATACCTAGACTAATATAAAATTATAAATGAGTGATGTCATTATATAGGAAAAATTAGAAAGAAGTACAATAAAACATAGGACGGTTCAAAATGTCCAACAATGATGCATTTTTTTCTATTTATATAAAACCAGTAATATTTCAAATTATACCTTTTAAGTAGTGTTAACACGTTTTGCTTCCATAATTGTTCGAACTGCGCATAAGTCTAAACTTATGATGTTATTAAATATTAACGCATCTTCACTGTGTATCACACAATTTGGCTCCGATCTCCAAAATTTTGGCTCCAATCTTCGAAATTTTGGCTCCATCCTCCTCTGCAATTCTATCTTAAAATTTTCGCTATGGCTCTCCTTAAAATGAATACCTAAATTTTCTTTCATATCCAAACCCATCGGAGAAATCCAGGTCCTATTTGTCAGCCAAATTCCCAAAATTGAACTCGAACGTGGAGGATTCGAACGTCAGGTTCGTTCTTTCAAATTGAACTTGAACATGGAGGATTCAAATTGAACTCGAACGTGGAGGATTCAAATTGAACTCGAATGCAATTTGGAAATCAGGTTCGTTCTTTCATCGATTTACAGATTCAAGGTAATTTCGGTGTCTCACATCCAAATCTTGTCATTTTAAGCTATTCACTGAAATATCAATTTCTGAAAAAGGTGATTATTTATGCCCATAGAGATTCAAATTTTAAGATTTAGGCGTGTATTTTTTATCAGTTTCAAAGGATTCACAAACCCAACGTCCCATCTTTCGTATACCTCTTTTATTTGGGTTTGTTTTGTTGTTTATTTTTAGTGTGAGATCTGTGAATTGCGACAGGTGAAAGTTTTTTTAGACAAGTACTCCTTTAGGAGCAGTGGAGTAGACGTTTACTATTAACTTTCATTCAAAATATTAATTCCGTCTTTATCCAGTACTTAGCACCGGCTGAAAGTTCTCAATTTACCGTTCCTTTGCCTTATTTGAGGCCATGTTTTTTTTTCACGTAATAATTCATCTTTATTTGACTCAGCATATTTTTGATCAATTAACTCAACATTTTGTGATAACAGTTCAGAAAACTGAGTGTAGCTGTCTCTCAAACCTTGCCTTGCTCCACTTTCAATCATTCCTTTCATCATTGTGCTTTATAGAAAATTTGTGTGCCATGATATAACAAGAGTTGATGACGATTCCTTGGATGTTAACTCTGGTCCGGTTAAAATACGAAATAGAATTTCTTTTCTGAAAGAATTGCCGAAAGGAACATCAGGTGTGCTCACAGTTAACAAAACTGCATATTCTTTCCCATTAGCCTTCAAATATATTTGCTTTTCAGTTGCTTTCACAGCCTTCACTAATTTAGTTGCAGCTTTTGTGTATGTCACAACTCTACTAAGACTTTGAGTTTTCCTTCTCCAACTTCCAATGTTCAGGTTGCAGACCAGTTGTTCCTTGTAGACCAACAAGAGATATCCAAAAGCTGTAAATTGGCGAGAACAGAAGAGAGTTCAGATCAGTAGGTGATACTGAATATGAGCGGTCAAGAACACCTCTGGCTAAAATATCAGGTATCTCTTGATATGCTGACTCCAATTCTTTCAGCATTTTATCAAATGTTTGGTTTTCAGAAGCAGGTGGGTCTGTGATAGTTTCTTGAACTTCACTGATATCATCCTTAGTCCAAACGATTGTTTGCACCACATGAGAATGTTAAATGTTGCAAAAAATACCACTTACGCTTCTCTGAAAATTGTTGCCATAATAATTTCGTAACAATGGTTTGGAATTGAAGAGAGGCTTCCTAGTATTTCATTATTATTTCAGTATCATGTGTGTTCTTGTGTTTTATTTTCGATAAAAAGGATATATAAGGGAAGAAGAAAGAAAAAGAATAACCTAGCTTGATTAGGGTCATGGGAAGAGCTGCTTCCTAGCTTTGTTCGATTTATATGGCTTTGGTCCTGACGAGTTAGGCCAGCCTGATTAGGGTGGGTCAATGTGGCTACTTGGTTTCCTATGTTCCCGTTTTGTTATCTGTCTGTTCTGTTGGTTTTCATATTGAGTTTATCCTCTGTCATAGCAATTTCGAGTACTTACAAATTTACTTTAACATCCAAACAAAGTTCAAGTGTATCATTGAAACTACACTTCCATTTCTTAATATGGATGATAACAACATATAAACACATTCATGTCGCTTCAAAATGCTTGTTTATATTAATTCACCTTAATATATGATAATTTCCATTACAAAATGACTGCACAACTTTATTTTCATTGCTAAGTTTTGTGCCTTGGCATGAAATATGGCCCTACAGTTTGTCAACATCCCATTACAGAAATCTTTACATACCAAGTACATTCGAGTTGCACAATGATGCATTTTTCCCCCTTTTAAACCTGTTTCTTTATTGATCTGCAAGGTACTGAATGTGGAGATTGGGGAGAGGTCGAGACTTGCATGGGATGGTATTGACCTGTAGAGTATTGACATTTTAATCAAATACAGTTTGCACAATGTATCTTTTAGATAAGTTTTTTTATCAGGGGCCATTGCTTTGATGTGTTTGAAAGAGCTGAAGTGAGTGCATCGGTGGCTTTGTTTGATAATAGTTTAAAACGCGGCGAGTGGATGAAAGACACAATGCATTAGATTGAAATGCACGGTGGTAGGGATATATAATTTGTGTCATTGAAATTGGATGTGGGAGAAGAATTATTCTATGGTTAATGCTTGTGTTGCTAAGTTTTTGATCAATTTATATTGAAAATAGTTTGTAGTCTTGAAGAGAAATGTTGATATATATATATATATATATATATATGTGTGTGTGTGTGTGTGTGTGTGTGTGTGTGTGTGTGTGTAACCATCTTTGTCACTGTATTGTTTTTTCTTGAATTTACAAATGTTGTAATAAAATTTGAACTTTTGTGAATGCTTAGTGAAATGTTTTAGAGTAGTATTGTCTTTGAGCTGATATTTAAATTGTATGTATTTTAATCAATGAAATCATGATTTTATAATAGTTGAAATCGCAAAACATTTTGTAAAAGATTCAATTGCAACAGACAAAAACAGTTGTGAAAAATTATTTTGCAACAGGCACAAAATTATATAAGACTATTTTGCAACTGTCGTTTGTTGTTGTAAAAGAATTAGTTGCAACAGCGAAGACCTGTTGCAAAAATGTATACCGCAACATCTTATTGCAACAGGCGGAAAATGTTGCAAGACTTTTTACAACTCTGGCTATACCAACAGGCGCGGGCCTGTTGCAATAGGTCTACCGCAACAGATATTGCATGTTGCCAAAAGTGTTTTTTGTTGTAGTGTTGAGGACCAGGAACCCCTCCAGGTACCTCGTTTATTTGTGTGTCTAGCACGAATCCTATCTCATTTTGGTGATCTTTGGTTTGTTCGTACTCATCGAACATTTGCTCCATTCGTTCATCACTTATTAACCAATCTTCCATTTAACCTAATGAGTTATTTACCTAAGAAGAGCAATCCATTATCTAGTATTTAAATGAAAAGAGCAATCTCATTTAGCTTTACATGTAACGACCCTATAGTGGAGTAGACTAGTCATTGCAGAGTTAAAGCGGTGTACATGTGACGACCCCATGAACTAAGGATGTATTGTCCTTTCTTGATAAGACTAGTCAGTCTAGGGTTAAAGCAGTGCACATGTTAAAGAGGAAATTGAAAGTGAATCTCGAATATTGTGAAACGGTAACAATAATAATAATTTTTTTTTTCAATTTAAAATTTGTTTAAAATTGGATTGGACGAATGTGATCTTCAGATATTTAATATACATTCTGTAGATGATGATTAATACTATATGATGAATTAAACGGTAGAAAATAAGGTGTATGCCTTTGAAATTTCGGAACTAGTTATGCTCTTCGAATATGAATATAAATTCAAATCATCGGCGTGGAAAGGGAAAAATCCCAATTAAAGTATTTTGTATATTTATATGGGTTTCAACTATTTAAACCATGGTATGTTGATTTCAAAATATTTAAATACTACTTATTTGATTTAAAAGATATATATACACATATATATATTTAGAAATTAAAAAAAAATAAGAATGGTTAAAATAATTATGGTGATAAAAATAACAATTTTTGTAATAGCGTGCAGTCGTTGGGCCAAAATTTGAATTTGAAGAATCATTTATGCAGATTCGTATAAATAATATAATAAAACATAGGAAAGCTTGACATTGTTTCATTTATTCCTTTAGGTTTCAAAATCAAAAAAATTCTCAATTAGTCAATAATGGGGTGGCTCTGATACCACTTGTAAGGATTTCAATATACTTAAACAATAACCAATCATGAAACCCTAAATCCAAGTAAGTGATGTATATTAATTTAATTGATAACAAAACAGGGAACAGATAAATAGATTAGCGGAAACATATCTGAATCCGTAGTTAATCACTATAGTACCTAAATCCATAATTGGTTATTGCGAAGAAGATGAATTTGGTTCGTTCTTCCAAATTGACACAAATCCTAGGCCTGAAAGTAGCTCTCCGTAGAAGAGGTTAGAGAGTTACTAAGGCTTGTGTAATTCGGGGACCATAACCCTTATTTATAAAGTTGGCATTTTATAATTTGACCCTTCAACAAATTAAAAAAATGCCCCGGTATCTACATATTACGCCCATGATAAGTTAAACTTTAAGCCTTTTAATTCTAATTTAAAAATTAGATCATTTTAATTAGGCTTTACAATAAAATAACAAAACATATTTTATTTTACATATGTGACTCAATTTTCGAATTGTCGAAATATTCCAACATATTATATTTAATAATACGGAATGCAAAATGAGGTGCAAGGTCGATTCCCAACATTAGCTACATATGTACGATGTTTACAAGATAAAATGAAATCGACCGACTTAACCATTTTAAAAATACGGAAAAATAAAATGTTGAAAAATGTTGATTATTACTATATGTAAACCAGTAGGTGGCGTAGTTTTCACTTAGGAAGTGTCATTGTGACCCCATAAGGAAAATACGTTCCTTTCAAGTTGAGACCAATTCTTCTGTTCTCATTTCCTCTATTCACCCAAGCCCCTCCAATCAAATCCCTTGATTTCCGTTTTTTTTTTCCATTTAAATCCCCCAACAATTGAGTGATTTAACTGCAAAAATGTGAAAATCAGAGGATTTGATTGGGTGGGACATGGCGGAATAGGGGAAATGGGAGCAGAACAATTGGTGCCTTTCAAGTTGTATATAGTTCCTTGTAAACAAGTGGTAATAATGTGTTTAGTTCCTGTGTGCATAGGCCGTTTGATGTTTATTGCAATTAATGAAACACAAAAAATCGGGGAACTTGACCCAAGTTATTCGATCATGCATTCAAATATCCAATACTGCATATACATGCATACACGCACATAATATATATATATATATATATATATATATATATATATATATATATATATATATATATATATATATGTGTGTGTGTGTGTGTGTGTGTGTGTGTAAAGTGTAAGGTCAAACCAAGATTACTAGACACAATATATATAGCACATATAATGGATACAATTAAAACTGCAAAGCTTAACCTAACAACAGTTTTGATATTAAAAGCAACAATTAAAACTCCCTTACATATTGCGCCTGCACACAAGCACGTACAGACACGGATAGGAAATATAACATGTCCTAATTAAGGTTGACAATGGAGACCTTGCCAGGAAGAGTCGGGATGGGAGGTATTGTAGGTGGGGCAGGTGCCTTAGGGATTTTCAGGTACGTCGGGTGGGTTAGGAACTTCAGGCATTGGTAGTGTTGGAACTGTGGGCGTGGGCATGGGCAGTGCTGGAGGGGTGGGCATGGGCACAGGCAGCGTTGGAACTGTGGGCGTGGGCATGGGCAGTGTTGGAGGGGTGGGCATGGGCACAGGCATTGTTGGAACTGTAGGCGTATAAGGCACAGGCAGTGTTGGAGATGTGGGTGCGGGAAGGGTTGAAGCAATGGGTACTGTAGGAGCCGGAAGGTCTACAAGCTTACGTGCAGAACAAGAGCTCACGGCCATGAAAGTAAAGGCGAAGAGGACGAAGATGGAGCTAGTTTTAGAAGCCATAACTGATTGTTGTTTGTGTGATGTAAAGTGTTAAGAGCGTGTGGTTTATATAGAGGGCAGAATTTGCCGCGTCTTTGAAATTTCCTGAACAATGACATGCTTTGTTTTTGGCACTGCATGACGTATATCAAATAATATCTATAGCTGGACGTTTGTTTGAAAAGTCATTACCGTTCATGCCATAGATATACTGCATACGTACTTTGTTTGAAAAGTCGATTACCCAATTTTCATACCATCATCACTTCAAACTCACATGTTACATGTTCACCTTTTTTGCCTACTATAGTACCAGGTATGTATGTGTTTCTGCAACTGATGAAAGATTCACATTCAGACTCATGTCCTTCACCTAAAAACCAAAATAACCCACGCCATGTTATTATATTATAGGACAAGGGGAACCACACAAAGCACAAATTATAAACTCGTAACGGATGGTGCAGTTCATCTAAATCATTCTTTTTATTAATTTATATATTTTGCAGGGAATGACGGCATTGACAATTGCTACGGCCACCGCGAAGTGCAGGAATAGTACAAACTGCATCCCGCCAAGTGTTCAAGTGCAGGGATAATAATATTGATAACTGAAAAGTAACCATGATATAAGGACCATAAATTTTCATTTTATATCTGAAAACCAGCAAATTTTTGTAATTTTACAATAGCTCATGTTTGTTTGCAGTTATTAGAGCTCGGTTTAGTGCTCCAATTAGTCCTTTTTTTAGAGTGTATCCACACTAACTGTTCAGTAGGATGATTTTCTTTTATCTATTCTTTTATGGATATACTGCGTCCTCCAAATATGCTTGGATTGACAACTAATTTAAGTATATCACTGTACCTACCAAACAAATTATAAATGCAACGTTATAAATTTTGCTTGAGTTTTATTCGTGTTCTTTGTACTCTTCGCTTCAACAATCCTTATGACTTTACATTCTAACGTAACAAAAAAAAAAAAAAAAAAAAAAAAAAAAAAAAAAAAAATAAATAAATAAATAAATTGAGAGAAACAAGTCAACCACAAATGTTCAATCATTATGTGCTAATGATCTTTGATTTAGTTCACAGTCTCAAATGAATTATGTACTTTAATGATGAGTAAAGAGTTTTTTTTTTTTTTTTTTTGAACTAGGTAAAAAGTATTTTGGCCCAAAGCCCAATCGGGTAATCACATACAAAACCCGACACAAAAACATAATACCCCATCGTCTCTCATTCACTAACCCTAGCCGCCACTCTACAAATCACTACTTCAACAATGACAGACGGAAGGGAGAAACATCTCAAATCGTCTCGCACCGAGCTTTATGGTGGCTTCCTTACTTCCTCCTCCCTCTTGTTATTCTCCGTTGTAATGCTAGGATCCAGAAAATCGTTTCTAGTCCTATTATCAGCTTCGCTCTTCTTCCTATCAACAGATCTGGAGTCTCTGGTACTGATAATGCTATCATTCATCCTTCTTTGAATCTTTGTGCTTCTAGCTTCCTTTCCGTCTCTGGATCTACTGCTTTCCCCATTACTCCAGCAAGATAAGTGATAAATCTGACCGTTAAGTTCGCTTTTGTAATGATTTCTGTCTATTCTAGTTAGGAACTGATATGATTGATTCCCGTCTTTCTTGTGAAGAAGATTTGATCGATCTGGATCACTACTGGTTTGGATTTGTATCCCCTTCCCTGTAGCATGTAAGAAATTAACATCATAATCCATTTTATTAAAAAAACACGCACTGTTATTATTACTATCCTGTTTACTTCCCTTTGCATTCAGATTGTTACAGGTATTGGGAAAGCAACCACCAGGAAGGACGTCAGAAAGATCTTCTGTCTCAATATAGTCTGGATTTGTGTTAATATAGCCATAAGAACTAACTATGAGACTACTATCTCTCATGTTCTTGCTAATAGGATCATTGCTGTTTGAAGCTTGATCCCTATTCTCTGCAATGGGTAAGTGGCCAAAATTACTATTCAGATTACATTCAAAAAAACTAGAATTGAAGCAGTAATTCTGTTTACTCCCCTTGCAGTTATTCTCTTTGTAGAGAAGAGTGGATCTGTCTTCATGAGGAAAGTCATTAGTTCCAGCTTGCATGTTTCTACCATCTTCATGTATGAAGTGTCTTTTATTGCTGAGCTTACAATTGAGTATGAAATCCTCCACTTGATTATCTAAGCTAGCATCTTTATTAAGCTGATTATGATTACTATCCTGCTTGTGCAAGTTAACCTTTTTCAAAATAATCTGGCAATCAGTTATTATACATTTCAAAAGCTGAGTACCACTAGAAACTTTGTTAGTGTGAATTCTCTGATTCCTTTCTTTCCATATATAAAATACAACAGCTGATAACATTATGCATGCTTTTCTAAAACTATAAGACTTAGGTTTAAAGAACTTTAAAATGTAATCTATACTACTCCTAATGTCCAGAGTAGGAATAGAATTATCAAAACCTAAAGAACTTTTAATATTAAACCATATGAATTGAGAGAATGGGCATTCAAAAAACAGATGATTAGCACTTTCAGTGTCAAATTTGCAAAATAAACAATGTTTGTCAGAGTTAGGGTTCCATTTGCAACACCTATCTCTGGTTCGAAGTTTGTTTTGCAAAGCAAAGTAGGTACAATGAGCCATTTTAGGGCAATTAAATTTGCACCACACCACCTTGTGCCAATCCACTTCTGTTTCCTCACCTCTAAGGAATTCCCATGTTTTTTTGAAAGAAAATTTGCCTTTTGAGCAGAATTTCCACTCCCAGACATCCCTATGGCCATTATGATCAATCCTAATATCTTGAATAGCATTTTTAAATATAGCAGCAGCAGAATAGTTATGTAAGTTCCATCTATTATTAAGGATAATATTTTGCACTTTATCAGTAACACCTCCTAATAAATATAAATTATTCCAGCCAAGTAGGTCAACAAGCGAGTTACCATGAATCCAGGGGTCAAACCACATACTTGTTTGACTACCATCAGTCAATGTTCTCTTAATAAAATATTTACCTCTACTTCTACAATCTAAAATATTCTTCCAAACTAGTGAATGATGATTTTCCTTCCTAGATATCCAAAAAAATTTATTCTGAAGATATCTAGCTTTCATCCACCTACCCCAAAGAGACTTACCCTCTAAAAATTTCCAGAAAAGTTTAAATTTACAAGTATCTTTCAGGTCTTTAATATTTCTGAGCCCTAACCCACCATAAATTTTGGGTTTGCACACCTTATCCCATGCAATTTTATGATGTTTACCTCTCCAAATGAAGTTAGCACATAACTTTTCAATTTTATGTATAACACTAATGGGAATACTGTGTGTCTGGACCCAGTACATTATGACTGCAGTGATGACAGTATGAGTAAGTTCCACTCTTCCAGCTAAAGAGAGGAATTTACTAGACCAACCTTCTAATCTATTATGTATAATGTCTATCAGTCTAGTACAGTCCCTGTCTTTAACTTGATTTATACTAAGTGGGAGGCCAAGGTATTTAACAGGAAGAGAACCTTCTTTAAAATTTAAAATTTAAAATTTTAAGAATTTCATTCTTATGCTTAGCCTCTTTGCTAAAATAAATATTGCTTTTTTTCTATATTAACAGAGAGGCCAGCAAAGTTCTCCATATTATTTAAGATTCTCTTAATAGTAATTGCATTAATTCTTTCAGCTTTTAAAAAAAGAAGCATATCATCTGCATATAGAAGATGAGTAATGTATGGTAAATTTCTGTTAATAGGCTTAATGTTTCCCCTAATCAGTTCAGTTTCCATTTGTAATGAAAAATACTCCATAACTATTGAGAAAAGATAAGGGGACAATGGGTCCCCTTGTCTAATGCCTCTATTGCTATGTATAAAGCCTTTTGGGGAGCCATTGATCATAACAGAAAATGTAACACTAGTGATATACTCTTTAATTAAATTACAGAATTTGTCATTAAAACCCATTTGCATGAGCATGTACATAATAAAATCTCTATTAATTTTATCGAAAGCCTTATGTAGATCAATTTTTATACACATCTGGTTTTTGTTTTTCCTATTAAAATCTCTAATAAGCTCATGAGCAAGTAAAGTATTTTCAGAAATGAGTCTCCCTAGTATGAATGCACTCTGATTTTCAGATATTAAAAATTTAAGAAAACACTTTAATCTATTACAAAGAATAGAAGATATAATTTTGTAAATGAAGTTGCAACAGGCAATAGGCCTGTAATCCCCCAGTCCCAGTGGAGAATCCACTTTAGGGATGAGAGTGATAAAGGTGTGGTTAGTGTTTTTCAGTAGAGACCCAGAATTGAAAAATTCAACAATGGAGTCATATAATAACTTGTGCATCTCATTCCAATGGGTTTTATAAAACTTGGCCCCAAATCCATCAGGCCCAGGGCTTTTGTCATTGCAAGCATTAAAAACCACATTTTTAACATCTTCAATTTTGATGGGAGCAAGTAAAATATCTGCACTACAGGGATTAAAAGTATACTTAAGGTCAATACTGGGGAAATTATTGTGATATTGTGAAGTGTTGTATAGAGAATTAAAGTAATTAATAGCCTCCTTTTCAATAAGGTAGGCATCATTAATTACAGTACCACAATTATCAATAATTTTCCCAATGTCATTCCTATTTCTCCTATTTGTCATTTTAGCATAAAAATTTTTACTTGCTTCATCCCCATTTGTTAACCAATCAACCTTGTCCTTTTGCTTAAGATTAATTGAGTTTATGTGCAGAGCTTTCACTAGATTGGCCTGAGCATTATAAAATGATTCAGCTAATTGTGAGTCTGAGCAGTTCATGTCAAGGTCATTCTGCAACTTTTCACACTCACTTCTAATATTATTAATATCACTTTTATTTCTATTAATGTTCCAGGATTTAAGCTTGCTTTTAACAATCTGTAATGTTTTATTAAATTTGTATTGAGCAGACCCATACAAATTGTTAATAAAACAGTTACTGGTAATATCCTTATAGTTGTCATCCTGAACCCATCCATTAATAAATCTAAAAGGTCTATTAATTTTACAACCCAAGGCAGAAGGGAAGGATACTATAATAGGAGTATGGTCACTAGAATTTTGAGGGAGAGTGCTACACAGTACTTTAGGAAAAAGATTAATAAAATACTGGTTAAATAAAACCCTATCCAGCTTGCAATGAATATTCCTGCAAGCCCCCGATTTCCATGTGAATTTATTCCCATGGATTGGGGGTTCTGTTAGGCCAGTTTTTAAAATAAAATTATGAACTTTTTCCAGCTTATTAAAAGGAATAGGATTCCCTCCTTTTTTTTCCAGAAAAGTGAAAAACAGAGTTGAAATCCCCCATTAAAATCCATGGACTATCTATAACTCTATTGAAATTATCTAAGCAATTCCATAAAGTATTCCTGTCATCCTCAAAATTAGAAGCATAAATGAAAGTGATTTTGAGGGACAGTCCACCTTTATTTTTAAAGATGCAATGAATGTACTGAAAATCAATATAATAATTAATGAGAGACCAAATAGTAGGATTATGTAAAACCATAATCCTACGATTTCCTCCCATTGAATTATTATTGATAATATTCCAGTTAGAAAGCCTTCTGCTATGTATGTCAGAAAGCTTTTGATCATTGAGCTTGTGCTCAAGTATACCAATAATAGATGGTTTATACTTGAGCAGAAAATTGAAAAAGTCGAGTGTGTACGACTTATGCAGGATCTATAAATATGGCTATGCGGAATATGATATGATAATTTGTATTGTACAATAGCTATGCAAATAAATATGATCTAAAAAGATAAATCACACACAAGCAATAAGATAAAGTAAAGTAAAGTAAAAAACACTAGGAATTTTATACTGGTTCGGACTTCCCGTCCTACGTCCAGTCCCGAAGCTCCTCTTCGGCTTTTCACTAAACAACACCCTCGCTTCACCCGGAGGAACAGGTTCACAACTACTTGATTTACGGGCTACAAGTTTACCCACTTAATTTCACGGGCTACAAGCTTACCCACTTGATTTACGGGCCACAAGCTTACCCACTTGATTTCACGGGCTACAAGCTTACCCACACAGGACAATTACAAGAGTTTGACTTCTGATTGTGTTCTTCTTTCAACACTGATTTGCCAACGATTGAGTACACCCTTCCTATAATCTTATCCTCAAGTATATGATTTGAATGCAAAGATTTAAGGAAGAAGGATTGCTTGTTGAATCAAATGATATAAAACTGATTCAAGGATTCAACAAGTATTGAATATTTGAGAGAGCTTTTAGAATGCAAGAGAGTATAGAGTTAAGATCAGAAAATAGAAGAAGATTCGGTGATTTGAAAGTATGATTTCAAGTCTATTTATAGTGTAGAATAGTTGCATTCCTTCATGAAGAGTTCCTATAAAGAGTTGTGTCCATTTCTCTTGAAATTGAATAGAAATCTCTTCACAAAAAGAAGCATCCTTTCAGAAAAATTACAGCAAGAAAAAAGGTCGACAGGTCAAAATTAACAGGTCGACAGGAATTTGAAAAAATAGCCGTTATGCACCAAAAACAACAGGACCGGTCGACAGGTCCTTTTTGGGCGGTCGACCGTTTTCTGGCTGTGGACCTGAGGACCTCGGTCCACAGTTTATATCACTCTGCACTCTTTCCCGATCGAAGCCTGGACCGTTTGGGCTTTTTCTGTGACTTTTCAATTCTTCAAATATACAGATTTCAGCCCCAGCTAATTTCAATTTCTAAATTGTTTTGTGCATTCGTGTTATACTTTGAGGATAGATTTTAACATAAATCTAACACGACTCCATACCTACATATATATAATCTTAGCTCCATGTCATGATTTCCATTGATCTTCACTATGATCTTTATTGATTTCCACTTTGATAAATGTGAATTCAGCTCGTCAATGATCTATATTTCTATGTTGTCATTAATCAAAATCATGTGTATCAACAAAAATCAGTAAGATCTAATTGTCTCTCCGGGGAGTTAAGTCCCCATATATTCCAAGCTATTATATCCATAATTAATTAAATAAAAAATTAGGATACGATACCAAGAATACGCTGCAGCTACAATGCACCTCTGTCATTGCTGCGATCCACTTTAATGTCTAATTGTTTGCCACTTCTCTTAAAGCTTTTACTATCTGCAGCCTTTAGCTGCTTTTCCCATTTACTGTTTTTATCAATGTATTTCTTTCTGAATTCCTTATCAGTAAAGTCTTTAGTGTCTTCTACTAAAGATATGTCTGAAAGGCTTCTAGTTCTGGTTTTTCTTCTTTTTTTCACTAATACTGCAGGTTTAGGTGATGCCATCATGTTGCTGATGCCCTTTTGGATATCAGATTCAGTGATAGATGAAGCCCTCTTTGGAGCAAGCCCTTTAGCCACAAGCGAGTCGTCAGTGAAGCAGCAAGAAGTTCAGCACAGTTTCCCAATTTTTTGTTTAAGTCATTTGTAAAATCTATGTCTGTAAATTGTCTTGAATCCTCATTGTGGGTGGGGGATTCATGTAATTGTGTACCTGTACCCACCTCTGTTGATGAATTATTGATGGTGATCGTTACGAGTGTCTCTTTCAGAACTGATGGCGTTGAAGACCCATTAGTCTTGGAAGAGACGTTTTTGGTCTGCATAATCTTTGAAAGATCAGCAGACCTCGATTGAGGGAAAGTAGCCTGATTTAATGTTGCTTTATCATTTACCGTATGGCTAGCAGCTGGCTCGTCTAAATTCATTAAGTCCTCTGCTGTGCTTGATGGGGGAATATCAGATTCGGGGGTATGAAAAGAATCATCAACGGGAACATTTTATTGATTAAGAATATTAACATCAGTAGTGTTTTCTTGATCAATAGTATCCGAATTTTGGGGAAAATCTGTAGCATCATTAACCTCTTCTGTGTTATGAACACAATCTTTGAGTGAATGCCCGAAGCAATTGCAAATCTTACATCGGTCGGGTATTGATTCGTATATGATCTGCTGAGATATATGCTCCCCATCAGGCAGGTAAATAGAGGCCTTGTTAGGTAGTTCAACATCTGCTTTGATTTCTACTAATATTCTCGTGTAACTCAGTCGTGTTTCCCTGGCCGTTTGGTCATCCATTTTGATAGGAACCCCTACCACACTTGCAATTGCACTAAAAATTTCTTTGTCCCATAATCTCAAATTCAGCTCTGGAAGTTTAATCCATATTGGCATAGTAGACAATAAATCTTTATCAAGAATGATTTTCTTGGTCCATCTTTTTAGTACTATCAGGTTCCCATTAATAAAGAAAGGCCCCCCTTTCAATAGCTTTTCACAGTCCTCCCCATTCGTAAAACAAATAATGAAGAATCCATTTTCTCGAGTGAAGATTTCGAAATCACCTGTTGGGTTCCATGTCCGAACCACAAAAGCTTTAAAATAGTGGTAAGCTGGCCTTTTCCCAAACACATATGCTACAATGGATCGTCCCCATTTTACCTCTGTTCTTTCACTTGCTTCTTCCGATACAACAACAATCTTGTCTTCACCCAATGTCTCCGCAGGTTTGATGTATTCTAAATCATAATTCGATTCCTGGCCTCCTTTTTTAACCATTTCTTCCCATGACGATGCCCCTATTTCTTTAACTGAATTAGGCCTCATTGGCTGTAAAAGTTCTTGAGGTTGTTTTTCTTGATTACTGATTTGAAATCGGGCCCCATTTGAGGGTGGAAATGGGTTTTGACGAGGTTTAAGGAGATGATCCCTTGCATTTCCGTTCTCCTTTTTAACATGAGAATAGGAATTGAAACTCATGAACAGTTTAGCCTTCTTTTTGCGATTAACCACTTTAGTAAAACCGATGTCATCATTTGGAGGATCAGAAATGGGAATAGTGTTGGAGGAGGAGGTGGGAGGAGGGGCAGAAGAAGAAGATCCCTTTTTAAGGATGGGATTATCCTCGATGTTAGGATTCTTGAGAGGTTTTTTAGCAGCCATGGCTGCGAGGAGTTTCTTGGAGGAGCTCAGAATTTTCTAAAAATAGAATGATATGTTTCTCAGCCTTGATGAGTAAAGAGTTGCTAACAGGCAAAGCTGTAAAGATTTACATTAATTGTTATGAATATGAGTCAACTTTAAAAATTAATGGTAACAGATAGAAATGTTGTACCATTTTTTATTTTTATTTTTATTTTAATAACTTGGAACACTGCATTGTTTTGTTTTTTCATTAGTTTTCTGTCAGCACTAAATCATGAAAGCATTATATTTCTTCGTAGCTAAAGCCGTTTTTGTGTAAAAAAAGGCTAATATTCATTCTTATGGAAATATGTTGCTAACTCAAAAATGGTCAGAACATGATTTAAATAACAGCAGTAGGAATATGTAGCAATGAACAATCTGATTGATGTATTATTCGTATAATTTTACAATGACAAAGTGCGGAGTTTTAAACAAAAAAATCTCCATCCATTTATGGTAAGTTGTGATTATGGGTAGAAAGAAGACAGCTCTATTAGAAATAATGGAGAGAGAGAGCAAAGGAGACTAAACAAACGAGCTACATTGTTATTAATTGTTACTAACTGATTACATGCGAACAAGCTATTAAATAAATAAAGAAAACAAACTACTTTCTAAACACTAGGCACTTCCCCGAAGACTAGGTAAAACACGTTACAATCCCTACAGAATAGAACAAGCACTACTTTTTCATAACACCCCCCCTTAAACTGAATGTGTCTCAAATATTCAGTTCATAACTCACAAACGCTAACTATAGTGTTCATCTTTGCATAGACAAACTCGATCACAAATTTCATCTTTATCTGGTTGGACATGTTCAACTATTTCAGTTGGTTGGTGCTTTAACCATCAACACTCTTGGTTTCCACTAAGGGATCCACTGACCATTCCATTCGGGTCTTCCCTTGTATATGTCATCCCCCAACAAGCGAGAACCGCAGCTCTTCTTCCTTACTTGTTGGATGACACAAAATCAAGTCTCCTCGCTTACCTACTTCACTTGTAGGCATGTCTATCTTTTCATAGACATAGCATCAAACAGTTATCATTGAGCAACTCCACAAATGTCCAGCACTACAACTAACGTTCTACTCTTCGTCGTCTTCTTCTCTACCAGCGTTCACACCCTAACTACGCTCTTCACAATATGGTTGTTAGATCCAAAAATGGCTCTAACACCCAAATTGTTCAGATTCGTTGAGAATTATAGTTAAAAAATGAAGAAAAAGCAGAAAACACATAAGGTTTTATAGTGATTCAGCGTTAACGAGCCTACGTCCGCTTTATATGTCTCCGATTATACGTTAATTGCGAGTACAATCAAAGATATCACTCAATTTCACTTTTACAATTGTGTTTCCCTCAGTAAATTCGAAACAATACTGATAAGAAATAATGGAGGACCAGTAATGGTGGAATCAATACTCAAAACTGCCAAAAGATCATGAAAAATGTCAAGTCTGGGCTATTTATAGCTGATATTTGCAGACGGATCGTGATCATACGTGGCACAAATCCCGAGGATCTCGGACTGGTTTGTGGCTTGATGAAGAATTGGTCAAAATGGCAGTTATGGACAGGTGTCGCAAGATCCTTCATTTTCGGATCGTGAATGACTTGGTCGTGATCTTCATCTTAGCTTCTGGGGTTGGATTGGATCGAGAAGACATGGACGGGTCGGATCGTGGCTATAGGGGGCGACAATAGTGGCACGATCCGTTAAGGCTTGGTGACCACGATCAAGGTTTCATGGCTCCTACGAGTAATACTTAGTAGTGAACATACGCGTGAATCTTGGTGGCTTGATCCAAAAGCTAGCCAACATTTTGCCCCCTCGAAGTATGTTTTATTGAGGATGGAACATGCTTCGAAATTACAAACTTATCTTTTCATGAAGTAATGTAAGTCAAAAGTCGGGTCTGTCTGAGATGTCGTATTGCTTTGGGGAGTTGCGCTCTTTGACTGGTATAAGTATCATACTGGATCTTCAAGATATTTCCTTATTCATTGGTTAACTTTCATTTTTCGAGCTTCAGAGTGTGTTGTGATCAATCCATCGAGTAAGTCCTAAATCTTTCAAGCATTTTCACAATTTCCATCTGGTCTTCACTCTCGAATTCGGGTTATGGGCATATAACATGATTCATGACGATGGCCTTAGTCGCGATCCTGTGATCAAATGAATCCTCTACTGGATCACGATGGGCTCTCCGATTCCAACCGTGGGTCTCCAAAGGAGTGGGCTGCGTTTTAATTTTCACTGGGCCTGCGTTACTGCTCGTGGTCCGTGGACCTCCACGGATCGAGTCGCGACAAAAATGGGAATATGAAGGGCCAACGTTTTTCCTATATAAGCTGACCCCCTTTCCCTATTCTTCCTCTTCTTCTTTTCCCTCACACTGTCGCCGCCTTTGCTTCTACCCTGTTAAACCCTAACCGCGATTTCCAAAAAGAAATAATTTTATTCCCTAACTTAAATAGGGAAAAAGGTAATCACGCTGATAATGCTTTTCTACTATTTTAATCTTGTTTCTTTCGAACTTTTGCCAGTATGGTAACGGTAGTGATGGGGTTCTGGGTTAGGCGATGACGGTAATGGGTTTGGATTCGTTGATTTATGGATGGAGAGGAGAAGCGAGAGAGGAGAAGGAGTAGGTTGGGTCGGTCTATAGACGAGGATTTGGCTCGGATCGTAGAAACAGAAGGGTCAGGGTGAAACTATGGCATAGTACTAGACAATGTATCGGGTCGTAATGATAGAGAAGGATTGGGTCGTGGCAATGAAGGAACGCCAGTTCGTGGACATAGGGAGTAAGGTGGATCATGAGGAGTCTGTCACGATCCGTTCAGGTAGAGAATAATGGGTCAAGATCCTCAGTGTTCCCCGATCCAATGCTTCTCTACGATCCGGTGCTTTCTCATGAGTCAGTCTGACGGACGATTTGATACACGTGTGGACTAAAAAATACAATGTCACTGTGATAAACCAATAGACAGTTAGGTTAGAGCCTTCGAGATGAACTTTTCGGACTGAACAACAGCATAACTTAATAGCATACAACGACCATTATCTGTTTATCTGATTGACTTCATTCTTTTCTTTAATGTATGCACAGGCACACACTTGCACTTACACACACGGGGAACGGGTAATTTGTGTTCTAATTTTTACTCGCCAACACAGCCATGTCTGATAAGCAAGTGACCGAGACATCAGAGGAGAGCACTGAACCTGAGACTTCAGTACATCATGACCCTGATGTGCTTTCTTCAGATTCAGATGAGGAAAAATCCGATCCTGATTACGAGACGGATACCGATATGGAGTCAACAACTTCTGAGGGCACATCCCTTGAAGATGAGGATGATCGAGCTCCTGATGAAATTCCGGGTGTTAAGGAAATAGAGAAGTTCACTGATTCTTTACCCTCTAAGTTAGACGATATAAAACTGAAGAAGATATGTTTAAGACACAGAATTCCCTGGGACGATGTAAAAGCTCCAGAAACCGAAGATAGACCTCATTCTGCCCCAGATGGGTACATGATTGTTAGTCGACTCATGTGTTGGGTAGGGGCAATTCCTCCATTTCCCCCACTTGTTGTTGATCTCTTAAGACAGTTACACATTGCCCCCACGAAACTCCATCTGAATGCCTATGCGGCTCTATATACTCTGCATATTCCTTATATGGAGATTTTGTAGACCGAACTTACCCTTAAAGATCTGAAGTTCTATAATCATTTCAAGCATCGTTCCGCAGGGGCTTCCAATTTCTCTTTCTTCGAATCAGTTGCCAATAGAAAATTTTTGACAGATGGTTATAGTAATATAAGGGATGTCAAATCTGACTGGTTCTATATAAAACATCAAGCCAGATGCGCGAGGAAGTGGCTACAAGCAAGTATGTTTTCAACTTTCCCGCATTTAATTCGAATGCATAATTTCAGTGCTAACGAATCATTTTTTTCCACACAGATCGCAACTTTGAGAGAACGGATGGATCGATATATGAAGACCAAATGTCCCGCCTTCTCAAGAGTAACTCAAATTTCTTAAGGATTAAGAAATGTATCACCGTCGAGAACCTTCACAAAAACCGTCTTTTAGACATAAGGTTCGGACTTGGAGCGGGCGGCAAACCTTACAAGTATATACCTCCGACTGAGGGAGAAGGAACTTCTCAAGCTGTAAAGACAACTACCCTTCGCAAGAGTCCTGCGCCAATGATTAATCAAGATGAAGAGGATTTAAACGTATACAAAGGAGACGAGGGGCAAGCCGACGAATCAAAGGAGGTCCCCACCTCTTAAGGGCAGTCTCCCTTAAGAACTTCATCACCGGTTGAGTCTGTTGCTCAAGTTGAATTAACGGAGGAACAGATACTCGGGGAATTAAATAAGATTCCTTTACCAGAAGATATTTATACTCAGGAAGATTTCAGAGGGGAACCAATTTTTCCCATCTCCGAAGAGACGAGTGCCCCAGTTGGAGAAGAAGAAGTCATCCAAACGAGCCTAACTCCGGGCCCTGGTCCGTTAAAAAGGGGATTTCACGGGATGTACAAATCACACGCACCATTTATCATAACACTGTTTTACCACTGTCGTTCATAGTTTTAACTTGCACCTGTTTCTTTTGCAGGAAAAATGTCTCGCAAACGGTCTTATTCTTACCGTTCCCTTAGCGAGGGCACACCAAGCCTCCTTCCAGATCCCGAACATGCTCGCAGTGATAGTCGGGGAAGGGATAGTCGTCGACCCCGGGATTCTCATCAACCTTATTCCACACGATCTTGATCTCCATTAAAGAAAGGTTCTGAAAGGCCTCAAAGTCGTCCATCGTTGCCAGCTGAGGGCAAACAACTTCCTAGAGATTTGACCCCTCCGAAGAGTACGCCTCTCATGTTCAGCCTTCTAAAAACACCACAAGCCAGAGGACAGAAACAAAGATGAGGGTAGGATTGTAGAGACGAGAAAGACATCTCATGTTTCTTCTAGTAAGCACGACTTGGATACCACCGCTGCGCAGAATATTGCTCCCAGTTCTGAAATTCAGGTCAGGCTAAAGCGCTTGCGAAAGCAGTTCCCTGATATATTTTTTGAGAGGATGATATTCGTCCCGGATCTTAAACCGGTCCCCGAGGATTGGGACACAGAGGTGATAGGGTACGTGTGCCATGTGGCTAAACAATACGGGGTAATGAAGAAGCATGCTGCTACGCTTTCTACTATCATCCGCCAGATGGAGACGGAAGTAGCCAGAGCCAGAGTAAAGATTGATAATGATGCTAGAGCTAGGAGTAAGATGGAAAAAGAACTAGAGGATGCACAGGCCCAACTGTCTTTAGCTCGGCGAGATGCAGAGAATTACAAGTCCAAGATGGAGAGTACTAGAGAGCGTTTTCGCAGTGAGATTGAGTTAAACAGCCAGGAACGGGTGGCCCTGAGGAAGGAAGTGGAAGATCATAGGGCAATTAATACTGAACTGAAGACAGCACAGGAACGCTTTGCTGCTGAGAAAGATGCCTGGGAGAAAGAGAGGGCGAGCTTAAAAGATGACCTCGCTCTCGCCAAAAAGGAAAAGGAGGTTTTAAATGATCAACTTGCCCAGGCTGAGGAGCGTGCAGCTCTCGCTGAAAGCAATGCCAATAATGCTCTTGAGTCGGCCACCGCTGCTGCCGATAAGCTCGCCGAAAAAGAGAAAGATATAGCTGGTTTTGAGGGGCTATTATTCGACTTCTTTGGTCAAGTCATCAAGACTCGAGACATCTCTTGGATTCCGGACTATCACGTTACTTTGACCAATGTATGGGATGCAATTGTCGAAGGCGAGAAGCGACGATTGATGGTCGATGAGATCGACGAAAACCAGCTGATGCAGACCTTTCTTAGAGGTGAAGAACCTAAGGCTTTGGAGAAAGGTAAACGCCTAATCCATGAGGAGATCAAGAGGGAGAAGAGTAGGCTCAAGGGCAAGGATAAAGTTCGCGAAAGCTCGAGCTCGGTGGTGGGGCCCAAAACCTCTGAAGGTTAGGAATATAACCCTGATGATCCGTTGATCCCCTTGGCTCCAACCCCTCTAATCGTCGGGACCACTACTACAAATCTGGGAGATGAGTCGGCTGAAGGTATCTCCGTATTCTCTCCACAGTTCATCAAAGCAATCGTAACTTGTCGTCTCATGGGACAGACAATTGACATGGCCACATCTCCTCCTGATTCACTAACATTTGCTTCTCATGATATAGGTATCAAACTGGCTGAGAAAGATATAGAAGGGAAGGAAACACCAGAAAAAGTTGATGTCCCCTCGGGAACTGATGTCGAAGTTTCTGAGATTCCGAAGCAACCCGAGGGTACAACAAGTGAGAGAGTCCACAGTAGCACCCATGGAATCCGGCACGGGCGCTCCTGTAGACGCTGAAATTATTGAGGCTTTGCAAGACACTGATGGTGGTCACGGTGATGAGGAAGAGGAGGTTGTAATCATAGATGAGGCCAAGGGTGATGATAGTTAAACCTTGGCTGACATACAGGCTAGGAAAGAGAAGCAGTTGGTTCTTAGAAAGGGGGAATAGGACCCTGTATTTGTGCCCCCTATTTCTGAAATCGACCCCCAGACTGGGTTGGTTATAAGATTCTCTTCCAAATCAATAACTTCACAACTTGCCTCCCAACCTTCCAGTCCTCCCCCGGAGCCTCTTGTTGATAAGAGGAAGAGGAAGTAAAGTGACCGCTCTGGTACTGATAAAGAGGAGTTGGAGAAATAGAAGAAGGAAAAGAAATCAAAGTCATCTCCAAAGCATAAATAGAGTGCACTTATTAGCTCATATTTTAGCTTTTAGGCTTTCCTTTGGCCAAAAGATGTAGTCATGAGAGTGGCCCTCACTTTTGTTTAGCTTCTCGTTCTTGTAAATCTGCTTTCAGTAAATGAAGATCTATTTCTTTTGCGCCATTGCGTTCCTGCAAATTCATCATGTTAGTAGAGTTTAAATGGTCATAACCGAAACATTCATAGTTAAATATTAAAGTCATAAGTAACAATTATTAATCATAACTGAAACAATCATCGAGAAATACACGTGCTAAGTAAATGTGTAGTGGTGCACATATATGCCCCAATCAGTCGTCATTATAGTGCCTAGCCAGGGCTTATTGGTGATCGATTAGGACATATTTGTACTATCCCGATCTTTCGGCGGGGTAATGGTTCTTGTGGCGCTAAGTCTCTAGCGTCTTTATACTCTCCCGATCCTTCAGCGGGTTAGAGTTCTTGTAGCGCTAAGTCTCTAGCGTCTTTATACTCTCCCAATCCTTCAGCGGGTTAGAGTTCTTGTGGCGCTAAGTCCCTAGTGCCTTTATACTCTCCCGATCCTATAGCGGGTTAGAGTTCGAGCTCGATTCTTGGTCTGCTCACCGATCCTTTAGCGTGGCAGAAGTTCTGGGGGCGCTAAGTCTCTAGCGCCTTTATACTTTCCCGATCCTTCAGTGGATTAGAGTGTTATCAAGGAGGTTCTATCATGGTGCACTTTCACTCCTGGGGGACGTTATCTTCGCGTCCTTTATACTCTCTCCCTAATCTCGAGTGTTAGAGTGCAAACAGTAGTGCGATTTACCTCGCTGCACTTTTTGAAGCTTTAGTTACCGTTAGCCTACCATTCTGATAGATGGCATTTTGAATTAGCTGTTTTGAGATTACTGCATAATTTAAAACAATTTTCAAAATGGTAACGGTTTATATTGATCAAAATAAAAGCATAGATAAGAAACGGTGCAGTAAAGGTAAATGACACGCGATATTTCTATAGTGGTTCGGTCGAATCATGACCTACATCCATTTTATAATCTTTTGTTCAAATAACCAGACTGTTCTAGGAAAGTCGAGCCTTTTTACATGGTCCTGAAAACAAAAGAGTAAAACTGACAATTTTATGTCAGATAAGGCCGCAAATGCTGGGCATTCCACACTCTGGGGATTTCATCTCCATCTACGGTTGCTAGCTTGAAGGTTCCATTATCAAGCCTTCGTAAAACGGAGTACGGTTCTTCCCATTTCAGGCCCATATGTACTGGGAATGGAAAGACGTGCTTCAGAACCAAGTCTCCGGGTTCGAATGTTCGAGCTCGGACTCTTTTGTTGTAATACCGAGCTATTTGGTGTTTATGTCTCAGGGCACGTAAGTTGGCTTCATCCCTTTTTTCCTCAAGCATGTCCAGGGATTCAAGGAGTAGCTGATTGTTAGGCATCGGATCGTAATAAATGGTTCGATGAGATGGTACTTTTAGCTCGATCAGAATGACCACCTCAACCCCAAAAGCAAGGGAAAACGGGGTGTGACCCGTCGCCGACTTGTATGTTGTTCTATAGGCCCATAGTGCCACAGGTAATTCATCAACCCACATGGCTTTGGCCCTCTTCAATCTTTTCTTTAGAATGGATTTGATCACCTTGTTCGCCGCTTCAACTTGTCCGTTCAACTGCGGATGTGCCACAGAGGTGTATCTTTTCTCGATGTGATACTTCCGACAGAAATCTTGAAACTCGGTGCTGTCGAATTGGGTCCCATTATTGGTTATGATGACTTTTGGAATCCCAAATCGACATATAATGTTCTTAACGACAAAGGTGATCACTTGCTTGGTTGTGATCGTGGTCAAAGGCTCTGCTTCTACCCATTTAGTAAAATAATCCACGGCCACAATAGCGAACTTTGCTCCGCCCTTTGCTATGGGAAGGCTCCCAATAATGTCAATTCCTCACGTAGCAAAAGGCCACGGGCATGTCATTGTCTTCAACTGGCTAGGTGGCGCCCTAGGAATCTTGGAGAATTTCTGGCAAGCGTCACAACGTTGTGCATACTTGGCTGCATCCTTGTTTATGGTGGGCCAGAAATAGTTGTATCGCAATATCTTCTTTGCCAATGTTTTCCCTCCAGTGTGGTCGCCACACTCACCTTCGTGGACTTCCTTCATTACGCGCTTGATGTCGTCATGGGCGATGCATCAGAGGAGAGGCATCGAGAAACCTTGTCCGTACAGGACTTCGCCTTGCAACACATATCGGGAAGCCTTCCAGATAACTGCACACCTCTCACTTTTCTTTGTTGGGAGCGTTCCATTCATCAAAAAATTCTTTAGGGGAGTCATCCATGACTCCCTTTCTGGTTCGATCTCTAGTACCGGATCAACTTCCATCTGATCCACGCTAGGGAACTGTAGTACTTCAATCGGGACTAGCTCCGTATGTTCTGGATTATCGGAACTAGCCATCTTCGCTAACTTGTTTGCTCTTTGATTCTCCGCTCGAGGAATGTGAGATATGCTATGGTGATCAAAACCATCCAGCAACTTCTTCACTTTTTCCAAATATGATATCAACCTTGGACTCTTAGCCTGAAACTTTTCATTAACTTGGTTCACAACTAAATTGGAGTCGCAAAAGATGTCTAGCTTTGTTATCACTAATTCCTTTGCAAGCTTCAACCCGACAGTTAGAGTTTCATACTCGGAATCGTTATTAGTGGCGTGGAACTCTAATCTAAGAGCGTAATATATTATCCGTTTATCTGGAGTTTCAATAACCACTCCGGCACCAGATTGTCTGTCATTTTTAGCTCCATCAGTATATAGTTTCCAGGCATTAGGGTCAAGGTGTAGCTTTGGTGAATCTTCTTCTTCGGTTACCACATTATCTTCTGGTATGGTAAACTCTGCTAGAAAGTCTGCAAGTGCCTGCCCTCTTATCGACCTTCGGGGTTGGAAGTTCAGGTCGAACTGACTCAGCTCAACGTTCCATTTAAGCAACCTTCCCGATGCTTCTGGCCTTTGTAGGACTTGCTTAAGCGGGTGATCAGTGTAAACAGTAATGAGGTAAGCCTGGAAGTAGTGATGAAGCTTCCTAGATGTGATCAGCAAACTGTACGCAAGCTTTTCTATTTTGGGGTAATTCCGTTCTGCGGCTGCCAATTTCTTACTCACATAGTACACCGGTCTTTGCACCTTATCCTCCTCTCTTACCAAAGCCGAACTGATTGCATGGGATGAAACTGCCAAGTACACAAATAAATCCTCGTGATCCACAGGCTTAGACAGTATCGGGGGTCTTTCCATATGATTCAACAGATTCTGGAATGCTTCTATATAATCAAGAGTCCAATCAAAGTTGTGCTTGCCTCGATTTATCAGCTCGAAAAACGGGATGCATTTATCTGTGGCTTTTGAGATAAATCTGCTGAGCGCTGCCACTTTTCCAGCAAGGCTTTGCACATATTTAATCTGCTTTGGTTCTTGAATATTTCAGATTGCTGCAATTTGATCTAGATTGATCTCAGTTCTCCGCGAGCTGACAATGAACCCTAGGAATTTTCTAGATGCTACCCCAAATGAACATTTCAAAGGATTCAGTTTCATCCCATATTTTTGGAGAATCTCAAACATCTCTGCTAAATCGTTAGTATGATCTGACGATTGTCTAGACTTTACCAACATGTTGTCAACGTATACCTCCATCGTTTTCCCGATTTGGTTGTAGAACATTCTATTCACCAATCGCTGATATGTAGCGCCGGCATTCTTCAAGCCAAAAGGCATCACCACATAGTAGTATAATCCCAAATCTGTAATGAAACTGGTATGAACTTGGTCTGGGACATGCATAGGGATCTGATTGCACCCTGAGTAGGCATCCATAAAAGAAAGGAGCTCATGACCCTATGTCGAATCTACCAACTGATCGATTCTAGGCAATGGGAAGCTATCCTTCGGATAGGCCTTCTTTACCAAAACCGGGTTTGAAATCCAGTCAGGGTATGTCGAATCTTTGATGAACCCGTTACTTCTCAGCTTTTCAACTTCTTCCTTCAAGACAGCAGACCTCTCTGGGCCAAGAATTCACCTCTTTTGCTTGACAGGAGGATGTTTCGGGTTAATGCTAAACGAATGAATCATAATCGAGGGAGATATCCCACACATGTCTGCATGGGTCTAGAAGAATACATACAAGTTAGCTTTTAGGAAATTTGTTAATTCTTTGGCTCGAACGGGATCCAACTGGGATCCAATCTTCAGGACCTTCTCTGGGTCACTATCATCGATTTGTACATCCACAGTCACTTCATTGGGAGTTGCCATTCTGCCCCCAGGCTCTTCATCCTCTCTGGGATCTATGTCCTCGGGCAACTCTCAAGGCGACCCTCCTGGAGGTATTTTCTTTAGTTGCTATGACGATTCCTCCCTTGGAGGGGAGAAACCACCTTTTGCTTCTACATCTTTCCCTTTGCAGAGCAACTTTAACTCTGTAATGTAGCATGCTCGTGCAACAACTTGATCTCCTCTAACTATACCCACACCGGCATCCGTTGGGAACTTCAACAATAAGAACCAGGGTGCGATACAGGCCCTGAATTTAGCTAGGGCCGGTCGGCCTAAGAAGGCATTGTACGACGACTCAATATCCAAGACCACGAAGGGGAGGATCCTCACTCTCTGGCGTTCTCACTCCCCAAGGGTTACTGATAATTCCACATATCCTATTGGAGCGTTCGAGGCTCCATTAAATCCACGTATCCAACCCTCGCACAGTTTCAAGTCCTTCGGCTCGAGTTTCATTTGGTCGAATGTTTTCTCGGATAGAATGTTGAATGAACTCCCGTTATCTACCAAGACTTTATGAACTATAGCAGGGTCGATGGTGACGATAATCACCAATGGGTCTTCAGTTGGGGAGTGTACTCCAATACTCTCTCGCTCGCGAAATATGAAGTCATCGGACATCGTCTTTTGTTGCTTAACCGGAGCGTTGTCCTCGGGGTTGCTACGCTTCCACACTTCGAAATGCTGTTTAGCTGCATTCACGTATTGATCCATAGCTCTGAAACTATGCCCCGCCAGGTGGAGTCCACCAACTATGGTATTGATAACGATATTTTTTCCTTTTTGCTGAGCCGTCGGTTTGGCAGCAGATTGGCTTTGGTTCGGGGCTTGTACGGCTTGCCCCCTGTCCCTAGGAGTCACCTTATATTCATTAAGCTTCCCTTCTCGGAGCAGTTTTTCAGCCACATCTCTCAAATGACGACATTCGTTTGTGGAATGACCATGGACCTGATGAAAAAGACAGAATTTCCCAGTTTCACGCTCTTTCTCTATAGAATCTCTCAGAGGAGGCCTTTTGTACTGGAGGACATTATAGGTATACAGGAAAATGTTCTCCAACGTATCATTTAACGGTGTGAAGCTATCAAACGATCTGGGCCGGGATCTCCTCTGCGAGTCATTTCCTCGATTTCTTTTCTGATTATTGTTAAACTATTCCCCGATTGGAGACCACTGCCTTGATTCTTGTTCCCGACGTTAACTTCAACTTTTCCTGAGCTGTCTCCCGTTTGCTTGATTGCCACGTTGCTTTGGATATCTTCCTTATTAATAGCCTCTCTTTTCCGATTAGCGTATATCTCCTCCCGACGCAGGCGAAAATTAGCTTGTTCATAAAAATTTTCTCTGGTTAGGGGTGGTTTGCCGGCCAGATATCTTCCAAACTCGGTATCTTTATCGACGCCATCGATTAGGGCCATCAACACAATTTTCTCATGCGGATCTCTGACTTTTGTGACAGCCAGGTTGAAACGATCCAAATACGACCTCAGGCATTCGTCCGGTCGTTGTTTAATAAAGGATAGCTCAATCACATTCTTAGACCTCTGGGCATGAAGACGGAATTGGTTTATGAATTTCTCACTCAATCTGAAGCTGGATATTGACCGTGCTAGCAAGCGGGTAAACCACAATAACGCCACATCCTCTAGGAATATATGGAATGCTTTACATTTTACTGCGTCTGTAGCTGCAGCGGCATTCTGTGACCAAGAATATCGCATTAGATGTTTGATTGGGTTAGTTTTTCCCGTATAGCGATTCATGGTTGGCATATTGAAGCGCCTCGGGAATGTAACATCCAGTATGTTGTCAGTAAAAGGCGTATGACTGTGATCTATACCCCAATCTTTGTTCCTCTGTCCACGGCTATCTACCATGATTGTCTAATCATTGCTTCAACCTCTGCATGGGTCAGGGTAGATTCGGGATTCGCACTTCTTGCCCGACGGCCTCCTCCAGCATTTCTTTGACGTGCTGCCACAAAGTCTGGGCCCTAAGAAGAAATCCCATGCCCCCTGTTGCCGCGGTCGATTATGCGACGGACGGGAGGAACGCCGTTCCTCGGTGGTTGAGCGGGCTCACTTAAGTTGCGGTTACTAGTTCCCTGGTTAAGTGCCTCTTCTTCTCGAGATGGAAGTGACCCAAATCAAAGCTGCTCTATGTTCTCAGCCCTTTCTAACAGGGGCCATCGTCGGTTCCTTTGGGGTTCTTCAGACGACGACGTATGTTTCGGGGATAAAGGGCAAGCTGGAGGTGGCAAACCTGCCTTTGAATATCATCAATTCGTCTGCCTAGGGCATTAATATTCTGACGCAACAACGTGCTCTCCCGCCTCTGAGCGGCCAATTCATCAGTTTGCCTGTCCAATGCTTCAAGCATTCGAGTCAGATGTCCTTCGGTAATTGGGGCAGAAGGGTCGAACTGGTCATCTTCATCTTCTCTTATACGCAAGGAACTTGAACCAGGTTGAGCGGAAGCTCCAGCACGAGCGGAATGAGCCATAATTTCCTTCCCAAGTCAGGTAGTAGTCTGATTGTCAGTTCGGATCGTGGTCCTCCTACGCTGGTAGGTCGTGGTACCCCCTTGATGTCGGGTCATAGTGGTCCCCTGTGATCGGATCGTGATGATGGGTGTAGGAGGGATCGTGGCGTGGTCCTGCGATCGGGTAGTGACTCCTTCAGCTGCTTGGTTCGTTGCTCCATCACTGGATTGGATCGCCCCAACGTTGCCACGATCCAAAAGTTCTTCCTCGACCTGTTCATGTACGCTTTCTTCAATTGCTTCGTTCGTAGCTTCATTCGCTTGGGAAGCTCGTATTTCCTTAGACTTCTTTCCAGCCATGATATCTGAGCTTTACTGAAATCTTCAAAAATCGAAACAGTGGAGTTTTGGACTGTTTTCTTCGTACTTGACTATCCAAATAATAGAACTACAATTCAATATGCTGAGACATCGTTCTCAGTGAAAGCACCAAAATGTTACATCCAAAAATGGCTCTAACACCCAAATTGTTCAGATTCGTTGAGAATTATAGTTAAAAAATAAAGAAAAAGCAGAAAACACACAAGGTTTTATAGTGGTTCAGCGTTAACAAGCCTACGTCCGCTTTATATGTCTCCGATTATACGTTAATTGCGAGTACAATCAAAGATATCACTCAATTTCACATTTACAATTGTGTTTTCCTTGGTAAATTCGAAACAATACTGATAAGAAATAATGGAGGAGCAGTAATGGTGGAATCAATACTCAATACTGCCAAAAGATCCTAAAAAATGCCAAGTCTAGCGCTATTTATAGTTGATATTTGCAAACGGATCGCGGTCATACGTGGTATAAATCCCGAGGATCTCGGACTGGTTCGTGGCTTGATGAAGAATTGGTCAAAATGGCAGTTAAGGACAGGTGTCACAAGATCCTTCATTTTCGGATCATGAATGACTTGGTCATGATCTTCATCTTAACTTCTGGGGTTGGATCGGATCAAGAAGACATGGACGGGTCAGATCGTGGCTACAGGTTGCGATCGGGGGCGGCAATAGTGTCACGATCCGTTAAGGCTTGGTGACCACGATCGAGGTTTCATGGCTCCTACGAGTAATACTTAGTAGTGAACATACGCGTGAATTTTGGTGGCTTGATCCAAAAGCTAGCCAACAATGGTCACATTCTGCATCCCAGCAGAACTAATTCACAAGAAACTGCATCCATCAACATCCACACTTTTGCCACTTTATAACCTACCACTGCCACTAAATCAAACTACAACTTATTGCAATTTCACAAAACATCACTGTTTCAATTTCCTTTGCCATGCCACATTTCAAAACAAATTTGCAGCTAACCTTCACTGTTCATTATGGTCACTACTACAACTACCTTCAACTCCACAACAAAGAAGCACCAACAGCCAAAACCAATCCACTTGTCTCTACCCAAAACGTCAAAAAATCCAGACTTTGATATCACCAACTACACCCCCAAGATCAAACAGATCAACTTACATTCACTTTCATCAAGCTCATACCACATATGCATTCTCCACAAAACTACAACCTTGCCTTACTCTTCTTTGATCATCACCACATAACAACTGCACATTGATAAACTTCACTTCAATCCCTCCAGCATCCACCACTTCATACCACCCTCCAATAGTTCACACACTTCAACCATCGAACCAAACTCACACTCCACTACCTAAAACTCTGCTTCACCATTCACCATAACCAACCTGAACTGTCAAACATCCAAGTACACCGCTCAACCCTCTAAAATACTTCGTCCATTTCCATATATATACATATATATATATATATATAAATCGCAATCCAAACCTCCTTGCTCACGTACAATTCTGCTTCACCATTCACAAGTCCATGCCTATGCCAAAACACCACAAACGAACTCACCTTCATCACATCATCACCTTCACAAAACCAAAAATTTCACCTTCACGACCTACAGGGACCCCTCAAAACACACGCCCATACCACAAACTACAACCAACAGTCAACATCAACTAATCACCCTTGACCTCAAATGACTGAACCACCCACCAATCGCCTCAAGCCCCAAATCGAAATCCACTTCGTCAACTTCTCTTCAATTCCTATAGTACTTCGCGAATTCCATCACCCGAGACCGAGACCCCAAATCAAACCTCACTATATTAGAAACACTGTTGCCTCAAACATAACACATCCAAGCATCAATCTAAACCGCAATCCACTTTGATAGCTGCTGCAAGTATGCTGCTTTCTCTTCGCCAAAGCTCTCACCTTTAGGAGCTCCTCGTCTTCTTCGTTTTCATCTTCTTCTGTAGACTTTTTAGATTCTCCATTCTACTGCTTCTGGTTATTGGCTCTGTCCGCCTTTTCGAATGAGTCGATGTTGGATTTACGCTTCTAGGATGTTGGATCAACGGTGTGTGAAGATCCTTGCTCTTCTTCTTCTACTGCTTCGTCCATGAAAATCAAATACTCTTTCTGATTGTTTTTGTTTTGGGAAATTATTCTTTGAACTCTTTTGCTGACTTGACTAGTCAGCTCTTTTCATCTCTCCCCCCTTTTCTAACCTAGCTCTGATACCATGTTAGAAATAATGGAGAGAGAGAGAGAGAGAGAGCAAAAGAGACTAAACAAACGAGCTACATTGTTATTAATTGTTACTAACTGATTACATGCGAACAAGCTATTAAATAAATAAAGAAAACAAACTACTTCCTAAACACTAGGCACTTCCCCGAAGACTAGGTAAAACACATCACTATCCCTATAAAAAAGAACAAGCACAACTTTTTCCTAACAAGCTCATGGTATTTCTAACTTCATTGATGTATGATCAATCGACTGCAATCAACAATGTTTCACATGGACAATGAATTGTTTATCCACTTTCCAGAACATTGGATCATACTTGTAGGTACATATATTATTATGTAAAGTAGCTGTAATCATTGAATTAGGTTTAGACAAGCTTGAGCAATAAAGAAATAATGTAACTTTCAAGTAGGTACATGACAGCCATTTTCATGTATTTTCAAGTTTCAACCTTTCTTAATGTTTTCTTTTAAAAAACTTGGGCAATTTCTATACTTGTTTCTTTTACTTGAAACAATTTTTATTAGTTGGAGTCAACCTTTTAAGGTGGTAGATTTTCGTATTTCAATTTTTTTATTATATCTGTGTTGTCCCATTGTTATTATTCCATTGTAACTCGCAATTTGGTATTGTAAATATTGATTAAACGGGAATAACATGATGCACGTGGTCAGTGAAGCCACTTCTCCATTAAATTTTTCATCCAACTATTTCAACTATTTTCCACTACAACAACTACTAACAAGTGGTATCAGAGCCTTGTTCGTTCACATATTGGGCAGAAAAAAATTCCAATCACTATAAGCCATGGTAGTATTTCTATTTCTTTCGTCGTTTGTTCTAACAAAAGAAAATTTTGAAGAATGGAGTAACAAAAAGAAAGGAGAATTGATCTCTAAAGGGTTATGGGAGATCGTTGAAAGCGGCTACGAATGGCCAAAAGATATTAAAAATATGACGGAGGAGGGAAAAAAATCATTTACAAGTTTGATTGGAAGCCTATTATATCTTACTGCTACGCGATCGGATATCATGTATGCTACAAGTCTTTTATCAAGATTCATGCAGAGTCCAAGCCAGATTCATCTTGGAGCAGCTAAAGAAGTTTAAGGTATTTACAAGGAACAAAGGTGTTTGGTATATGGTACAAAACTGTGACCAAATCAAAATTGGTTGGCTACACTGATAGTGATTGGGCTGGATCAGTAGATGCCATGAAAAGCACATTAGGCTATGATTTTTCACTTGGATCGGGAATATTCTCATGGGCATCGAAGAAGCAAGCAACAGTTGCACAATCAACAGCAGAAGCAGAATACGTGGCAGCAGCTGAAGCAACAAGCAAAGCTATATGGTTATGGAGAATACTTGAAGATATAGGTGAACATCAAGTACAACCTATTACAATCTACTATGACAACAAATCAGCAATAGCAATGACAAAGAATCCTATTCATCATAGACGAACCATGCATATAGCTATAAAGTATCACTTCATCAGAGATGCAGAATCAACAAAAGAAATCTAGCTTAAATATTACGCGACAAAAGATCAAGTTGCAGACATTTTCACAAAGGCACTGCCAATAGCAAGATTTGAACAACTTCGAACTATGCTTGGAGTATCCGAAATTTGCATCAAGGAGGAGTGTTGAAGATGCTACCAATTTCTAGAGAATTCTAAAGAATGTTGAAGATGAAACAAATTTCTAGAGTATTTTAAAGATATTAATAAGTTTCCTTATGTATTGTTATTAAATATGTTACTTGATAAATCTAGAATGTTGTATCTGGAAAACTCTAATAATAAATAATTGTAATGAGGTGCCTATAAATATGAGAATGGGCACATTGTAATATTGTACCAAAAACTTCAAAGTAATAAAGTTCTTCCATTACAAAATCTTTGAAGCCATTTCTCCATTAAACTTTTCATCCAACTATTTCAACTATTCAACTATTTTCCACTACTACAACTACTAATAGTCAGTTTGAAGAAGGGATCTAGGAAAATAAGTGTTTCTCTTGTGCGTCGACACTCGGACTTAATCTGTATATGCAATTAGTAACCAATAACAAAAGAGTTAATAAATTGCTAATGTCAATGTTTAACCTTTAACCTTAGAATTGTTGGAAAGTAAACCCCAATTTATTGTTCTCTCGTAATTTGTTGTGTCTTTTGAGTCAAGCGTCATGTCCATTGAATTAAGTGATGCATCTATTAGTGAAATGGTGTCTATTAGTACGTGTAAGGGTGTTTAGTGTTGGAGAAAATGTTTCCTAAAAAACGCCTTGGGAATAAAACCCAACCTTGCGGAAAAACAAATAAAAACGAATTGATGGTGAGGCAAAACAAATAACAGATAGTCACCAGCAAAACAATCATGGATCAAGCAATAAAAGAAAGAACACAAGAGATTAATAGCGGTTCCATTAATGTCTTATTAGTGTACGTCCACTTAAAGAGAGGAGATTTTATTACTTTTCTAAATAAGAAAATATTACAAGACTGATAATAGGGAGGAAGAATAAAAAATAAAACTTTTAGGGATGATCAATACATTTACCTAATCCCTATCTGTATATAAGGATTAATATTTGGGGTTGAAGTAATTAATTTATGGTAATAAATCAATACCTAATTAATTCTCTAATCAGAGAATTAATTCCTTACTTCAATATTCCAAAAGAAACTTCTTCACATTCTTCCACTTATGTAGATAATTTATTGCCCTATCTAATTTTACAAAAGAGCCAATAAATTTTCTGATATCTTCCAAATCATTTGCAGTTGGAAATATTATACTACTTGTATTAACAATATTTTTCAAATCTTCTCTAAATGGAAATATTGTATCACCATAATTAATAATATCTTCCGAATCTTTTGCAATTGGAAATAGTGTATCATGAAATCTAACAATCTCCACCTTGATACTATATTTCCTTGAAAGCATACCAACTCCACCTACATCCTCTTACTCTAAGCATCTTCTCGGACAAGACACCATGGTTACTTTACCTAATGAGCTTTGGCGTAGCCATCACCCATTGCACTTTGTCAACAAACTCAAGCAGTGCTGCCGCCTGCCAACAAAGTGTTCAAAGTACCCCCTTCTTGTAAGACCTATCAATCTTCACCATGAAAACAAACGTCTCCATGAACATCTCAAATCTCTCCCCACACCATGCCACCGTATGGCACCTAGCATCTCGATAAGCGATTCCAGCTCGAGCAACGCCCGAATTTAGCAGTCTGCAAAGATTTATGCATATCCACTGCTTTCTCCTTTGATCTCCGACCAAGTTCATACGATCCCTTCTTTTTCTTATCAAGCACATCCTTTTGGAAGAATCCCACCTTGTTGAAGCTTTCCCCTTTGACCATATTCTGCCTATGCAGAAACTCAAAGTCCCTTGTCGTATGTCTAGCTTTAACATCTTTTCCACGAGAACTGTAGACTCCAACCCTTGACTCTCCAAGTATAGTGCTTCCCCTCAGGAGGTACAAATTATGAAACATATCTCCTTTTATCACTACAAATGCACCCTTCGAAACCCTTAGACTATCCTTATCAATAGTCACCTCGCATCCTTTGGATGCCAACTGCCCAAGAGATATCATTGACTTCTAAAGACCTGGAACATAATAGACACCTATCAAGGTGCGTATTACCCCGTCATGCATGCGAATCTGCATAGTACCTTCGCCCATGACTCTACAACGAGCATCATTCCCCATAAGAATCAGTTTCCCTTTTTTCTTTTAAAGAAACTAAAATAATTCTTATTAGGTGTCATATGAAAAGACGCCCCCATATCTAGCACCCAATGGTCTGATACATCAGATACTATCGCTGTCAATAAGTCATCAGACAAAAATTTCTCCATCGCAACCAATGAATTTCCAACTTCAATTTTTTTTCTTCAAGTCCGAACAATCTCTCTTCCAATGGTCTGGTTTCTTGCAAATGTATCACTTCCCATCTCTTGACTTTATTTTCTTCTTCTTCTCCCCTTTCTCCATACCAGCTAATAAGGCTTCCGTACCACTTCCTCCTCTACCTTCACTCAACCCGTTCATCTGATCCCTCAAGTTCTCAAATAGAAGACCTGCCTTCACATCATCTACTATTAGTGTATCTATGGCATAGATAAAACTGTTAGCGAAACTTGTGTATCGCTCCGGAAGAGAACACAAAAGAATCATTGCTATTTGCTCCTCATCCACTTTCAAGTCAACAATCTTCATCTTCATCACGAGATCATCGAAGAAGCTTAGATGTGCCTTCACTAAAGTACCCTCTCTCATTCGCATGATGAAAAAAGTCTTCAGCAAATCAGATGGTTGGTTAGTGACTTTTTTAAATAGATTTTTTCCAACTTGGTCCAAATGTCCTTAGCAGTGGTCTCACCGCTAACTTATGAAATGACATTTTCTCCCATTGCTAATTGTAAAGTAGTAAATGGCCATCTCTCCATCTCTTTCCTTCCACGGCTGAAATATCATTCGTCAACTCCTCAAGATCAAACACCATAGGATGAACATTGTTCTTCATCAGAACAGATTTCATTCTCCATTGCCACTTCTCGAAGTCTTTATCCCATTTCATCTTTCTATTACTAACTGAGATCCTGCTACCATATATGTCCCTTTGACATATGGCCTTGATACAACTGTTGAATTCTCCTTATCTCCTGCCATAATGCCTAACACCCTATCTCAATCAACCTCGTAGCTCTGATACCAATTGTTGCAAAAAATATTTCCCAAAAAATGCCTTGGGAATAAAATCCAACCATGCGGAAAAACAAATAGGAACGGATTGATGGTGAGGCAAAACAAACAACAGATAGTCACTAGCAAAACAATCACGGATCAAGCAATAAAAGAAAGAATACAAGAGATTTATAGTGGTTCCACTAATGTCTTGTTAGTGTATGTCCACTTGGGGAGAGGAGATTTTATTAATTTTCTAAATAAGAAAATATTACAAGACTGATAATAGCGAGGAAGAATAAAAAATAAAACTTTTAGGGATGATCAATACATTTATCTAATTCCTATCTTTATATAAGGATTAATATTTGGGGTTGAAAAAATTGATTTATGTTTATAAATCAATGCTTAATTAATTCTTCAATCAGAGAATTAATTCGTTACTTCAATATCCCAAGAGAAACTTCTTCACATTCTTCCACTTATGCAGGTAATTTATTGCCCTGTCTAATTTTACAAAAGAGCCAATAAATTTTCTGATATCTTCCAAATTATCTACAGTTGGAAACATTATATTACTTAAATTAACAATATTTTCCAAATCTTCTCTAAATGAAAATATTATATCATCATTATCAATAATATCTTCCAAATCTTCTCCAAATGGAAATATTTATCATGAAATCTAACATAAACAAATGAATTTCAGTTTTTGGTGACATACTTGATCACATCAGGTGGCAATTCGAGTTTGTCTAGTTCAACATGTTGAGCACATCAGGTGGTAGTTTCTCATGAGTCAAAGCATCAACCGCATCTCATATACATAAGTAATATGGAATGTTCTATTTTTTATGGACTCAGGCTTCACTGTTAGTTTAAGTGATTAAGATACAATATTAGTTTAGTGATTGCATCATTTGATATTTCAAATTTGAAACATGATATTTGATCACATACAGAATTAGTGATAATCCAGTCCTCCCTTGGGTTTTAACCTTTGATGAACAATAATATAAACTATTGTTTTCAAATTTGGATCTTATATAATACCATGCAATAAGTATATACAAACGAGTTTTGTAGTAAGCAGTGGTTGCTGAATTTCTCACTTTCTTAGCCTTAATGTAGATCTTGTAACTTGATACCTCAAAAGACCTTAGAATGAATTAAATATGTAGAGATGAATTAATAGTTATATGAACATTTCACTCATCGATTTGACGATAAAAATAAATCACAATTTCGAAGCAATATATGCATACATACCTTCACCACATATATTACAAAGCAGGTTATTTTACATTTACATATGGGTCGTGGCCCATGAAACAATTATTTGAATGTTACACTTTTTAAACAGATGCTATATAAATCATTTCCTTTTCATTTAATCTGAAATTTGTACACTTCTAATATCAATAATAAGTTACAAATTTGGCTTTCGCTAATTTGGTATCAGAGCCAATTTCGCCTAACGGCTTCACCGCATTCATTATCAGAGAATTTAGGAGATTGAAATTGACCTTCTTTCATTTCTTTCAAGAAGATTGTGTTGTTTGGTGACTCCTCAGAGATTATTTCGTTATTGGAGTAGCATTCCCTTCTTGGTTGTGTATCTGTTCATATCAGTTGTTGTTTTCTCCCTATCTGCCACGCCAAGAAAGAAACTGTTTCTTCCTCATTGTCTCTTTGGCTGTAGTTTTTTTTTCACTGATAAAAAACTGTAGTTTGTCAATCCCAAGGGTTTTGGATCTGTTCTGATTTTCCAAACCCAGATCTGTCACCTTTCTTAACAGCAATTTTTGTCGTGTCAAGATTGGATTTGTTTTTTCACCATGGCAGGTAAAAATGAAGAAGTAACATCTGCATTAGCAAATTTGCTAAATGAACAGAACAAGAGTTGGTTTGATTTTGGAGAGGAATAATAAAAGAAAAAAATGGAAAGGTGAAATAAATGGATGTAAATATAAGAAATAAGAATACATGTGTGCAAATAAAATAAAGACAAATAAATTAATAGAATGAAGGGTAATAAATTAATAGATAATGGAAAGAAATGAATGCATAATTAATGGAGAAATAAAGTGGGGGGAGAAAAGAGGTAGTGAATTTGCGGAAGGTATAAAAAGAAAAGAAAGCGAAATAAACTTGCATGAAATGTGAATGAGCAAAGAAATTATGTGTTGATTTATTACTAATTATCATAAAACTCCAATATTAAAGTTTTTAACAAAATAATGATTTAACTAGTATTTTCTTTTATTATCAATTGTTTGAATTTAATTATTACAAATATACATACAATTTGATAATAATTTTAGTTGTTATAAATCAACATTTATCTAGATACAAATTATTGTTTATTAGAATAAATTTGAATCATTCATAAATAACACCATGAAATTAATTTTAAAACCACTTTAAATTTAATAATTAAATTAAATTCAATAACTAAATAGTCAAAATTCACGGATGTTACATAAGTAATCAAGCAATAAAAAATTCTCTTCCTCTAAACTTTCTCCATCTTTCTTCTCCAATATTCTATAATCTGGTATCAGAGCCTTGTTCAACTAAAATGAACAACTCTTTATTTATTCCTTTTGCTCCTTTATTAACCAAAGAAAATTATGGTAAATGGAGCCTTCAAATGAAAGTTCTTCTTGGGTCTCAAAAAGCATGGGAGATTGTTGAAAGTGGGTATACTAAGATAAGGGAGAATTAACACAATCTAAAAAGAAGAAATCAAGAAGATTGAGAAAAAAGACAAACAAGCTTTGTTTTATATCTACCAGGGAATAGAAACATATGATGTCGCTTTTAAAAAAAATACAATGTGCCACTTCTACAAAGCAAGCTTGAGGGATTTAGAAAAGCTTATTCATAGGAGATGGAAATAAGAAGGTGAAAGAAGAGGAAGAAAAGTTTTAACGAGAAGTGCAATGAGATGATAGAAAAAGATGAAAAAGGGGAGGATAATCAATGGTACATATATATAGCAGTGCAAACAACCGTATGGGCAGAAGAAAAAACATGTTTATAGACTTGATGAATCGATGAACGGAAACGTGACATTTTGAAGATGAGAACAAAGATGCTGAAGACATTGCCAAATATGGTGAACAATTAAGGAAGGAAACAAAACAAGTCGAGCCTGTTGTTTTAGTAGTTGTAGAAGATAAGTAAGAAGTTAAACCAGAAGATGAAGGCAAAGAGATAGAGAAAAATATCATAAATACAGAAATGATGATTGAGGCAGTCCAAGATGAGAATACTGGAAAAACGATTGAGGATGTAAGTATGTCACCAGAAGGAAAAAAAGAGGAAAAGGAAACCAAGAAGCAAGAAAAGATTGTAGAAGAACAAATAAAAAATGAAGAGATACAGGTAGTTAAACTTGATGAAATGAAGGGTGATAAATTCGATGATTTGAAGGAAAAAGAACAAAGAAATGAAAAAAGTGGTAATCAAAGAAAAACAAGGTGAAATGGTGGATGATGGAAAGAATGGTAACCATGGGAAGAAGGATGATGATGTCACCAAATGTAAGGTCATTAATGAGGAGGACGATACTATGGAAGAAGAAAATAAGGTTACAGTTAAAGATCTTAATGAAATTTCAAATAACAACAAGTTTGACTATTTATCTCATATAACTAACAACTTTATTTTTTAGTAAATGTTTTTTTGGAAAATTTAAGAGGTTTGAAACTTGAAAAATATATGAAGAAAATTCAGATGTGATAATCCAAATTTATAATAATGAAAGTGTTTGAGTGTCAGAATTTTTATATTTGGGGAATTGTGGAAGACACAATAAAACCAAAATGAAGACTTATGGATTTGATTTGAAGATCTCTATGATGGGTGACAAAGTCAATGTAACCAACAAATGTCTAATCATATCACTATTTTTCTTGCCAAAACACGTGGGATATAGAGGAATCAAATTGAGAAGCTCTCTACTGCAGAATCAGAGTACATTGCATTAACCTATGTAGGATGCCAATTAATTTGGTTGTGTGGAAGTCTGGAAAGTCTTAAACTACAAAAAAACAAACAACAATACTATTTTTTGACAATAATTCTACTATTTCAGTCACAAAAGATCGACTACTTCATGGAAGGACAAAACTCATCTGCATTCGATATCATTTCTTAAGGGAACTTGTGAAAAAATGTTGTTCAAAAAAAACTTGTGAAAAAAAGGTGACACCAGTGTTGAGTATTGCAAAACAAGTGATTAGATGACTGATATTTTGATTAAGGCACTTAGCGGACAAGTCTTCAGAAGAAGTGCAGAAAATTTGGTAAAGCAAGTTTAATTTAGGGGAAGCATTGTTAGTAATAAATTAAATTGCAATAAAAGTTAAGATACGTTGCCTTTATTAAATTACATTTATTTGGGTTTATATTATAATAGACCAAAATATACTTTAGAATATTCTTATCTACAATATTATTTTAAATAAGGATAAACTATGTATAAACAGAGACAAAGATTGGCAATTAGGTAGCCAAGCAATAAAAATTATCTTCCTCTAAACTTTCTCCATCTTTCTTCTTAAATATTCTACAGAATTGACCATAGGATGAATTCCACTTCTTAATGAGCCTTCATGCTTTCTATTCATCTTTTTTTTATGTGATTGTAGAGAATATAAAAGCAATTGAAAATGCTTTTATTAAAAATGAATTGTAATAATGTTTACAAACTGTATTGATGCCTTTATATAGGCTGTATTTACAATGGTACAATTGTACCCATTTGGGCTTTGCCGAAATAAAAGAAATAACAAACAGAAAAGATATTGGGCTCGGCGTAACATTCTGTACACATATACATTGTCTTAATACTTAGGGTTGCAGCTTCTATTTACTTAAATTATGCCCCCCTCGAAAAAAACATAGGGTTTCCTTCTTTCTTCCAAAGCGTCTTCAATGTCGGTAATTCGCAATTCTACTCTAAATCTGTGAAAGATTCTTGGTCGATACTGCCTCAGTGAGAATGTTGGCTCTCTAAAATAAGGCTGGAACATGTCTTACATCAATCTTCCTTTAGCAATTTTCTCTCGTACGAAGTATAAATCAATCTCGATGTTCTTCGTATGTGAGTGTAAAATTGGGTTGGCTAAGAGTGAAATCGTACTGATATTATCACAACAAATCATTGGTCTTTTATTGGTTGTTATTCCAAGCTCATGAATTAGATAGCTTATCCAAATTAGTTCTGCTGTTGTGCTTGCTACCACTTTATACTCAGCTTCAGTGCTGGAACGTGAAACATTGGCTTGCTTCTTACAACAATAGGAAATTGGATTTGACCCCATGTAGATGCAATAACCAAATGTGGATCTTCAATCATCATGGTCAGAGGCCCAGTCTGCATCACTATAAGCTTGTGTTTACACCAAAAATGGTATAAACATCTAAGGTACTAAACTGTACTTCACCAATTCAACAAGAAATAAATGGAACCGTGTTTAATCAGCAATAAAAAGTACAAAATTGCGATAAAAGTAAAGTAGAGACGAGATTTAGAGTGGTTCAGCCGTTAACGAGGCCTACGTCCACTATGAAGGTGATTTCCTGCCTTTAATGAGAATTACAAAGTACATCAACCCTCTCTTTTCATACATATCTATACTCACTCAATATATACTCATTTATATATTTCAATCTAAGGAAGTATACAAGAGAATGGCAGAATTTGAGGAGAAGAAGGATGGATGAATGATCGAGAAGGAGGATGTCTTCGTTTTCCGTCATTGTTGAATTGTAATTGGCGCCATGGCCGAATCTATGGTTAGGGATGAGGTTCGGTAGCACTTCGTGATTTGTAGAAGCCGATCCCCTTTATGTTGGTAGCCATGGTGTATTTATAGGTGAACTTCCCTTGGTAAATGATCTGGAATCCGTTTATCTAGGCTGTGGATCGTTCATTCTGTTAATTAAGACTATGCCATTGGCTAGCTGTGGCCAGCTGTCCATGGCTGTATCCAGTTATCATATGCGGGCGGCTCGTTGGAACAAGTACCTAGAATAGCTGAGCGGGTCCATGTAAGTGAGCGTCCTGTGAGTGCTTTGGGAGATTTTGTAAGAGAGGATCGCGGGTCTGGAGTTGTTTCTCCTTTGTTCCTTGCGCGACCGTCCTTCTTGGTCCAGGGGCGCTCATTTTCTTGCCGTCTTTGTATAGTGCTGTTTGGCTTCACATTTATGTTATGGGGTCGCTCCCGCTTATGTTGAATGGGCGACTTGCTTTATTTTGGTGTCTGAGCGGTTCTAAGGATATGCGGCCTTGATCTTTATCCGGTCGTACTTCCCATAATATGTTATGCTGTTATATTCGATCGCGTTGGTTGACTTGATCTGCCTTGGGTTCGATATTTGGACCTTACTCTGCACGGTTGCATTGTGCACGACCGACCCTAGTGATATCCACCTTGTTCCCTTTGCCCAATGTGCATATGAAATTTTAGGGATTAACACTTGCCCCTCGAAGTCCGTGATTTCTTTTGTATGGAATCACTGGCTTTGACATATTTGAACGCACATTGGTTGGTGGGTTTGTCCTGGCTCGTTGAGGGCTCGGTCGTGCCAAATATCAAGATTACTCCATCGTTACTAATTGGTATTGTCTTTACCTATGAGCGAGAGGCTCGATGTATCTTTTTGATTACTGTGCGAATAGTTGAATTTCGAGATACCAGCTGGGACTTGATGAGACACTTCTTGTGTAATTAGGCACTTAAGCTGACGTGGTTAGAATTTCCTGGATGATTGCCTTTTAATCTTCCTCATTTACCTTTACCTGTTCACTTTTGATTGGTTTTCCAACGTGCATCCATGCGCTCTTGTTTTGGGTGATTCCCTACTCGCTTGAATGCTGGGCTTATTGATTTGACCGTTGGGCTGTTGAATGTTTGGATGAAAGTACTATATATTTTGGGTTTGCCGGCCCTTTCATCTATTTTTCATATATTATCTTGTTACATATCTTTCAAAGGAAGCTTTAATGGCGGCGGCGTTTTAAGCAGTTTTCTTTACCATTGGGATTCCTTTTGCAATTCCTGAATATCACAGTTTTTTCTTATTTGTTCCAATTTGCATTCGTGTGTGGCACCGTCATCAAGGCTTCTGCAATCTTGAGATCGATCCGGCCGGGTTGTTTGCCTAGGTTTGAAACTGTTCATTCGTCTATAAGCAAATTTTTCCCTTGATTTTATCTTAACCCATTTTTGGAGCATGAATTTGATCGTTCGACCCTGGGGTTTCTAAGTAGGGTTTTCCTTTTTCTAAAATTCCATAACTTCAAGGAGCTATCCATGTCAGACCAGGTCGGAAGCTTGGACCAAGAAGAAAGTTCTGATCAAGTTACACCTACGCCCCATGTTGCTTCTTCGATGGGTGCTGCCCAAGAATTCCCACAACCTTGTGCGCTTTCTGAAGTGCCCAGTGAGAGGCACTCGACGGAGCTTTCACCCAGTTCGTTTCATCAGTTGTGCAACCAATTTGGGATTTCGGAAAAGGGAGAGGCCAAGCTGCCTGGCGAAGAAGAGTTCGTTGATATCCCTCCTAAAGGATACGTCGCCGTTACACGCAGCGTGTTGAAAAGCGGAGCGGTTCCTCCCTTAATCCTTATATAGAGATGATTCTCCGGAATTTGGCCATTGCCATGTATTAATTACATCCTAATGGTTACGGGATTGTGACAAGCCTTTATGTCCTTTTTATGAGGGAGAAACATCGGGCTCCTTTGTTTAGGGACATATGCTCATTGTATGCTTTTAGGAAAAGAGACCTGCATCCCTCATTTATCTTTGTGGAAAGCCGGGGTTCGAAAATAATTACTTGTTTAGAGGATTGTGTGCGAGGATTTCCCAATCAATACTTCTTTGTCCAATGTCCCGATAACTTCTGTGGCCTTTGGAAGGCAGTCGGTAAGTATCCTTATTCCTTGAATTCCATCTCGCTCTTTCTTCCTTTTGTTTTGGTTTCCCTGAAGTGTTTTGGATGTATTGCAGTGCTTCCCGATCAAAGCATACCCTTTGACCAAGATCTATGCAACTCGTTATTAGTCGTTGACGAGGGGCAGAGGAATAAGAAATTCTTGATTAACGAAGGGTTCTTAAGGCAGTACAACTTGCTTTCACCCCTGCGTTCTTTCCCGGTGGACGCTTCCGGCAAAAAGAAAGCTATCAGCAAATCCCCTGCCAAAAAATCTTTGGAAAAAGGATGTTCAAGCGTCATAAGCCGGAGCGGGGTATCTTCTAGCAGTAGAGCGACCCCTGCCAAAAAGGTAGTATCCAAGCGTCCAAAGCGCAAAGGCTCTAAGACTTTAGTGGTTTTGCGCGAAGAAGATAGGTCTTTGCTAGAGGGAGCCGTCCGAGGAGATGTGAACATGACTCCTTCGAAGATTGCCCCGGGACAAGTTCGGGAAGCGAAGCAGCTTGATGAAATTGTAGAAACTTATGTAGAAGACCCGGGAAGCAGAGGGAACTCTTCTAAAGAAGACCAAGAAGAAGATGGCTCGGAGACTTCAAAAGGACTTAATCCTCCTGGCTTGGCTGGAGAGCTCGTTCAAGGTAAGATCGCTTCCTGAACACTTGTATTTCAAGAATCTTTTAACCATGAGAACTTAACGGAAAAAACCCCCTTGTTTTTGGGTTAAAGCGATATCTCTTAAAGCTTTTAGGTTACTTTTCTCTTCTTTTTTTATGATCACGGTGTTTAGATTTTTCTTCTCCTTCTTAGATCCCGGAATGGAGTCATCTCTATCGGAAAGTTTCTTTCAGCAATTTGCTCTTGTTGATCCACAAAATTTCTTGCAATCTAGTCTTTCTCATTGTATCAAGCGTTCCTGTCCATCTTCAGATCTTCTAATCCAAGATGCTCCTGAACCACCACTGGCGAGTTTGTTAAAGAAGAAGAAACATGACCATTCTTAGATATCTGAAGGTGAAAACCAGGATACCGGGAAGAGAGGAGGTAACAACGAACAGGCTAGTCTCGCTGGGTCTTCTGAACCAGCTGAACTTCCATGCCCCAGTTCATTGGTCCCTGTGAAGCCGTTGACTAGATCCTCTATTTCTAGTGCACCTGCCCTTCACCGGATTCAAGCGATTCTTGATAGACCTCCCTACAGAGTTGCCCCTGGTAATCCTAAGTTGATGGACAGGTTCGGAGACTGGGAGTTGAGGGGGATGGACCTTGACTTAGATTTGTCCTCATGCGATGACCAGGGCGCCGTTGAGGAGTTGGGTGCTATAAAAAACTATGTAGCCTCCCAGCTTACCACTGTCGTTGGTCATCTTGAAATTCAGTTGGACGAAGCCAAAGATACTTCCAAAAAGCGATTTGAGTCTTGGGATAAGTTCTGCTTCGAATTTCAGAAGTTGAATACTCAGCACCTTGAACGTATTGAACTCTTGGAGAGCGATAAGATTGAACTGAGCCTTGTGATCGAGGGTCAAGCAGCTGAAATCGCATTCTTTAAAGATGGGAACAGCAGGATGAGCAGCTTAGAAGCCGACAACAGAAAACTCCAGGAAGAGATTGAAGCCGCCAAGAAGTAACTTAGCGAGGCTCAAACTAGTCGCGAGTTTGCTGAATCTCAATTAGCTTCCGTTCAACATGCTATGGTTGCTTGTCGGTGGGAGAAAGCAATGCTCGAGGCTAAACTTGCTTTCCAGAACAAGGCTCTTGAAACTTTAGAAAGAGAGAAGGCAAGGTTAGCCGGCGATCTTGAACGAGCCCGAACTAAAACCGAGGAAACCCTGTTTCAATTTTACACTCTCAGTGTTATGACCCACGGAAGCTTGAGCTATTTGAACAAGGACTTTCCCTGTACATTAGCCCTTGTCTGGGAGGAGGTGCTCAGTTACTCCAAAGATAAGGAAAATAGTGTTCTGCAAGAAGCCCTTCTTGAGCCAAAAGATCGTGATGCTTTGGAAAAAGGCAGGAGAATATTAGCTGGCGAACGATCTCGATCCCTTGGAAAAGAAATCCAGAATGTTGTTCCTGTTCATGCCTCTGGCTCTACAGGAGATGAAGTTTTAGGATCCCAGATTTCTCCGATGGGATCTCCTGTTGCAAATGAAGGTACTTCTAAGGCTCATGATGGTTAGGATGTCCCTGAAAAAATTGCCACATGATATGCTGTTGTTTTGCATATTGTAGTTTCAATCTTACGACCATGTATCTTTATGACGAATTTGTATTTTGTTATCGCGCGTTAACATTGAAACGTTATAACTTATCGTAATTTATTTGTTTGCATCGTATTATACTTTTACGGGTTGTGCGATAATTTACATTTTTACGTCGTTCGTTGTTTAATATCACTGGTTTGCTTTGAATCTGGGACATCGTATTTCCATCTTTGCCCCCTTCTTTGAGTGTTTAGTTCTTATTATGCTTGCATTCGCGTTTTTATTTGGTCTGGTAATTTAATTCTTTTATGTTTTTTTAGAGTAAGTATCCTTATAAGGCGCAGGCATCATGCTATACATTTAATCTTGTTGTACATTTAATCTGGTTCCTCATTGATTTGGCGTTCCAAGTCCTTTAACAACATGATTAAATGTATTATCTACGTTCAATGAGTATGTTTTCTTTCCGTGTATCCAATCCCATATCTCACTAACTCAGTGACCCGAGCCCTTCAGAGACTGGTTTTGGATATGTGCCCCCATGGGAGGACTTAGGTTATAATTTTCGACCCAATTTCGATCTTATTTGATCCGACTCATTATGATCAAATAGAGACCTAGATTGGATACCCCCAAATGGCTAGGATTTCTGATACCCCCTTTCGGCTAGGATTTCTGCTGTCGTAATCCATCCTTGGCTCTGTTTGACTTGGTTATCAATAAAGAACAAGGATGGCACCTCCTTTCGGTCGGGTTTCTTTTTTTGCGCTGGTCCTTCCAGCATGTTTAATTTTTCCCGATTTTATGCTTCATTCGAGGAGCGGACACTAATTCATCTCAACAAGCTTTAACTCAGAAGGGAAAAATTCGCGTCTTTTACCTACTAAGGTAGGTACCCCCTGAAATTGACAAATTTTTTTTCCATTTGGGGACATGTCGGTTTTTCCGATTTTGTGCTTTGACCAAGGACACAGACGTTGGTTCTCAAGTTGGAAAACCCATATCCAGCACCTAGGAAGGTCACCTAAGAAGGTGCTTCTTCGGTGGGCTTAGCAATTTCATCCATGGGACTTTTGAGTTCTGCAGGACGATGGCTTTGACTTCCCTGCCTTTTTTGACCAATGCTCTTGATGCACGGTGCACTTTTTGCCCTACATCAAAGACCAATTTAGCATTAGTTAGTAAATAATTTTTTCCTTTCAAGAGACTATAATCCGTGGGTGAGTATCTTTCATCCTGTAGAGTTTTTACTTAACACAAAAAAAGGGGGAATAACAGATCACCTCATGGAAACACATTTAGAAAAGACAGACTACAGAAGTAGCAAAATAAAGGGAATGGGGGTCGCGCATTTCCAGTTCTAGATATTGGATTGTGCCCAGTGGCCATTAGTCAATGATTGGTCATAAGTCTTCGGGCATTCGGAATACCTCGTGCGAGCAGCCTGATCGGCAACCTTACCTTGCCTCTGACTTTCTGATGTGTTTTGTGGATTCTTAACATATTGCTGCAGTTGATTTTTTTTCGGATGAGGTCCTCAATCAAGTTTCTCAAATGTCGACATTCATTTGTGTTGTGTCCTAGCTGATTGTTAAATCGGCAGAACTTTCCAGAGTTTGCCTGTTGTTCTGTGATTCTTTGCGACTTTACCAGAGGAAACATGCCTGAGTCCTTAGTGGCAGAGTAGATTTTATCTGGAGTTTCATTTAGGGGAGTCAATTTTGATTTCCTAAAGAATTTTGATTTCTTGTATGCTCCACTGTTCCTTCCATCAAACCCTCTTTTATGCCCAGAATTATCCTTCTGAATTATCTGAGGAGATTCGTTGCTTTTCCTTTCCTTAATAGTGCTACTTCTTGCGTCCTTCTGAGCATTCAGGGTATCGGTTTCCACACTCATGTACTCTTCGGCTTTCTTGTAGAATTTCTTTAGAGTCTTTGGTTTCTTCATCTTGAGCTATTTTCCAAATTTTGACTTCTTATCGACGGCCCCTTTCAAGGCCGCCAACAGGTACCAAGGCTCCGATTCTATGACCTCTGCTGCTGTAGCGTGGAAGCGTGTAAGGAAATCTTTGATGGTTTCTCCGGGCATATGCTCCATCTCACTTAGTGACATCACGTCCCTTTGCCTTAGTGGCCTGCAATCGGAATTGATCCTGAAATCTCCTTGCCAGATTAGCAAACTGGTCAATACACCTAGGTGGAAGTCTGGTGAACCATAGTGAGGCCACACCTTCCAGGCAAACGGGAAAGTATAAGAACTTGATTTCGTCAGTGGCCCTAGCTCCATTCATGTGCTAGTCGTATTTGAATAGATAAATGGTTGGATCTCTACCTCCGCTATAAGGTGCTATTGTTGGCGGTATAAATTTCTTCAGGAATTTCGCTTGACGGATCTCCTCTGTGAATGGATTTTTGCTGGTGGAAAACTTCCATTCTTTTTCCTCATCCTCTCGAGTAGCCCTCTCCTTTATTACTCGTTGGATTAGGTCTGTGATGCGTCTTTCATCGCATGCTTGTTCGTCAGGATCGACACTGATGTTCTTATTAGTGCGATCATGGTTTAAGATTTGGCATCTTGCATCCTTCTTGAGGGAGTTATATTGGTGCGATTCGTCGCACGTTCTTCTTTACACTGTGGAGATCTCACCTTAGGATTCCCAACGCCGGCCTCTTCCCTGTCTCTCACTAGGCTATGAGGCCGTTCATGGTCTAGGGATGATGAGCCCACTTTTTCATCATCATTAACCACAATATTTGGCGGTAACAAATTGGCTTGACCATTGGTTAGGACATCAAACCTTTCCATTATCATTTTTGTTGTATTATCCATTTTCTCGTTCAGGCCGGTTATAACCACATTCAACTCATCTCATGTTACAGATGGCCCAGGGGTTTCCCCAGCCCCTTGATTCAAAATTTGAGGTGTAGCTTTGTCAGTGTTACCATCCTCATTGATCGCAGCGACTTTAGTAGATTTGCCGCTTTTCTTCGATCCAACCATGATTTCAAAGGAGAAAACAATTTTGGGATGTTTTTACTACTGAACTACAAAAGGAATATATGAACATGGCCCCACGGTGGGCGCCAAAATGTTTACATCAAAAACGGTATAAATATCCAAGGTACTAAACTGTACTTCACCAATTCGGTAAGAAATAAATGGAACCGTGTTTAATTAGCAATAAAAAGTAAAAAATGCAACAAAAGTAAATTAGAGACGAGATTTAGAGTGGTTCAGCCGTTAACGAGGCCTACGTCCACTATGAAGGTGATTTCCTGCTTTTAATGAGAATTACAAAGTACATCAACCCTCTCTTTTCATACATATCTATACTCACTCAATATATACTCGTTTATATATTTCAATCTAAGGAAGTATACAAGAGAATGATAGAATTTAAGGAGAAGAAGGATGGATGAATTATTGAGAAGGAGGATGTCTTCGTTTTCCTTCATTGAAGGATTGTACTTGACGCCATGGCCGAATCTGTGGTTGAGGATGAGGTTCGGCAGCACTTCGTGGTTTTTAGAAGCCGATCCCCTTTACGTTGGTAGCCATGTTGTATTTATAGGTGAACTTCCCTTGGTAAATGATCTGGAATCAGTTTATCTAGGCTGTGGATCGTTCATTCTATTAATTACGACCATGCCATTGGCTAGCTGTAGCCAGCTGTCCATGGTTGTATCCAGTTATCACGTGCGGTCAGCTCGTTGGAGCGAGTACCTTGAATAGCTGAGCGGCTCCATGTAAGCGAGCGTCCTGTGAGTGCTTTGGGAGATTTTGTAAGAGCAGAACGCGGGTCTGGAGTTGTTTTTCCTTTGTTCCTTGCGCGACCGTCCTTCTTGGTCCAGGGGCGCTTGTCTTTTTGTCGTCTTTGTATGGTGCTGTTTGGCTTCACAGTTATGTTATGGGGTCGCTCCCGCTTATGTTGAATGGTCGACTTGCTTTATTTTGGTGTCTGAGCGGTTCTAAGGATATGCGGCCTTTATCTTTATCGGGTTGTACTTCCCATAATATGTTATGCTGTTATATTCGGTTGCGTTGGTTGACTTGACCTACCTTGGGTTCGATATTTGGACCTTGCTCTGCGTGGTTGCATTGTCACGACTGACCCTGGTGATATCTGCCTTGTTCCCCTTGCCCAATGTGCTTATGAATTTTTAGGGATTAACAGCTTGTATTTTTTAATTGTTACTCGCTTTTAGTGAGACCATATTCTAGAGTTCCATTTAAATATATGAATATGCGTTTCACTGCTTTCCAGTGTTCTGACAAGGGATGTTGCATGAATTGACACTCCTTGTTAACACTAAAACACAGTTCTGGTCTAGTAATTGTCACATTTTATAGTGCTCCAACAACGCTTATGTATAACTTTGAGTTTTCAACTGGTTCCCCTTTATGTTTAGATAAACGTAGGTTGCTCGTCATGGGTGTTAGTAGTGATTTGGCTTTATCCACATTGGCTCAAACAAGTATTTCACTGATATACCTTTTCTGGACAATAAAATTTTTGACTTTGACTTTTGTATCACTTGTGTACCCAGAAATTAATTTATTGTACCCATGTCCTTGATGGAGAATGTTTTGTTAAGATAATCAATCACATTGTTAATCTCTGATTCATCATTCCTAGTGATTAGTATATCATCTACATAAACAAGTATGTATAGAGTTGCTGCTCCCTTGATTTTAACATATAACGAACAATCTGCTTTAGTCATAGTGAACCCCAATCACATGAATATTGTCTTGAGTTCGTCATACCAAACCCTAGAGACTTGTTTTAATCCGTACAGTGCCTTTTGTAGTTTGCAGACCATACCTTGCCTTTCATTTATAACATACCCAGTTGGTTGATGCATATAGACCTCCTCTTGTAAGTCCCTATTTAAGAATGCATTACAAACATCCAATTGTTTGATCTTCTATTGCCAATTTAAAGCTATGGTTAGTATAATTTTGATTGTTAGTTGTGGGCTTAACCACTAGGGAAAATGTCTCATTAAAATCAAAACCAAGCTGTTGAGAACAACCCTTAGCCACGATCTTTCTTTATACTTGTGTACGCTGCCATCTGGATTTCTCTTTAGCTTAAATGTCCATCTACATCTTCGTGTTTGGGTGCATTGACTAGTGTCCACATATTATTTTTAACAAATGCATTATATTCTTCATCCATAACTCTCTTCCAATTAACATTGTTGATAGCTTCTTCATAATTGATGGGTTCTCTTTCATTGAGACTGACAACATATGCTTTAGGCTTAAAAATGCCACATTTTGCTCTTGTCATCATATGATGTTTATTCCCATAATGTTGTTGGTTGTGACTATGGTCTAAAATGCTTGAGTTACCTCCATTATTTTGATTGGTTTGATCTTCATCTATATGCATATCTTGATGATTTGAACTATCAGTGGCACTCTGATTGCCTTGATTGCAATGCTCACTGTGTTGCAAAATGTCATCATGCGTGTCTTCTGTGCTGAAATCAGTTTTAGTACTAGGTATGCTATCCATGTCACTTGACATATCATTTTGCTCACCTGTTCTGCTTTCCTTTGTCCAGTCTATCAAAACAATTGGTTGTTGAACATTTGATCACTTTACTGATAGTCTTGATATCATTTTCTGCAAAAGGAAATATATTTTCATTAAATACAACGTGTCTTGAAATATATAATCTACCATTACTGTTTTGGCACTTGTATCCTTTCTGGTTATTAGGATAACCCAAAAAGGTTGAAGGGGCAGATATGGGGCTTAACTTATGCCTATTGTAAGGTCTTAGGCAGGGAAAGCACAAACAACCAAATGTTCGTAACATTTTATAAAATGATTTCCCCCCTAAGTCATTTCATAAGGACATTTTCCTTTAAGAACTTTGGTTGGCAATAGGTTTATAAGATGCACTGATGTTGTAAAGGCTTTCCCCCAAAATTTAAGGGGAAAAGATGCTTGCGACATCAGTGCTAAGCCGATATCGACGATATGTCTGTGCTTTCTCTCCACTAATCCATTCTGTTATGATGTATGAGGACAGGTAGTTCTATGTGCGATCCCTTTTTCACTAAAATATTTCTTTAATGACTTAAACTCACCTCCTCCATCAGTTTAAATGATTTTGATACGGCTATTAGTTTGTTTTTCAACATGCTTTATAAAATGTATTGTTGCATTATGAGCATCTGATTTGGATTTAAGTAGAAATGTCCAAGTAAATATGCTATAAGCATTAACGAAAGAGATGTAATACCTGTATCCTTGATCTGCTTTGAATTGAGATGGTCCCTATAGGTCAGCAGCTACGAGTTCTAATGGACTGTTGTAAACAGTATTTGAATCAAAGAATGGTAACTTATGGATCTTGCCAATTTGGCAGTGTGTGCAGAAATGTGAATCAGGTAATTTTTTAATGAAAATATTATTTTCATTCAAAATCTGCTTAACAATGCCAGTATTAGGATGACCATGTTTTCTATGCCAAATATCAAACATATCACTGCTAGTTTCATTAATAACATGATCATCGTAAGTTTCTGCATTAGCATCAATATTATAACAAAGATAATTTTTTGTTTTATTTCCAATCTTTGTCTTGACATTGCAGAATCTGTAAAGACCATTATCTAAACTACCCTGTAATAGGATATCATTAATGGTCAGGTCCTTAACTAGGCAGAATTTTGGGTGAAACTCGAAGTATATGTTATTGTCATTGGCAAATTGTGACATGCTTAATAAGTTCATCTTTATGTTAGGGACTCTTAATAAATTGTTGAGATAGTGTTGCCTTTTGGCATTAATACACTCATTTCTAATGTGAGATATACCTATAGTTTCACCATTCCCTAATTGAATAGATTCCGTATATGTGTAGCTTTTATTTCCAAGGTTAATATTTTGCAAATTGCTAGTAACATGGTTTGTCGCACCTGAATTTGGATACCAGTCATCAACATTAATATCATCATTCTTTATAGAATCATCTGCATTACTGGCTTGACTTCTTGAATTGTCTACATTGTTTGTTTGATGTGCCATGTTAACATTTAGACTGTTTTGATTGCTTGTATTCTGTCTGGCCACATTATATTCGGAACTGAATCTGAAAACATCTATTCTCAACATGTCCAAGCCTCTCACGAATCTGACATTTTACTCTACTGTTATTATTTCATTTTCTGCCTCTTCCTCTTTGAGGCTGATTTCCCCTAGTGGCAGTGAAATTTTGACTATTATTCTATCCTGAATTATTTCTTTGAACATTTTTGTTATTTGAAGAAGAGGTATAATTGACTGAAAATCAGATTTTGTCTTTTTTTTGCTCTATTCTCCCTTCATGGGCTAAAAGAGTTGAGTGGACATACTATAATTCAAGTATACTTTTTTGTGATGCAATAAATGTTACCACTGATTCATAATCTTTGTCGAGTCCCCCAGTAATGTATAGTACATGCTCACTTTCTAAAACCGTGTTCCCTGTTGCACTGAGTCTATCACATTACGTTTTAACCTTTGTAAGATATGCTGCCATTGGCATATTATTTTTATTGATGTTTTGGAATTGGCAGCAATAGTGCATTATTCTTGATGCTAATTGTGAATTGAATATCTGTTCTACTGCTTTCCAAATCTCAAATGATGTATTACAGCCAATAATCTGTGACATTAAATTTGCACTTATTGATGAAATCGGCCAAAAAGCTAAGAGACTATCTTGTTTTTGATATAACATGTCATCCTTATTGCTAATTATATATCCATCTTTATCGGTAATCATCACAGGTGGGATTGCTACAGTTTCTTTGATGTAATCTTGGAGGTCATAGCCCCTTGGGGCTGTCTCAACTTGATATTTCCAGAGCATGTAATTATCATCATTGAGTGGGATGTTAATTATATGACTCTTGGGTTTAATCAGGGTAATTGATGACGAAGAAGCTCTGCTGCCTTCGATTCTTGATGTTGTTATGCTTCCTATTTCATTGTTTCCAGCCATAGTGACAACGTGCAAAAGTGGTAACCAGGAAAAAAATGATCGGTCAAGAAGATGAACAATGTCCCAAAATCTTGATTCTGATGAGTTTCAGATAAAGATTATATCTATTCGAAGAAAAAGGAAGGTGGTGTTACCTCTGCAGCCTAAAATGCCAATGACGATATTGAATCAAAGGTTTTCTATGGTAAGGCAGAGTGTGACAGGTGCAAAACTGTTCGGAATAGATCTACATAGTGACAAGGAAGTTAGTCTTCTGTGATGAAGCAAAGTCTAGGACGACTGAATTGCAAAGGTATTTTTGCAACCAAACGATTTTGAGAAGATGAATCGAATATAAAAAGATTTTTGTCGTTTGGCTTATACCATAAAAGCAATAGAGAATGCTTTTATTAAAACTGAATTGTAACAATGTTTACAAACTGTACTGATACCTTTATATGGGCTGTATTTACAACGGTACAATTGTAACCATTTGGGCTTTGCCGAAATAAAAGAAATAACAAATAGAAAAGATACTAGGCTCAGCCTAACATTCTGTGCACATATATATTGTCTTAATACTTATGGTTCCAGCTGCTATTTACTTTATTAGAATACACATTGTCAGCAACTGAAATGGTTGATAAATTCTTTAACCCTTTGCTATCTCTTCTATAGTAGGATCTAGGAATGGCAAGGGGGTGGGTTTCTCGTGCCCGAGACCCGACCCAGAATTTTTAAACCCCGCCCCAGATCCGCCCCGTAGACCCGGTGCGGGTCTGGAATTTCGCCTCGTACCCGAAACCCGTACGGGTCAAGGTAGATCCGACCCACCCCACGACCCGGTGATATTATGTTCTAATGTACACAAATTTATATACTTATATTTTTTTATCACTAAATGATAGATTATATACATATTATGTTGTGTTCAAAACGAAAGAGAATATAATAAAATGAGTTATAAGATAATAGTTCAAAATGTATGCATTTGCTATTGTATGATTATCATTGACGTAGCCTAACACTATGAAAAATTTATAGTTTGTTGATTGAAGGAATATAATATTCAAGTTATAACCATGTATACCTAAGAGGATTAACAAGTAATCATTATAGTTATGAAGTATTTTAATGAGGTTTCAATCATGCGGGTCGGGTTGGGGTGGGTTAGCCGTGACCCAGACTCGACCTTAGACCCGAACCTCCAAAAACGGATCGCGGGTCTACCTTCCCTAAAGACCTTATGAGATGGGTCTAAATAGGTCAAAACATTTTTGATGGGAAATATGTTCCACCACAAACTCATATTTAGTTGATGATCTCAATGATTCTTATATTATGTTCATTAATAAAGTCTGAGCCTTTGACCAATTCAAATACACAATTCAAGATATTGTAAAATCCAACACTACAATTTCTACACTATTCAAATTGGTCATTAATTGTGATACTAGTCTTTATGAATTTTTTTTAATCAAATTCAGTGCAAAGTTAATTAAGAGCTTCATAAGGTTATCAATCTGGATTTGTTAGTAGTTGTAGTAGTGAAAATAGTTGAATAGTTGTTGTGGATAGACGAATGAAATAGTTGAATATCAGAAAGAAAGTTTGATGGAGAAATTACTCAATGGTTTTTTGTAATACAATTTTATTCCTTTGAGATTGTAGTACACTATTACAATGTGCCTCAACTTCTATTTATAGGCATCTTACAATAGTTTTTTATTACTTAGAATACTCTAGATTTTACATTCTAGACTTATCAAGTAATATAACATATCACAATTTATTAATTCATTTGGAGTTCTCTAGAAATTTGTAGCACATTTAATACTCCTCCTTGATGCAAATTTCGAACACTCCAAGCATAGTTCGAAGTTGCTCAAATCTTGCTCCTCCTAAATCCTTGATTTATGAAGTACTAATCAATTCTATTGTACCATGCCCGAGGTGCTTGCTTCAGCCCATATAAAGCTTTTCTTAGTCTTGGAACTTTGTCTCCATTTCCCTTACTTACAATGCCTTGTGGTTGCTCCACATAAATCTCTTCTTCTAATACTCCATTTAGGAAGGCTGATTTGACATCTAGTTGAAAAATATTCCATCTTTTCTGAGCTGCAAGAGCAACTAAAGCTCTAATTGTGTCCAGACGTGCAACTGAAGCAAATGTCTCATTATAGTCAACTCCATATTGTTGTGAGTAGCACTTTGCTACGAGCCTAGCCTTGTGTTTTTGTATTGAGCCATCTGGGTTTAGCTTTGTCTTATACACCCATTTCACTCCAACGATTTCTTTATCTTTAGGACAATCTACAAGCTCCCAAGTATTATTCTTCTCAATCATTTTGATCTCTTCTTCCATTGCTTTGACCCATACTTCTTGCTTAGATGCTACTTCATAGCTTTCAGGTTCAAATATAGCCATGTTGCAAGTTTCATATATATCTACCAAAGATCTAACTTTTCTTGGAGTAGACTCTGGTGAAGAAGTTTGTTGTTGAGGAGGTGAAAGGGTCATACCTGGTTCTTATGTTGGTTCTTCCATATCTTCCGCATCTTCATGAGATTGATGTACTGGAACAAAAATGTTTCTTTTCTCAACTTTTTTTTTCATCCCAATTCCAAGAAGCATTCTCATCAACCTCGGCATCTCGACTAATCGTCGGCTTCTTTGTTTGCAAGTTATAAACTCTATATCCTTTCGATTGTGTGCTATACCCCAGAAAGATTCCTCGTATGGCCTTCTCTTCTAATTTGTGTCTCTTTTGATCTGGAACATGTATATAGCATATAGATCCAAAAACTATTAGATGATTGGTTGTTGGCTTTCTTCCACTGCATGCTTCTACAAGAGTCTTGTCTTCAACTGCTCTAGTTGGACATCGGTTGAGTATATAGACAGTAGTATAAACTGCTTCTGCCTAAAAAGTGTTTGGTAAGCCCTTCTCCTTCAGCATTGATCTGGCCATCTCCATGACTGTGCGGTTTTTCCTTTCAGATACCCTATTTTGTTGCGGAGTATATGCAACTGTAAGTTGCCGCTCAATGCCTTCATCATCAAAAAATTTATCAAACTCATGGGAGTTGTACTCTTTACCACGGTCACTACGAAGCCTTTTTATGTGTTTTCCACTTTGATTTTCGACAAGAGCCTTTAACTTCTTGAATACTCCAAAGACTTCTGATTTTTCTTTAATAAAGTAGACCATTGTCATTCTAGAGAAATCATCAATAAAGAGGATGAAATACTTGTTGTTATGTAGTTAAGGTGTTCTCATCGGTCCACAAACGTCAATGTGAATTAACTCCAACAAGTTTTTTGCTCTCCAAGTGCTTTGTGATGGAAATGATGATCTATGTTGCTTTCCGAGAAGACATCCTTCACAGGCTTCATTATTTTCTTCTATACATGGAAAATCTCTCATCATATTCTTTTGATATAACAATTTCAAGGCTTGAATATTGAAGTGGTCAAATCTTCGATGCCATAACCATGAATCATCAACTTGTGCTTTCATGGCTATATTAGTAGCGTATTTAAAACTTATTGGAAAACTTCTATTTCTCTTCTCCATTTTTACTTGGGCTATCTCTAGTCTTTTATTGTTGTTGTCATATATTTTGCAAATGTCTCCATCAAAGTGTATAGCATAGCCCTTCTCCATCATCTGACCAATGCTCAACAAATTTTCTTTTAGATTTTGAACTAGTAAAACATCTTTGATAAATTTTGTGCCTTTCTTTGTTTCCACCATAACAGTGCCTCTGCCTTTTGATTCTACGACAGTGCCATTCCCCAATCGTATCTTTACTTTGACCGAATCATCAATATCCTTGAAGATGCTCCCATCTTTAACCATGTGATTGCTATAATCGCTATCCAAGTACCAGTTTCCTCCATTGTCATCACTGGAATCTTGGGTATCATAAAAAAACGTTGATCTCGATCATATTGATGTTGTTTTCTGTCATGCTCTTCGATAAAATTTGCTTGATGCTTATTTAGACTGAAGCAATTCTTCTCCAAATGTCCATATTTCTTATAGTGTCGACATTGTGGCTTTCCACGATTCCGACAAAACTTCTCCAAGTGATTTTTCATCTTACAAATTCCACATGGAGGATATTAATCTTGTTTATTCTTTGATAAATTTCTAGAATTTCCTTTATTTCTATAATTTTCTCCATCGCTCTTATTTTCTCCATATCCTTTTTTTCGGATGATAACTTGAGTTTCAACTGAAAAGAATTTTCAACTGAGTCTTCATCATGTCTGCTCATTCATTGTTCAAATGCTTCAAGGGAGCCCATTAATTCAGTCATCGATAAGGTACACAAATCTTTAGTTTGCTCGATCGTAGTCATGATGGGGTCATACTTACAGGGAACTGAAATTAAATTTTTCTCAACAATCCTCTTGTCAAGAGTATTATCCCCATAAGCTCTTATTTGGCTAACTATTTCTTTTATTTTGGAGTAATAATCCTTTACGGTCTCCGACTCCTTCATTTTTATTAATTCAAACTCACGCCTTAATATTTGATGTTTAATGCCGCGTATCTTTGTACTTCCTTGAAACTCCTTCTGTAATGTGGTCCATGCTACTTTGGCATTTGTAGCTCCCATTATTCTAGGAAAGAGAGCGTCGGTCACCGCTTGTTATAGAATACATAACGCTTTTGAATCTTTTTGTTTATTTTCCTTTAGCTCCCTTTTCTGAGCTTGGCTAAGAGTTGAAGTACCTTCAGGAATAGTGTATCCTTCATCTACAATATCTCATAGATCTTGAAAGCTAAAACATGTCTTCATTTTTATGCTCCAAAAATCATATTTTTCACCGGTAAAATTAAGGATGGGAATTAATGGAGATTGAACAATGTTTGCCATAGCTTACAGCAGTTGGGATTTTTTTTCCATCCAATATGCGAACGAACGAAGCTCTGATACCACTTGTTAGTAGTTATAGGAATGAAAATAGTTGAATAGTTGTTGGGGATAGATGAATGAAATAGTTGAATAGTAGAAAGAAAGTTTGATAGAGAAATTACTCAATGGTTTTTTGTAATACAACTTTATTCCTTTGAGATTGTAGTACACTATTACAATGTGCCTCAACTTCTATTTATAGGCATCTTACAATAGTTTATTATTATTTAGAATACTCTAGATTTTACATTCTAGACTTATCAAGTAATATAACATATTACAATTTATTAATTCATTTGGAGTTCTGTAGAAATTTGTAGCACATTTAATAGGATTGTTGAACTCTGTACTTAGAACAATCCTCTATGGTGTATTATATTTAATAATACCGAATGCAAAATGAGGTGCAAGGTCGATTCCCAACATTAGCTACATACATACGATGATTACAGGATAAAATCGTCTGACTTAACAGTGTTAAAAATACGGAAAAATAAAATTGATGAAAAATGTTCATTATTACTGTATATATAAACCAGTAAGTGCCGTTGTTTTCACTTAGGAAGCGTAGCGTTGTGAACCCACAAGGAAAAAACGTTCCTTTTCAAGTTGTAGTCACTTGTAAACAAGTGGTAGTAATGTGTTTAGTTCCTGTGCATGTGCTGTTTGATGTTTATTGCAATTAATGAAACAAAAAAATCGGGGAACTTGACCAAAATTATTTTACCATGGATTCAAATATTCAATACATGCATATACATGCATACACGCACATAACAATATACATACATGCATATATATATATATATATATATATATATATATATATATATATATATATATATATATATATATATATATATATATATGTGTGTGTGTGTGTGTGTGTGTAATGTGTGTAAAGTTTAAGATCAAACCAAGATTAGTAGACACATTATATACAGCACGTATAATGGATACAATTAAAACTACAAAGCTTAACCTAACAACAGTCTTGATATTAAAAGCAACGAGTAAAACTGCCCTTATAAATCGTGCCTGCACAAAAGCAAGCACGTACAGATACAGATAGGAAATATAACATGTCCTAATTAACTAATTAAGGTTGACGATAGAGACCTTGCCAGGCAGAGTAGGGATGGGAGGTATTGTAAGCGGGGCAGGTGCCTTAGGGATTTTCAGGTACGTCGGGTGGGTTAGGAACTTCAGGCATTGGTAGTGTTGGAACTGTGGGCGTGGGCAGGGGCAGTGCTGGAGGGGTGGGCATAGGCACAGGCAATGTTGGAACTGTGGGCATGGGCAGTGTTGGAGGGGTGGGCATGGGCACAGGCATTGTTGGAACTGTAGGCGTATAAGGCACAGGCAGTGTTGGAGCTGTGGGTGCGGGAAGGGTTGGAGCAATGGGTACTGTAGGAGCCGGAAGGTCTACAAGCTTACGTGCAGAACAAGAGCTTACGGCCATGAAAGTAAAGGCGAAGAGGACGAAGATGGAGCTAGTTTTAGAAGCCATAACTGATTATTGTTTGTGTGATGTAAAGTGTTAAGAGCGTGTGGTTTATATAGAGGGCAGAATTTGCCGCGTCTTTGAAATTTCCTGAACAATGACATGCTTTGTTTTTGGCACTGCATGATGGTGTTAAGAGTGACGTATATCAAATAATTTTGATAGATGGACGTTTGTTTGAAAAGTCACTACCGTTCATGTCATATATATACTACGTAATACTTTTAGCAAAATTCTCAAGTTGATGTTGAATTGGATAGCAAGTGAAAATGAGAGATTGTTTTCAAAAGGGGAAGTGATATTTTATTGCAACTTTGCTTACAATTTTTTTGCTTGGTTACAAATGAGACACAACTCTCCTATTTATGCTAGTTCACATCTCAAATGAATGGTTGAGATGTATTTAATCCTACGATACATAACTTTTCTCTAGAGTTTTCTATAACTCTTCTACAAAATATCTAGGCTCTTTTATACATAATTAAAGAGTAGGAAACTGTAGATACTAATTATTTTATTACAAAATAAAGAAGGATAATTCTAGGCTCCTTCCACATCAACATGTATCTAGATATTTCTATCTAGATATTTCTTGTTCTAGGCTTCTCTTTTAACACTTCCTCTTCAAATTATTTGTAGCCCAATCTCATGACCCAAACTAATAGCCCAAAGTCAAGTTTAATTTTTCAACATCCCCCCGTAAACTTGACTTTGCAAATTAATGCAAGATTTTGAATTCCTTGTATTTTACGTGCTTTGGCAGGTCTGAAGCAATTATCCAAATTTTCTTTTTTCGTTTCTTCCTCTTTTCCAATATGAAGATCTTTGATGCTATTTCTTGAACGGCGCTCCATTCATTTTGTCCTCCTCCATTCGCACAAGGCGTTCCAAACAGTATGTGCTCTAGCTTCCATCTTATTCCAGTGTTATAAACTTTGAATGAGTCATATATGTCATCATTCCATTCTTTCATAATTTCAGTCTTACAATTTTTTATCCATCTAATTCCTTTGCATACTTCCCGAATATGAATTTTGCATGACATTTTAGAAAATATTAATTGGAAAATAAAGTTCTCTGAAATAGGAATGCTATAATTTTTGCTCACCATTTTGTTATTATCTTCATGAAATTCATAACTGGACTCTTTCACTTTCCTTTTGCTTTCATTTACTTTCATTTTGCTTTCATCAACATCATTTTGCAATTTTTCCCACTTTTTTCCTCCTTTATCTTGTTATCTTCTTTCGCATCTTCAGTACCAGTTCCTTCTTCAATGTCTTTTATTTCTTCTTTTTGCTTGTCAGCAACATCCTCGCATTTCAGATTGCTTTCATTACCCTTCCTTTTTGCTTCTTTGATTTCTTCTTCAACAATTACGCCTTTAGATACACCTTTTTCTTTTGTGCTCTTCATATTTTCCCTACCGGATGCTTTATCAACATCCTTACAAACTTTATTTATGTCCCGCTTCACATTCTTAAATGCTCCGTGAATTTCTTCCTTAATGTTATTTTTCTCATCTTCCTCTTCTTCGTTTTCTTCATGAGCTAGTAGCAATGTATCATCTTCAATACATCTTTCTTCAACGTAATTGGTTTTCTCTTCAGATTTTCCGTTTAATCTTTTTTCAAAAACTTGAAGAATCACTAGTACAAAACAGACCAATTGCTTCGGCTGTTTACCCCCTATTGCATCGGTTCAACAACCGATGCAATTGCAGCCGATGCAAAAAACTTTTTTCTGTTGCATCGGTTACAAAACCGATGCAAAATCAATTATTTGCATCGAATGTTTAGAAGCAGCCGATGCAACATATGACTTTTTTGCACCGGTTTTCAGTAACATACAATACAAAAATGGTTCTTTTGCTTAGTAAAGTCTTAAATTTTGCATCAGCTATTTAAAAATACGATGCAAAAAAATAACAATTTTGCATCGAATTTTATTTATAGCCGATGCTAAAAAAGGTATCATTTTCAATATTTTATTTTTGCATCGCCTAATCTAACAACCGATGCAAAATGTTCGTCTTCTACAGAAACTTCCTTCCCTACCTAAATCACCGAAATTCTCAAATTGTACAGCTGTATATATATATATATATATATATATATATATATATATATATATATATATAACAGTAGACAAGCTGGTAATTACATAATCATTTAAAATAGAACTAAATGACATACAAATTGAACACATAAAATAGTAAAACATATATATTTCAAGTATAATGTTTTTGTAATCCATACAAAATAGCAATATAATTCAGATCTTCAGTACAATCATTAAGATGTAATATAGTTCACATTGTTAGCTACACCAATATAATTACGTAGTACTCATTACTTAATAAATGTGTAATCCATAGATGTCATCCTTCTAAGAAACAACTTCAATCCAAAACAAGAGCCTGAAATAAAGTAACAAAGATAATTATTGATGTCTATTTTCAGCATGATAAAACTGAATTATTGCACAAATATTTGAAATAAAAAGATAAATATATTTGATACAAACATTTTCAGCATGATAAATCAACTAAACTGCATACTGCTGCTATTGAGAGCAACTATTGTGAGTAGTGTTATTTCAGTTTTGTTGATTAAAAGGTATGTACATCAAAAATTGACGATGTTTTGAACAGTTACAGATCAACTGAGCTGCACAAAAGATTTAACTAATTTTAAAACAAAGACAACTAACGAGCTGCACAACTATCATGTTGAAAAAAAGATATTTGACCTGAATTCAGTAACATACCATACAAGAATGTAATATTCAGTAACAGACCAAGTTCAAACCAAAATGCTGGATATGCAAATAGCAGCTTGGCACTTGGGCCAAGCTTAAATGAAGAAAAAGATATGACATATTCTCATATGCATATAGCAGCATGTATGTAATAAGTAGCTTGGCACTTTGGTTTTAACCATATTAATAAGCAGCTTTGCACTTAAAAAAGAAACAAAACATATGTTGGAACCTGACATGACCTGGGTATTATCTATGTTTTTTTGTGAACTCTTGCCTGACATCAAATGATATTTGTTTTTATACTGCAAGTGGATAAGTTTTTTGCCTTGGACTCCAGTAGTTCATGTACGTAATTATCTATGTTTTTTTGCCTTGGACTATAACATGCAAGTGGACTCGAGAACATGTATGTAATTAACCAGCAGTTCATGTATGCTAGACATCAAATGATATTTATTTCCTATGTGTCATTTGATATGATAACATGTCAAGTATGCCATTGACTCGGTCTATTTGGTATTATGTTTCCAGCAGTTCATTTCCCATGTGTTGTTTGCATATATGACAGGGAACACATTTGGTATTATGTTTCCAGCAGCTCACAATACAACAGCTTCCCTACCGTTACCAGGGGACATCAACCGTGTGTTGCGTAATAGTGATTGAATTTTTCAATCCAATCATCTTGCAACTGATTTTAACTCGAAGAAATACAATCTCATGGTAATTTTTTCACATGGCATGGTGGTACTAATTTTAATGTGCACAGTAAAATTGACAAGACTAATTTTAATGTGTATGATTTTAGTTCAACTTTTCCCCATGTAGTGCTAACTAAAACATTCAACCATTGTTTTTTCCCCTACTAATTTTATTGTACGGCAGTTTTTCTTTTCCAAGCATGCATACTACATTGCCCTGTTACAACAGTTCTCTGTTTTTTTTCATGAATCAATAAATCTACTAATTGATAATATATCTTGAATGTAAAATGCTACATTTGTGAAGGAGCTTCCAGCTCTGTAATTTTTTATCATTGTGAGTAGCTAGTGAACTTATTGAAGTTTGCAGTTGCAGTGGTTGAGGGAGGAAATAAAGTGGCATGCACATGGAAAAGTTGAGGGTGATGAAGTAGTGAAGGGCTGGTGGTAGAACTATGTGAGTTTGAGGCGGTTTATTTTGGTGAATGGGAGTTGTAGAAGTAGTAGGAAGCTAAAAAAAAGGAGATGTAATTAAAAACTGCTTTGCATACAGTGTTTCAAATAGAAGTAGTAGAAAGTTGACAAAGGAGATGGAATTGATAACTGTTGTGCAAACAGTGTATCAAATGAAAACAAAATGCCAAATGAATGTTGCTGAAAACATTGTATAAATTGTTATCACTGAAACTTCTGTAAAGTGTGTAAATATTAAAACAGTGCAGATTTAAAGATATATTCTTTGTTTATGAAATGCTGAAAATAGTAACAGGACAATGTAATAGTCAGAAAAGGTGTAGTGCTACTAAGTACAAGTTTTGATCATTGTGCCAGAGCTTGCAGCTCTATAATTTTTCTTATGTTTATTGCTTATAAAAAAAAATTTGTCTGCAAACTGTGTGTACCACAAGGACATAGTATGTTGGTTTTTTAGCTATTGCATAGTCAAATATACTTAGTACTTTTCTTAAGACTGGTTGTGCATGCGTTTATTAGCTATTAATTTTCGTATTTTTTGTGAATTCATAGTTCGGAGAACTGGTACTTATCCAACACGAGCCATGACCACAAGGTTTATAATTGTATCTATTTAAGATAAAAATAAACAAAAATGAAGATTCTTAAGAATGGTAAGCTTAAGAGAAAAAAGTTACCAGCAATAAGCATTCTACTCCATGAAGATCAAGCATAACATTGATGATCAAGCTCGTGCTGATATATATAACCCAAATGCTGGAAGCACGACCACTTTGAATAGTCGGAAGCTTACCATTCTTAAGCATCCTCAACTTAATGCAGTTAAAGGAGTTCTTCGCTAAGTAAATTTTTTCTTCCTCTAATTTGAGCAAAAAATAAAAATGAAAATTTGGTTTTAAAGACCGTAATTAACAAGGGTACCTGGATATTTTGATTTTAAATGTGTGCTAACCTAATTAATTTTTCTTGCAGAATGCAATTGTTGCACCATATTGGAACGCTCACTCGGTAATGTATGTTACTCGAGGAAGTGTTATTCTGCAGATAGTCAAAAACAGAGGCAATATTGCATTCAATGGTGACCACAAGAATTTGTAATGAAAAATGGGTGGAAGGATTTAAAACCATCATGGGTAATAGTATCTATTTAAGATAAAAATATATAATTTGGATACCCAGAAAACAAACCTCAAGGTTTTTAAATTTTCCAATGCAGCACCGAGAACATAAATGATACCTTAACAACATGTGCAATTAAGGGAGCAACATTTTCTCTTTATATTGATGCAGAGGGCCTTCATCACTGCAGTAAGTTTCATAGTTTTATTAGTAAAAGGGAAGGTGAAAGCGTTTAAAAATAATTAATATTCCACCGTATAAGGGCTTTCAACATAAATCAAATATTATGCAGTTACCTCAAAGCTTATTATATTGTCTATGATTTGACTCGCTGCAAGGAAAACAAACTAATGGATTGTGTTTACCATGTGTATACAGTAATGAATATAACCATGATGCAATAATTTAAATTATTGATTTTTATTGTGGAATAGCAAAATAGTTACATGATATATTTGTTACATTGTTGTTTGTATATGACTTGACAAGGTTGTGTCAGGCTACCAACACACTAATGAAAATTTGAAATGCAAAAATGGCTCAATAATAAATTCCTAGTAAATGTAATATATTATTATTTTTAAATAAATTCGCTACATATACAAAACGTTTCCAACAAAAAAATTATTATTTTGAACAAAAGAGCACTATAAGTGAAAATCCCTAACATGGACGGTATGAAGATAAATGCCAAAAATAATGAGTTTCAAAAAGAAAATCAATCAATAAAGCGTTCAAACTGAAAATAGCAAAGGATAAAACATTTGACTAAAAAAGAAGCTGTATGCCAGTAACTACTAATACTAAGATGAGATTATGAAGATATCGAGTGTGAAGTGGCGTACAACGAACATAAATTGTTTAACAGAAACATTGTAGAGAAAGCAAGTGAGAAATCGCTAGAATGAAGCCTTAAAATACAAAATGAAAGGCCTAATGAAGAGTCCAGTGAAAAGTCCACTATGCCCAGAGTCTCAGTCACAACCTAATAACTGCAAATTGCACCCACTGAACAAACAATATAGCACCACGCAGATAAGATTCTGAATTGATTGCAGAATACTACATTAAATTTTACAATGAATTCTCCTAGTGGCTTATTTTTTTTCTCCTTTCTTGCTGGATATATGAAACCTGATTACATGGCTGTTGGAGAAATTATCAGTCCTAGCTCAGGTTATCAGTCTTTAAAGTTATTGTTCCTCTTAACTTTTTGATATCAATGTAACATAGAATAAATAGACAATCTGTTACTTTCCTCTTTGTTATAAATTCATGAGAATTAAAAGCTTACCATAACTCTATAAATAGAATGGCTGACGATCCATTTCCTCTTCTGCTATAAATTCCAGAGGATTAAAAGCTTGCAATAACTCCTCCATAAATAGAATTCTGTTAAACATAAAAGTGCACACGGCATATTAATAAAATTGATCAAAAATTAACCGAGCTTTTAAGTTTGAATATCAAAATTCATTTAATTAACAAAATTCAATCATACAGTTACGATATAAGGTCTCACCAAATAAACAGATTACAACAAATAAAAAATAACTTACAATTGAATAAATGCATAGAAACAGACAATTCAAACATAGATGGAAAATGGAAAGGGTATACATTTAGGTGCATCACATGCGTGTATTAAAGATCCTGCCTAGCTTAACCCCGCACCCTTCTTTATATAACATTGTAAAACCTTCAGCAATTTGCAGTAGACACAGACATATTATAGAATTCTTGTCTCTCCTCTTTCGAAACAAAATTATAAGCATGAGCATTGATCAAAAGACAAAAGACTGGAATGAAATGGGTGTCACGGACACGATATATGAAGATGATCAAGAGCACGAAGAAGATAATGAGTTGTTTTGTGCAATTTCAACGCCAAGCAGTCTTATTTCTCACCAGTCTTCTTTTGTCGGGGTTACTCAGTTTCTATCTGTTAGGAATATTTTTAAGAGAAGAAGGAGGAATTTTTGAGAGGATTATTTTAATGGGGAGGAAATTTTCATTGCTTTCATTTTGATTACAAATTTGATTGCATTCATACATTAACTTTATTGCCTTGCTTTTATAATGCATTGCATTCTCTAGAGTATTCTAGGAATGCCTTATCTAGAATATCTAAAATAGGAATTCTAGATTTTGCCTTTTATTCAATTCATTAATACAATTGCTAATTTAACAATACAATTATTTGTTTCCTGAAAAGCCAAGATTATTTCCAACATTCCCCCGTAAGCTTGGTCTTTGAACTCCAAGAAGATCTCGCAATCTTTTAAAATTATCAGGCTTTAATGCTTTTGTGAAAATATCAGCAACTTGGTTATTTGTTTTGCAAAAATTCAGCTGCACCTCTTCATTTTCAATTGCTTCTCGAATGAAATGATGTTTAATGGCTATATGATTTGTTCTTCCATGATGGAATGGATTTTTAGCTATAGAAATGGCTAATTTGTTGTCACAATGGATAGTCACAGCTTCTTATTTCTCACCAAAATCATTTAGTATTTTCTTCAACCATATTGCTTGTTGGGTAGTTAGACCAGTTGAAATATATTCAGCTTCTGCAGAAGATTGAGCAACTGTTTGTTGCTTCTTCGAACACCAAGAAAATGCTCCTGATCCAAGAGAAAATACATATCCAGATGTGCTTTTCATGTCATATATACTTCCTGCCCAGTCACTATCGCAAAACCCAACTAAATTAGTTTCAACGTTATTTTCATATTTGATCCCATAGTCCAAAGTGCCTTGAATATATCTCAACACCCTTTTTGTTGCACCTAGATGGATATGACTAGGATCATTCATGAACCGAGAAAGTAGGCTGGCTTGCCGTTTGACATACAAAGTAGCCGCATTTTTTCTCTTCTCAAAGCCTTTCTCCATGAAGTAGTTATCAATATTGCTATACCATGCTCGTGGTGCTTGTTTTAGCCCATAAAGCGCTTTCTTTAGTTTGTAAACTTTTCTTTCTTGTCCTTTAATCTCAAATCCTTGAGGCTGCTCCACGTACACCTCTTCTTTCAATTCTCCATTCAAGAATGCCGATTTTACATCTAGCTGATATAGCTTCCATCCTTTTTAGGCTGCAAGTGATATTAAAGCTCTAATGGTGTCAAGACGTGCCACTGGAGCGAATGTCTCTTCGTAGTCAATACCGGGCTGTTGAGAATACCCCTTTGCAACGAGTCTCGCTTTGTTCTTTTGAACTGAACCATCTGAATTATGCTTCACTTTGTAGATCCATTTTACTCCAATGGTTTCTTTGTTTTTGTCTTATCAACCAACATCCATGTTTTGTTCCTTTCAAGTGCATCCATCTCTTCTTGCATTGCCTTCCTCCAAGCATCTTCTTTAACCGCTTCTTCAAAATTTTCTGGTTCCATTGCACAATAGTTGCACCTAGCAAAAATATCATCCAAACTCCTCATTTTTATTGGGGTTGAGCATGGAGATGATGAATTATGGCTTGCTGAGGATGAAGTGCTAGATGGAGAACTTGGTGTAGATGAATCACATTGGTTATTTTCCAGTGTTGTTGGATTTTGTTCTAATACTACTGCTGGAACGGTTTTATCCTCCACTTTCTCCTTTTGCCAATTCCAAGATGTCTTCTCATCAAATACAACATCTCTACTGATGATTACTTTCTTTGTCTTCAAGTTGTAAAGTCTATAGCCCTTTGACACAGAACTGTAGCCAATAAAAATGCATCTTTCAATTGCTTCTTGAAGCTTTGTCTTTTTTTCTTTAGGAATCTGAGCATAGCAAATACTCCCAAAGACTCTAAGATGATTCACTGAAGGCTTTCTTCCACTCCATGCTTCAAACGGCGTCATATTCCATACAACTTTTGTTGGACATCTATTCAGCAAATACACAGCTGTATTTACAGCCTCGGGCCAAAATTCTTTAGGCATGCCTTTCTCAAACAACATTGATTTAGCCATCTCCATCACTGTTTGATTCTTCCTTTCGGATACACCGTTTTGCTGAGGTGTATACCTAACGGTTAGTTGCCTCTCCACACCTTCTTCTTCACAAAATTTATCAAAATCATTGGAGTTATACTCCTTTCCCCTGTCACTTCTCAAAACTTTTATGAACCTGCCACTTTGTTTCTCAATAAAAGCTTTAAACTTCTTAAATATAACAAACACTTCAGATTTTTGTCTCATAAAATAAACCCATGTCATGCGGGTCAAATCATCAATGAATAAAATAAAGTACCTGTTTTGAGCATGAGATAATGTGCTCATAGGACCGCATACATCCGTGTGTACTAATTCCAACACTTCTTTGGCTCTCCTTGATCCTTCTTTTGGAAACAGTGGCCGATGATGTTTGCCAAGTACGCAACCTTCACATACTCCATGTTCTTCTTTTTTTATTGTTGGCAACCCGTACACCATCTTCTTTTGTGAAAGCAATGTGAGACTATTGTAGTTTAAGTGCCCAAGTCTCTTATGCCATAAACTAGTGTCGTCTTCCTTTTTTTCCATGAAGCTATGATTTTTCTCATAATTGAGATGAAGGGGAAAGCTTCTGTTTTGTGTCAATTTTATTACAGCAACAACTTTTCCTTTTGAATCAAAAATTTTACATTCTCGATTCTCAAATTGAAGAGAATAATCATGCTCTAAAAGTTGTCCAATGCTCAACAAATTCTCATCTAATTTAGGAACATAAAAGGTATCATGAATAACTTTACCTCCTTGCTTTGTTGCAACTCCAATGCTGCCTTTGCCTTCAACTTCAACATACTCTCCATTGCCAAGTTTAACTTTCAAACCAAATGAAGGATCTATGTCAATGAATGCACTTTTGTCTCCTGTCATATGATTGCTACATCCGCTGTCTAGGTACCATATATTCTTATATTCTTCAGTTGCCTTTTGACAAGCAAAGAACAAGCTCCCTTCCATATCTTCCGCTCCGGCAAATGCTGTGTTATGTGGGTTACCAAGGCGACAGTCCTTTTGAATGTGCCCGAACCTTTTGCAATTATGACATTGTGGCTTTCCTTTGTTCCAGCAATCCTTTTCTTCATGAGAGCTTTTTTTGCAAATTCCGCACCATTTATTTGTTCCTTCATCACTTCCTCTTCCGCCATAGATGCATCGACCTCTTCCACGTGAATTTCTTCCTCTTCCTCTGCCAAATCTGCCACCTCTAGAAGACTCGCCATTATTTTGTTTTATTGTTTTGTCATTGTTGCATTGAGTGGTGAGTTTGGACTGAAATGCGTTTTCAGCCGTCTTTTCCATACGGCGTAACAACCTTTGCTCGTAGGATCTAAGTGAACCCATCAAGCCTTGAACGGTCATGTTCGACAAATCTTTGGTTTCTTCTATAACAGCCACCATAGGATCAAATTTTTCAGTTAAGCTTATCAAAATTTTATCAACGATTCTACGATCGTCAATTATATCTCCATGAGACTTCATTTGATTCACTAATTTGGACAGCCTATTAAAATACTCATTCAAACTTTCATTTTCTTTCATTTTTTCATTTTCAAAATCTCTCTTTAGAGATTGAAGTTTGACAGTTCTCACTTTTGAATCCCCTTCAAACTCTTGTTGCAAGATTTCCCATGCTTCCTTGGCTGTTTTTGCTCTCGTAATTCTTGGGAATATGGTGTTTGACACTCCTCTTTGAATCATTCCAAGAATTCCAGCATCTGTGATTCTTTTCTTTTTTAATACTTTAGTTTGAGCTGCTGTAAGTTCTGTCGCAGCTGTTGTGTCTTCATATCCTTGCTTGATGAACTCCAAGACATCCAAGGAGATGAACAAAGTCTCCATTTTTACTGCCCAAAAATCATAATTTTCTCCTTCAAATAAAGGAACTTGGACATTGCTATTGGTGGAGTTGATATTTACTATAGCATTGCTTGGAGAAGCCATTACTTTACACTTTTTTTTTAATTGCAAGGATCTAGGGCTCTGATACCACTGTTAGGAATATTTTTAAGAGAAGAAGGAGGAATTTTTGAGAGGACTATTTTAATGGGGAGGAAATTTTCATTGCTTTCCTTTTGATTACAAATTTGATTGCATTCATACATCAACTTTATTGCCTTGCTTTTATAATGCATTGCATTCTCTAGAGTATTCTAGGAATGCCTTATCTAGAATATCTAAAATAGGAATTCTAGATTTTGCCTTTTATTCAATTCATTAATACAATTGCTAATTTAACAATACAATTATTTGTTTCCTGAAAATCCAAGATTATTTCCAACACTATCTTTGCATTCTATGGTTGAAGAATGGTACGTTATAAGCCTATAATTTTGCTTTTGGTGTGAGAATTGTAGATTTTGATGGTTAATTTCTTAATTGCAGTTCATCGGTATATGGCTAGACTGATGTTGTTTTTCGATTTTATGATCAAGTCTACCATCTCCACAAGGTCATATTCACATAATATAATCATCTACATCTGTACAGCTACACAACTGTTTTAGAAAACATTGATTTATAAATAAAAAAAAACATGGCAATTCAATGATTTTTTTTGTGTTGATAATTTTTTTATTACAATCTGCCCTAGAAACCTTGCATTGGTTGGATCATGGCATATTTAATTTTATTTCAGTTTTCGCCATAGAAGTCCAAAAAAACATGAATTTTTAACTGATGGTTATCAATTTTTATTTATTTATTAACAGTACCAGAGCCCTGTCAACTTATTACATTATTTCATATACCAACAAAAACAAAACAGAGAGAAGTATGATATGGAATAACATTAATTCAATTCAAGCAAATTTATTTCTACCTGTTTAGTACATATACTATTAAATATACAGATCTAACTTACGATTTTAACATTGGGATACCAACAAACTAATCAACATCCACTTCAGCAATCAATAAATGCAAACAATGTAGCTAAAATGACCCTATGGTAACATTTTCCCACAACGATCATCAGCATCCAAAATTATTTTTCAATATCGAATATATGCATCTACAGATACAAATGGATATAGCTGGTTTCACAAGTTTTTTTTTTAAAATCTAACTCATTGTAGGAGTGTGTAAAAAGTTCAGATACATTGACAAGGTTGAACATTCGTTACAGTCCGTCACACATGTATAACACGGGAAGTTTAAGGTTGGTTAATTTAGAAGCCGCTCTCAATTATGTTTATAGCCTTTTACAGAGGTAGCACCACTGATGTCATGAAGGTTGCTCTGATATTTGATGTTTAATCAACATTGATCAACTGAACACCTCATTTTGTGGGCAGATCGATATGCAGCACTATATGCATTAAATATGTAAGCCTACAGTGAACTTTATCCATGTATCGTCGAATTCAATTTTTATGGATACTTGGATTGATGACCAAGCTCCAAAAACAACATGTCCAATAATTCAAATAAGGCCACATTCAATTAATCTGCTTAATATCCTGCTCTATGACATTAGTATGATTTGCATGAAGAAATCACTATTGATGTGAAACTACAATAATAAGGGCACGTAAGTTGAATCTCAGTAAACAGGGAAGCAAAAAATATTTTCCACGGATGCATAATATAAATATACAAAATTGAAATCAGTGCTACTGGGGAGAATCAAGAAATCATACCGACTCCAACAATTGTCTCACTTCAGTATCGGACAGCTTGGTGCCCTATTTATCCAAACCAGCTTTTAATTCATCAAAAGTTATTGTATCACTCTTATCAATGACCATAGATTTGAATATTTCTTTCAGACCGATGATTTCTTCTTTTGATAAATTTTCTGCAGCTGCTTGGAGAGTTATTATTACAACATAAGAACTCTAGAACTTCACATACATTGCATCACAATTGTTGAAGTATATTTAAGTTTATCAATTCAGGGGAGGGGGGAGGGGGGTGTTCGCTCACGTTTAGTGCTATTTTTTTAAGTTTGTTCATGGCTGTGAATCGTCTCATTCTTGATAAAACTGTGATATTCATAGGTTTATCAGATGCATCCCTGCCCACCATTAGCCATGGATGTTCTGTAATAAATAAAACAAATATAAAGATTGAGCCGAAGCACAAATATGAATACAGATAATGTCAGCTGAGTTGTTTAATAGTGCTACTTTTCAAAAGATTAGTGAAGATAAGAGTGCAACACTGGCAGATAATGTGTTTATGCAACAAACCAGTAAAAAAGAAAGAAGAGGTTTCTGGCATATAACCATTTGCCAAATTTACAGTGAAAATGTGCAAATTTGTGAGGGGCATGGCCAGATACATCTGTTACTGATAGTAAACTACGGAAAATAACATAAGCTGACCGACATACTTAATTGCAGAAACCAAATGTGCAATTCAGTATAAGAATTTGATCTTACTCAAAATTTCATCTGTAGGAGGATGCTGATTGGGATCTGTCTGCAACATTTTCTTGATTATCTTTTGCACTGCTTGATATTGAGGGCCATGGTTCTGATGAGTAATCAATATCTCCTAGCAAAATAGCTGCAAATGTTTCTTTTGTACTGCCTGCAATACTTGTAAACTCATATGTATTTTTTTTTTCATGCAGACTTCCTCAAAACTTGCAAGAAAAGACTGATTCTCTAAAGATTGTTATTTAAAATAAAAAACTATGTAAACCGCCAAGCATATAAACATAACAGGAAAGATCATACGTTATAGCTAAAAAGCAAACAACATGCTCTTCTAAATACTGAAATTCTTTCCTTGAAGACTGTCCTATACCCGTTTCGTGCATATAAAAGGTTAATTGGAGAAACAATAATGAAAACTGAAATATACAGAAGTTAGGCAACAAACAAATGGTGTAACAACTACCTTTCTTCACGTTTCTCAAGTACTGCAATTTCCCCTTTGAGTTGCGCCAATTTCTCAGGTATGTCTGCATCTATCAATCATTAAGCATTTGACGGTTCTTGTAGTCGAAACTCTTATAGAACTCTGCTTCTTTAAGGTCATGGAGTCATGTGTGAGTTACATCTTCAACAGCTATCTCATTACAGTTCACTGTCTGAGAAACTACTCTTGTATATCTATAGGCAAACAAAAAAAGTTTAACAGTTGGCAATCGCAGGAAGAATTAGTGCAACATCAACTTTGAGGAATGACGGTGACTCATCTCGAATCTTCATGAATGGAGTCAGGTTTTTCGATTATACAATTATTTTTATGGTTCTGCACTGAAAACCATTTAAAAGAAATGGCGGGAAAAGTAAAAGCCAATTATTTATCCAAGTACACAAAATTTAAAAACTCTAAGAATAACAATTTGTGGTGAGAGCGAAAATATACTGCCGATGCAGAAACAATTGAAAACAAAAACACTTGGGGAAATCAAGTTCTTGAAACCACTAGCTCTGTTCATAAAAGTGAATCATCAAAATGCAGTGATATCACAATTTCAATCATCCTAATGCTTAAAAACTGAAATCAAAAAATTCAACCACGGACATGTAAGACACAAATTGCTTCATGAATTACGTATATTCATTCTTTGAAGTACTAAGTTTAGTACAGGTATTTAAAAAATAAACTAAACTTATTCATTACATTTTCTATGAGAAATTTAAGAAGAATCCAATTACTTCATCTATCTACATAAATTGCACTGAAATGGTCCAATACGTAATCTTCCTCTTTTTCGATACGAAGTTAACTGTTCAATATTTTTGCTAATACACCCAACTGTAGTTAATTTCTTTGATATTCCTCATACTTTTCCCATAACTCAACTAATTAAATTATATTAGCTCCAATATTTAAAAAAGCTGCAATTTTTAATAAATAGATAATCAATCAATAGGTGTGTATACTTCATATTAATTTCTATGACAGAAAACTATAGTTCACGCTAGTGGGATGGGATGTTTTAATATAATGATATCAGATCTAAATGATTCAGAATAGAAATTAAATATCGTTTATTCGACATGGTTCTATATTTGTACAAAAGAATCAAACTTTGGTAAAACACAATAAGATAGTCAAGATTCATAGCTAAGTAGTAACAAAACTATGTTTTAGATTAAAATAAAAGATGAATTGACATACATATAAGCGATCCTGTCACAGAATATCACAACCCAAATAATTGAAGTAAATGAAAGGTAGGACAATACCAATAACTAGAGGTTCAACACATATATCATATGAGATCTAAGCTAAAACCCCTATATAAAAAAAACTGTAATTAGAATTATTTGAACAGGTAAGAATATGAACATTCACCATTGAGAAATCTCTGAAACAAGAAAAATAAAAGGAAGATCGATTTACCAAAAAACACTGTAATTAGAATCATTTGAAAAGGTAAGAATACGAACATTCACTATCTTTTGCTTCTGTCTGTCGCACTTAGCTTTTCAGAGTCGATGCTTGAACACATCTGGAGTTTGGAGCCTCTAATTAACGCTGGTTCAAAGGAAAAAATATATGAAAGATTTCATAAGGGAATGGTTTGTAACTGAATCATTATCTTAAAGAAAATTTCAATTCCGATTTCTTCTTAACTCAAAAAAATTGAACTCAATTTTTTTTTTTCGATTCACAATAAACATGTCCAAACTACCACCCCAAAATCCTCATGTGCACAAGGTGAAACTAATCGCGATTGCTTATAGGAAGAAATTAACAAATTTCAATTGCCTTGGTTATAGGAATTTAACAAATTGAGTACAAAACATTAAATCAAAATAAAAAAATAAAATAAGGTAGATTCGATACCCTAATAATGAGAAAGCGTACTTGAATCCAAGCTGCGAAATCAACTGCGAAGGAAAGGTGAGGGTTTTTCTTTTACGTGGATGGAAAAAGGATAACGAAGAAAGAGTAATGGGACCGGGATAAAGGAGCGATGGCGCAAAGTAACACGCGAAGTGAAAAAAAAAAACGTCACACGTGAATGATATTTTGAAACTGCATCGTGCCAAGTAAAGGTTCGATGCCACAAATATTCAGCCGACAGAAACGCAAATAAATATAGTTGCATCGGTTGTATTTACAATCGGTGCCACTATAACTATTTGCATCTGTGCATTTTCGTCCGTTGTTGTAGAAAACCGATGCAAAACGTAATTTTGTATCATCTACTGCTTTTCCAGTACCAGTTGCATCGAATTTTCAGATGGAACTGATGCAAATACCACTATTTGCATCGGTTGTTGTCACAACTGATGCAAATGAGGCGAAGCAATAAGCATATTTTGTACTAGTGAATATCCAAAAGTTGACCAATGTTCATGGATTTTATATCTTTAGAATCTCCAATTCCAACAACTATGTTGTCAAATTTAGAATCTAAAGATCCTAAAATTTTCTTAATAACTCTAGAATCTTCCATTTTTTCTTCATGTTTTTTCAATTGATTTACAAGAGAAAAAACTCGAGAAAAATAATCATCAATCAATTCTGAAGATTCCATATGTAAAGATTCAAACTTATATTGTAGATTTTGAAATCGAATTTTCTTCATTTTAGTAATTCCAGTGAATTCATTCTCTAAGATCTCCCATGCTTCCTTGCTCGTAGTTGCATCCATTATCTTTCCGAACATATCATCATCCAAGCCTTGATGAATGATGACTAAGGCTTGTAAATCCTTCATCTTCAAACTCTTCAACTTATCCCTTTTAATTTGGGATAAAGTGGTGACATCAACGGGTTCTTCATACCCATTTTCTACGATATCCCACACACCTTGTGATTCTAGCACCGCCTTCATGCGAATTCTCCAAGTATCATAATACCCTTTTTTGAGTAAGCGAATTCTTACGCAACTTGATTCACTTGTCATTCTTCCTTGCGTAGCAACCTAGCTCTGATACGAATGTTAGCAAAATTCTCAAGTTGATGTTGAATTAGATAGCAAGTGAAAATGAGAGATTGTTTTCAAAAGAGGAAGTGATATTTTATTGCAACTTTGCTTACAAATTTTTTTTCTTGGTTACAAATGAGACACAACTCTCCTATTTATGCTAGTTCACATCTCAAATGAATGGTTGAGATGTATTTAATCCTATGATACATAACTTTTCTCTAGAGTTTTCTATAACTCTCCTACAAAATGTCTAGGCCCTTTTATACATAATTAAAGAGTAGAAAACTTTAGATACTAATTAGTTTATTACAACATAAAGAAGGGTAATTCTAGGCTCCTCCCACATCAACATATATCTAGATATTTCTATCTAGATATTTCTTGTTCTAGGCTTCTCTTTTAACACTTCCTCTTCAAATTATTTGTAGCCCAATCTCATGACCCAAACTAATAGCCCAAAGTCAAGTTTAATTTTTCAACAAATATATATATGTGTGTGTGTGTGTGTGTGTGTGTGTGTGTGTGTGTGTGTGTGTATATATATATATATATATATTGGCAAGCGTTCCGTGGCACCCCAAAAATGGAGCACCCGAAAAACCCCCTGATTTCCATCTCTCATGAAAAAGAGTGGGAAATGAGAGAGTTAGTGGAAGGAGAGAGAAGGGGAGTTAGTGAGAAATGAGTGGTGGAAAAGTGGGAGGCTAAAGGGGTGCTTACTATTTGGGGTGTCATTGAACCTGCCTTTTATATATATATATATATATATATATATATATATATATATATATATATATATATATATGGAAAGTCTATTTTGACACAATTTGGTGACACAATGAATTCTCATCATTGGATTGCTCCCTGAATTCCACATTCCCATGTAAAGACAAAAAGATCCAATGATGCAAATCTTTTGTGTCACCAAATTGTATCAAAATAGACGCTCTTATATATATATATATATATATATATATATATATATATATATATATATATATATATATAAGAGTTAATTGTGTGCACAACCAAACAAAAAAATACATAAGTTAACCATGATAACGTTTGTTTTCAAATATGAGCAATTGACGTATGCGTCTGACGCGTCAAGCGTGGAACTCATCGAACTGTCTATTCAAAACAAAGTATAAAATTTTATCCGTTTGCTTCATGTTCGAAGCGTGTGACGCCGCATGTGACGCTGCGTTCGAACAGGTAAAATTTCAACAATCCTCCCCATTTCGTGGTACCTCTTTCACAAAAAGAAGGCGTTCTTCTTTGGTGAAATTGTCCCATTTAGATCACCTTTTGTTTGCCGTTTTCCCGTCAGTCCGTCCCTTTTGATTGAAACAAGAGGGCACCAATGGGTATAACCAAATAACATTTTGCCAAGCACTGGTTATCAGCTCAAGCCTTTGCTACAGTCAATAAAGCAACCCAACTTTGAATTTTCATACCATCGGTCACTTCAAACTCACATGTTACATGTTCACTTTTTTGCCTACTGGGTATGTATGCGTTTCTGTACTAATGAAAGATTCACATTCAGATTCATCTCCTTTCCCAAAAAACAAAAATAGCCCACGTCATGCCATTATATCATAGGACAAGGGGAACCACACAGTTATAGGTTGGTTTGCCTTTCTAAATCGATACCCGTGCATACCCGTGCACCCTTTTTCTCATAGAAAAGACGGAAATACCATTCCCCTTCCTATATAAACGCCCCAATTCAATCCACTCTCTATAACCCCAAACATCCCTTAGAGTTCAGATAGCCCAAAATCATGAATGCTGAATTACCCGTATCCAATGACTCCAGCAAAAACCACTCCCATGCCTGGGATTTCAAGGGCCGACCCGCTAGCAGATCCAACACCAGTGGCTGGTTCTATAGCAGCAACCGACACTAGGAGTAGCGGTTAATCTAGTAATGTATACAACCGGCACTACGCATTTGGGCAATGCTGTAGCAGGACGTTACAAACTTTCTTGGAACGTATATCTTTCAAGCTGTGTTTGCTTGGTGGTTTCATTGCTGACACTTACCTTGGTCGCTACCGGACCATTGCCATCTTTGCTGCTGTTCAAGCTACTGTTAGTTTTTTTTTTTTTCCCAAAGCACAAATTATAAACTCTTAACGGATGGCGCAGTTCATCTAAATCATTCTTTTTATTAATTTATATATTTTACAGGGAATGATGACATTGACAATTTCAACAGCAGCGCCAGGGCTACGCCACCGAACTGCAGGAATAGTACAAACTGCATCCCAGCAAGTGTTCAAGTGTTGGACCATGCTATAGTTAAGCTCATTTTGTCTTCCTAATTCTTACATAACTTTCGGCAGGGCCATCCATGTGCATATGTGACACATGATGAAGCATATCATTTGACAATTTTGTATATTTTTGGGGTCCAAAAATGTAAATATTGTCAAAAAAGAAGAAGAGGGAATCATTAATCCTTTTTGGGCAAGATGTTATAAGATTTTAATAGACAAAGTCATTTCAGTTTCAAAGCATAGAACAAAAGAAGTGCGTGTTTAGGCAATGGATGTTTGTGAATTGAAAGGAGGCCTGGGGTTTGTTGAAGTACATGGAGAGCATGCTAATTTGGGATTTTATTTTATTTATTTTTTATTTTTTATTTTTTTAACACGGTGATGGCATACTGCAGTGGGATTAATTATTTTAACTCTTGCTCATTTAATTAGTCAGCCCTTTGAATCTCTCAACCCTTCTCTCTAACCTAGCTCTGATACCCTATTAGAATTTGATATAAAGAGAAGAGAGAGATTAAACGTAAATCAATTAAAAGACTATATTGTTATTATCTTCAATTTGAAATGAAAGAGATACAAACACTTAAATAGAACTAAGACAAATACCACTAACTAATTACTTGACCTACAAACTAGGAAACATGCTACTATTTAGACTTATTCTTAAACACGTGTTACTTCTAACAATGGATGCATTAATGGAATAAAATACAGATCGATATTTTTTTGGATAATAATATTGATAACTGAAAAGTAACCATGATATAAGGGACATAAATTTTCATTTTATCTAAAAACCAGCAAATTTATGTAATTTTACATTAGCACATGTTTGTTTGCAGTTATTAGAGCTCGGTTTAATGCTCCAATTAGTCCTTTTTTTAGAGTGTATCCACACTAACTGTTCAGTAGGATGATTTTGTTTTATCTATTCTTTTATGGATATACTGCTTCCCCCAAATATGCTTGGATTGACAGCTAATTTAAGTATGTCACTATACCTACCAAACAAATTATAAATGCAAGGTTATAAATTTTGCTTGAGTTTTATTCATGTTCTTTGTACTCTTCGCTTCAAAATCCTTATGACTTTACATTCTAATGTAACAAAAAAAAAGAGAGAGAGAGAGAGAGAAACAAGTCAACCACAAATGTTCAATCATTGTGTGCTAATGGTCTTTGATTTAGTTCACAGTTTCAAATGAATTATGTACTCTAATGATGAGTAAAGAGCTGCTAACAGGAAAAGCTATAAAGATTTTCATTAATTGTTATGAATATGAATTAACTTTAAAAATTAATGGCAACAAAGAGAAATGTTGTACCATTTTTCATTTTCATTTTTAGTTTAATAACTTGGAACACTGTATTGTTTTGTTTTTTTCATTAGTTTTCTGTCAGTACTAAATCATGAAAGCATTATATTTCTTCGTAGCTAAAGCCGTTTTTGTGTAAAAAAGCCGAATATTCATTCTTATGGAAAATGTAGCTAACTCAAAAATGGTCAGAACATGATTTAAATAACAACAACAGGAATACGTAGCAATGAACAATCTGATTGATGTATTATTCATATTTTTTACAACAACAGAGTGCGGAGTTTTTAAAAAAAACCTCCATCAATTTACGGTAAGTTGTGATTATGGTAGAAAGAAGACAACTCATGGTATTTCTAACTTCATCGATGTATGATCAATCGACTGCAATCAACAATGTTTCACATGGACAATGAATTGTTTATCCACTTTCCAGAACATCGGATCATACTTGTAGGTACATATAGTATTACGTAAAATAGTTGTAATCATTGAATTAGGTTTAGACAAGCTTGAGCAATAAAGAAATAGTGTAACTTTCCAGTAGGTACATGACAACCATTTTCATGTATTTTCAAGTTTCAACCTTTCTTAATGTTTTCTTTTAAAAAACTTGGGCAATTTCTATACTTGTTTCTTTTACTTGAAACAATTTTTATTAGTTTGAGCCAACCTTTTAAGGTGGTAGATTTTCGTATTTCAATTTTTTTGTTATATCTGTGTTGTTCCATTTCTCATTGTTATTATTCCATTTTAACTCACAATTTGTATATTATAAATATTGATTAAACGAGAATAACATGATGCACGTGGTCAGTTTGAAGAAGGGATCTAGGAAAATAAGTGTTCCTCTTGTGCATCGACACTCACACTTAATCTGTATGCGTAATTAGTAACCAATAACGAAAGAGTTAATAAATTGCTAATGCTTGGAATTGTTGGAAAGTAAAACCCAATTTATTGTTCTCTCGTAATTTGTTGTGTCTTTTGAGTCAAGAGTCATGTCCATTGAATTAAGTGATGCAGCTATTAGAGAAATGATGTCTATTAGTATGTGTAAGGGTTTTTAGTGTTGAGGGAAATATTTTCCAAAAAACGCCTTGGGAATAAAACCCAACCTTACGGAAAAACAAATAGGAACGGATTGATGGTGAGACAAAACAAACAACAGATAGTCACTAGCAAAACAATAACGGATCAAACAATAAAAGAAAGAACACAAGAAATTTATAGAGGTTTCGCTAACGTCTTCGTAGTGTACGTCCACTTGGGGAGAGGAGATTTTACTACTTTTCTAAATAAAAAAATATTACAAGACCGATATTAGGTAGGAAGAATAAAAAATAAAACTTTTAGGGATGATCAATACATATACCTAATCTCTATCTTTATATAAGGATTAATATTTGGGGTTGAAGTAATTGATTTATGGTTATAAATCAGTGCCTAATTAATTCTCCAATCGGAGAATTAATTCCTTACTTCAATATCCCAAAAGAAATTTCTTCATATTCTTCCACTTATGTAGGTAATCTATTGCCTTCTAATTTTACAAAAGAGCCAATAAATTTTCTAATATCTTCCAAATTATCTGCAGTAGGAAGTATTATATTACTTAAATTAACAATATTTTCTAAATCTTCTCTACATGGAAATACTATATCACCATAATCAATAATATCTTCCAAATCTTCTGCAAATGGAAATATTGTATCATGAAATCTAACAATCTCCACCTTGATACTATATTTCCTTAAAATCATACCAACTCCACCTACATCCTCTTACTCTAAGCATCTTCTCGGACAAGACACCATGGTTACTTTACCCAATGAGCTTCGGCATGGCCATCACCCATTGCACTTTGTCAATAAACTCGGACAACGCCACCGCCTGCCAACAAAGTTTTCAAAGTACCCCCTTCTTGTAAGACCTATCACTCTTCACTACAAAAACAAACGTCTCCATGAACCATCTCAACTCTCTCCCCACACCGTGCCACCTCGTGGCACTTAGCATTTCGATAAGCGGTTCCAGCTCGAGCAACGCCTGAACTTAGCAGTCTGCGAAGGCTTATGCATATCCATTGCTTTCTCCTTTGATCTCTGACTGAGTTTAGACGATCCCTTCTTCTGCTTATCAAGCACATCCTTTTGGCAGAATCCCACCTTGTTGAAGCTTTCCCCTTTGACCATATTCTGTCAATGCAGAAACTCAAAGTCCCTTCTCGTATGCCTAGCTTTGACATCTTTTCCATGAGAACTGTAGACTTAAACTCTTGACTCTCCAAGTACAGTGCTTCCCCTCAGGAGATACAAATTATGAAACAAACTCCCTTTATCACTACAAATGCACCCTTAGGAACCTTTAGACTATCCTTATTAATAGTCATCTCGCATCCTTTGGATGCCAACTGCCCAAGAGATATCATTGACTTCCGAAGACCTGGAACATAACGGACACCTATCAAGGTGTGTGTTACCCCGTCATACATGCGAATCTGCACAGTACCTTCGCCCATGGATCTACAATGAGTATCATTTCTCATAAGAATCAGTTTCCCTCTTTTTCTTTTAGAGAAACTGAAATAATTCTTATTAGGTGTCATATGAAAAGACACCCCCGTATCTAGCACCCAATGGTCTGACACATCTGATACTACCGCTGTCAATAAGTCATCAGACAAAAATTCCTCCACCGCAACCGATGAATTTCCAACTTCAAAATTTTTCTTCAAGTCCCGACAATCTCTCTTCCAATGGCCTGGTTTCTTGCAAATGTAACACTTCCTATATCTTGACTTTATTTTCTTCTTCTTCTTTTCCCTTTTCTCTATACCAGCTAATTAGGCTTCCGTACTACTTCCTCCTCTACTTTCACTCAACCCTTTCATCTAATCCCTCAAGTCCTCAGATAGAAGACCTGCCTTTACATCATCTACTACTAGTGTATCTCTAGCATAGATAAGACTGTTAGCAAAACTTGTGTATTGCTCCGGAAGAGAACACAAAAGAATCATTGCTATTTGCTCCTCATCCACTTTCAAGTCAACAGTCTTCATCTTCATCACGAGATCATCGAAGAAGCTTAGATGCGCATTCACTAAAGAACCCTCTCTCATCCGCATGATGAAAAAAGTCTTCAGCAAGATGGTTGGTTAGTAACTTCTTTAAATAGAGTTTTTCCATCTTAGTCCAAATTTCCTTATTAGTGGTCTCACCGCTAATCTCTGAAATGACATTTTCTCCCATTGCTAATTGTAAAGTAGTAAATGGCCATCGCTCCATCTCTTTCCTTTCCACAGCTGAAATATCATCCGTCAATTCCTCAGGAGCAAACACTACAGGATGAACATTGTTCCTCATCAAAACAGCTTTCATCCTCCATTGCCACTTCTCGAAGTCTTTATACCCATTCCATCTTTCTATTACTAACTGAGATCCTGCTACCATATATGTCCATTTGACATATGGCCTTGATACAATTGTTGGATTCTCGTTATCTCCTGCCATAATGTCTAACACCCTTTCTCAATCGACCTCGTAGCTCTGATACCAATTGTTGTGGAAAATGTTTCCCAAAAAACACCTTGGGAATAAAACCCAACCTTGCTGAAAAACAAATAGGAACGGATTGATGGTGAGGCAAAACAAACAACAGATAGCCACCAGCAAAACAATCATGGATCAAGCAATAAAAGAAAGAACATAAGAGATTTATAGCGGTTCGACTAACATCTTGTTAGTGTACATCCGCTTGAGGAGAGGAGATTTTATTACTTTTCTACATAAGAAAATATTACAAGACTGATAATAGGGAGGAAGAATAAAAAATAAAACTTATATGGATGATCAATACATTTACCTAATCCCTATCTTTGTATAAGAATTAATATTTGGGGTTGAAGTAATTGATTTATGGTTATAAATCAATGCCTAATTAATTCTTCAATCAGAGAATTAATTCCTTACTTCAATATCCCAAAAGAAACTTCTTCACATTCTTTCACTTATGTAGGTAATTTATTGCCCTGTCTAATTTTACAAAAGAGCCAATAAATTTTGTGATATCTTTCAAATCATCTACAGTTCAAAATATTATATAAATTAACAATATTTTCCAAATCTTCTCTAAATGGAAATATTGTATTATCATAATCAATAATATCTTCCAAATCTTCTGCAAATCGAAATATTGTATCAAGAAATCTAACAGAAACAAACGAATTTCATTCTCTGGTGACATACTTGATCACATCAGGTGGCAATTCGAGTTTGTCTAGTTCAATGTAACACCCCACCTCCGTTAAGGTCACTTACAAAGGGAATGCCTTAACTTTGGTGGAGAGTTTTAGGTAAAATATTGAGATAAATTATAAGACAGACAAGATAAAGCAGCAGAAAATAAAGTCATTTTATAAACGATGTGGTTCAGTCAAGCTTTTACAACAATAGTCTCAATCATGTTTAAAAAAAATGTACATAGAACTTCTGTCTTGATTCAAAAACTTCCAAGTATAAAAGAAGCATAAAAATAACAATGATATTCCCCAATAAAGCATGAACCAACCTTAGCTGTGGAAGAGAGAGTCCGAACCAATTCATCGACTATCTCCGTGCTTGGAAAGAAAACTGAGCTAAGTGGTAACATTTCCTCTCTATGAACCTAGGGGGAGGGGGGTGGAAACGAAAAAAAAGAGGCGAAACAAACTAGGTCAGACATAAGTTTAGTAAGTCCAGTGACTTTCAGCATGTAAATAGGCAAAAACATCATGGCATGAATAAACCGAATATAAGACAATACTGTGAGAACAAGGATAACAAGATAACATACGATTAGTATAGATATGATAAGGCAAGGTAAACTGAATGCACTTCTACTCTTTCTCTACTTCGCTACTACCTTGTTATTCTTATTCTTATATCTCTGCACCGCCTAACTAGTGTCCCAACTAGTAATCTGTGTAAAGTTATAATATTACCACGTGATCCCAATCCCCGCAATTATGGTAGCCTTCAGGTGTACATCTAGTATGAGGATCTTACCTCAATCAGCCTAATTGCCATGAAGATGTTAGATGTACCCTTACTACCCTATCGATCGGCTCCCTACTTGTACTAATGTTGCATGTGTTTGTGTCAATCGGCCCTCTCTTGTGTGTGGATACCCAGTGCTGGTCCCATCATAAGGTGTATCAATCCTTACGATAGCAACCCGACACGATTCAAGATGCACAGTGTATAACTACTAGTACCCAGTGCCTGCTTTTTCCCACTCCGGAGTACGTGCACACCTGTAATCCGTCAGAACCTACACTGACGTACCCCCTGCCGTTATTTTGACTGCTTATAATCAACCCAGTAATCATGCCCCACCCTGCCTAGTTTCAGGGTATCTTGATACATCTATGTGGGTTACTGCTGAAATGGGTCCCCGTTACTAGGGTTTCTTACTGGTTAAGTTTTTGGGCCTATATTTACTAACATTATCCACCATCCCGATATGTACTTAACCCTCCCACTGATTGAAATATGTTTACTTAATGGTTAAGTTTGTGGGTCTGTATTTACTAATATTACCCACCAACCCGATATGTACTTAACCCTCCCACACATTATGCCATATTGGTTAAGTGTTGTCTATTCATGTTATCTTAACCCACCCACTCATCATGTCATGTTGGTTAAGTGTTTCTTATTAACCCTTCTCACTCGTCATGTTACATTGGTTACGTGTTTCCTGTTAACTTAACCCCGTTCATTCATCATGTTATATTGGTTAAGTATTTCCCATTGACTTAACCCCATTCGTTCATCAAGTTACATTGGTTAAGTGTTTCTTATTAACTTAACCCCACGCGTTCATCATGCTGTATTGGTTAAGTGTCATAAGTCAATTCAAGTTAACTTAACTCACCCACTTGTCGTGTTACACTGGTTAAGTGTTGCCTTCTTGTGTTAACTTAACCCTTCCACGCATCCTGTTATATTGGTTTAGTGTTTCTCTCTTGTTTTAACTTAACCCTACCCATTCATCATGTCATATTGGTTAAGTGTTTCTTATTAACTTAACCCTTCTCATTCATCATGTTGTACTGGTTAACTTAACCCTACTCACTTGCCCAATTAACATGTTATAACGGTAAAGTGTTCTAAATTTACTTAACCTCACCTTCTTGTCTAATTAACATGTTATAATGGTTAAGTGTTCTAAATTTACTTAACCCCATCTTCTTGTCTAATTAACATGTTATGACGGTTAAGTGTTCTAAATTTACTTAACCTCACCTTCTTGTCTAATTAACATGTTATAACGGTTAGGTGTTGCCTTAGTTAACTTAACCCTACCATTCTTAACATGTCTTGTTCATTAGCATTAATCGATTTATTAATGCACCAACCACTCACATTAGATCTATGTTGTTGCGGTTACTGGGTGTGCCGGGTGGTTTCGGGCAGTTTTACACCACAACTCAATCTAACCTCAGGTTTTTCTTGGGCATGATGCACTAACCTCTCACATTAGATAGGTGTTGTTGCGGTTACTGGATGTGCCGGGCGGTTCTGGGCAGTTTTACACCGCAACTCAATCTAACGTCGGGTTAGGCATTTATCTTTTAGCATACTTACCATACATGTCCAAGTCTAGATTTTATATGCTAATTATCCCAAATTCACAAAACTAGTCATGTTTCAATTCTCAAGTTATACCTCAACAAAGTTAATTACAAGTTATTCCCACAAATTCAAATTCAAGTTATTACTCAAAATAGGTTACACCCAATTTTCCCAAATTTGCAATAATAGTAGTGCCCCCAAAAAATTCACAATATAACACATGCCCTAAGGTTTAGTCATATTGCACCGTACAAATTATTCTCCAAAAACCCCCAATCATGATTCACAGTATAAACATTGTCAAACTATAGCATTTAATTATAGTATATGCCAATTACCCAAAAATCTCAATTTAGGCATGTTCACATTTAATAGTTATCCCTATCTTACTATAGGTTTTCATGCCTAAGCCATGCATCATAATAATCTCCTTCTTCCAAGTCATAAACTATCATATATATATATATATATATATATATATATACACACACACACACCCCAATTTTAGGTCTTAAACCACAACATGTACTATGCCTTACATGTTTACAGTTCAATTTACGCCCCAAATCCCATGTCATATGTCCAATATACTTTATGCCTCAAATCTCAAGTCATATGTTCGATACACTTTATGTTTTAAATACAATATGTGTTATGTCCTCAAATCAGTTACAAATCAGTTATGCCCACTTGTACATAATTTAATACTTCTCCCTATTTTAGCGTTGGTCATGTCCAAATCATATATTATGCCCAATTTTAGTGCTGGTCATGTCCAAATCATATATAATGTCCAATTTTCCCAACGTACGTTCATCTCCTATGAGATTCGACTCGGGCTCGCAGTAGCCTGGATATAAAACAAAATAGGAAGAAGGAAAGAAGAGATAAAGAATGGACATAATAATATAAATGAGATAGATCCAATGGATATAGAAAGATAGATAGAAATGGGCATAATCTCATATTCAAATTTATTACAATGTCAGAATCACAATTAACTTTTATTTCTGAAAGTAACATGAACTTACAAATTATAGAACGGTCTTGAATTCTGGGATCTGATTTCTGAACTTGATTAGTTATTCCTTTGATGTAGACTTTGATTGTTAACTTGAAAACTCTAATTTAATTGATTAAGGTGGAGGCTAGGTCACTTCAGGTTTTAGCAACATATAAACGTCTATGAATTCGTGTGGAGAAAACAATAGGTTTAGGGGTCTTTTTATAGGTGTATAGGGAGATTTAGTGCAATGTCCCGTATTTTTAAGAGATAATAATTTATTTATTTAACTATTTAAATAATGGTTTGGAGATTTAATTGGTCGTTTAATTAAATAATGTTGAATATTTAATTAATATAGAAAATAGAATAATATATTTATTTTCGAACTAGTCGGAAATAGTGGAATTCACAATATGGGGTGAATTGGATTATTCAAAATATATAATTCAGTTTAGATTTGAAATTATAATCACGAATATATTATTTAAATGAAGTTTGAACATATAATTATAATATAATTATAATCGAGCCCGCAATGGCGTGGCAATTCGCTATTTGGTGATTTGAACTTCAATTGAATATACAGGGTCCATTTTAAATCGGATTTCTGCGAAATAAGAAACGTTCAAATCTGTTGAACGATATTTTTCTAATGGAAGAGAAAATTCGGGATTTCATTGTGTAGATTTTGATTTATGTCCAAATCCAATTTCAGAAAAGTCATTGTGGAATTCCTTTATAATTTATATCGATTTATTTATATTATAAAAGGATTTTATACATAAATCGAATATCGATATAATTGGCGATTTTGAAATATCGAGTTATAAATCCAATTGGAGTTGTATGATATTCTAGTGTGGATATATACGATAATATTTATTTTTAAATATTTAATTTAATTATTTTTAATTATATTTATATATTTAAATGGGTTATTTAGAGCTTTAAAAATAGTCAGTTTTGCAAACGACCTCCGTTTTTAACAAAACTAATTTTGTTGGATCCGCAATATCAAATTATTGTTAGATTTCAATTTCCGTGATTTTTGGGGTTAGTGTGTGGTCGTACAGATTTTTAATATGAAAAACAGTCAGTATTTTGATAGTTAAAAATACGCTGTGTGAGCAAACGAAGTCGGAATTCGACGAAACCAGTTTTGTCAGGTCCATAATATCGAACTGAAGGTGTATGTCCATTTTCATGATTTTTAGTTATTGTATGTAGGCATATGGATTTTTAAACGATAAATACAAAAAACGCTAGCTTATTATATTGAAAATAATCAATTAAAAAAATATATAAAATCCCTATAAATACCATACGAATTTCCTAAACCTAATATTCTCATTTCTTTGGTCAACAACAAATAATCTGCCATCGCTCAAATTTTCCTCACAGTAAAAATCCTCTTTTGAAAATCAAACCAAAATCAATGTGAAATCTATAAATCTATATATATATACACACACATATATACGAACTCCTCGAAAGATTCTGTACATCGCTATGTATGTTTTGGTGTGCTCGAAGTCCATGTCGTGACTGAGCTTTTCAATAGCGGCAACTAGGATTAGGGATTCTTCATGATTTGAGGAGCGTTAGTTTACTTCGATGTTGCATTGGGATTTATGGCATGAAATAGCAGCGATTTTGATTTTTTTGGGTTTTATTAAAATAAAAGATGTCGATCTTGATACTGTTCATGCTCGAAGTGCTGCTCCGACGCATATTCAGATGTGTAGATCGAGGTGACCATTTTGGATATGGGGTGAGTGCATTTTCGAAGAGAGTGAAGCTGGTGATATTAGTTTCGATTTTTATGAAGGAATGAAAGATGTTTTGGGGTTTGAAGGTTCGGTAATGGCCATCGAGTTTGCACAGGAAGCTCACGGTTCATTTTTGGAAAGAAGCTTTAACTGGCGGGTCTGGTATTCGAAAAAGGGTATTGGGCCTTATTAAGTAAAACGTGAAGCCCAACTATACATAGAAAAAGGAACTTTTATATGAAACATGATTGGTTTGGCTTTGATATGTACACGGTTGAGAAGATTGAATGTGCAGTTTGAATAATGAGGAAATGGCATGTACAGGGACAATGAAGACATTATATGCAGCGGGTAGTCTAAGGGTTATTGGGCCGGTTATAAAAGGTAAAGCCCGAGATTTTTTATACAAAGAAAATTTAGTTTTATATTTGAAATAGTATACATCAACTTGTTAATATGATATCTCGTTCATATATGGTCAGAATTTCGAACGGTTTGATCCATTGGGATTGTATGGACAACGACTACACAATGGAACTGATTGGGATTGAATCGAAGCTCATTACAATTTATAGTAAAATAAATTGTCCGTCTGAATCAAGTGATGGCTATCGTTATTAACGTTGATCGTCTAATGTGCGTGAAATTCATCAACTCTAAACAGTTATATTTTTATAACATATTCTTAGAATTGATAATTATCAGTTGATTGTTGTGTGTTAACTATTTGGTTGAATTGCTTATGTATTGGTTGAAATTATAGATAACGATATATATATATATAAATCGTTAATAAAATACTGATTCTAATTAGCAGAATATTTCATATTGAAATGAAATCGATGTTAATTATATTGTTTAACATCCGTGATGCAGGGAAACATGTTGGAGGGATCCAACTGGATTCCTATAATATTATTACTGTTTGTTTTCATATATATTGTGATATATGATGTGATATATAATCTGTTGTTGATTATGTGTGTTGAATGATCTCGATCATTGTTATTTGGTATTTTAAATACCATAAGAAATACTGAGATGTAGAAAAGGGGATATTCAAAGTGTATTTTGAAAATAAATTATTTATATAAAATCAACGGATTATATATATAATAGAATTGAAAAGGTAATATTTGTAAACCATTTACAAATAAAATTGAAAAGGGAATATTTGCAAACCATTTACAAATAAAATTGAAAAGGAAATATTTGTTGAAAAGGAAATATTTGTAAAAACATATACAAATAGGTTAAATGGAAATATTTATTTAGAAAATAAATAGAGTTATAAAAGAAAATATTTATTTAGAAAATAAATAGAATTATATAAAGGAAATATTTATATGAAATAAATATAGACAAATAGAAAAGGAAGTATTTGTAATCGAATAGAGTTATCAGATATAATTTATTTGAATAAGAGTTAGTCGATTAGAGTTAACCAGTTAGAGTTAATTAGATAGAGTTAACCAGTAAGAGTTAACCAGATAGAGTTAATTGAACATAGTTAATCGAATTAGGATTAATTGAATATTAGTTATTCAATTAGAGTTGATCGAATATAGTTATTTGAGATAGAGTTAGTCAAACATAGTTATTCAAGATGAGTTGCCATTTCGTACGACTGCTAGCGTAATTCGCAGGGCTGCAGATAGCCTACGGCAGTCGGATGTTTCCTGAGGGAATCTGGTGTAACACCCCATGTCCATTAATGTCTCTCACAAAGGGAATGTATTAACTTCTATGGAGAATTTTAAGTGTGCATAGAATAGAAACTTAACAACAAGACAGATATAAACAGTACTTAAAACTTTAAAATTTTATTCGTTGCAGCGGTAAACACACAAGTTTGATTATATCATCAAAAACCAGAGTCAAAGTACATAATATCCATCTTGACTAAATCAGAGTACATAAACTGAAAGACATAACCCCAACACAAAATAGCCATAAATAAGATAGGCTGAACTTTTACTTCAGCGATCCAAGAAACTTCTAAAAGCAAGAGATACAACTGTCCAAAATAAAGCTCCACTAGTGCTAGTTCCACCTTGAGGACCTGGGGGAAAAGGAAGAAAAGAGGTGGAAACAAAGGGGGTCAGATATAAAGTCTGGCGAGTGCGATAACATTAACAATATAATTACCAAAATAACTAGGCTAAGGCATAAGTTGGAAAATAAGGAAATGACTGTGAACAATTGGGTATGACAGAGTAAACAAGGAAATAAGATGAACAAAGATAACGTTAAAAGCACACCTAAACCACTATAAGATAATTACTATAGTGCACCACCACTAGTCTCCCTAAGGTTGATCCCGCCTACAAGACTTTAATAATGATAATGGTAGTTTCATGCACCCCTAGTTGCCTTCATAGGTGCTGCTTGCCCCTATCTCCACTAGGTGTACCCACTACCCCCATGCGATCGGCTCCCTAACTCGTAGATACCCGTCCTGGCCCCATAGTGGGGTGTATCACTCCCCAAAGTGGCAACCTGATACCACCAACAATGCACGGCTTATACCTACACGATGCAACAACATCTTACCTAACAGCCTGGACCCACACACACACATGAACCCCTTGGACTTGCGTTGCCACCGCTAACCCGTTTTGGCCTCTTACAGTCAAACCCAGTACGCGTGTCCCGTCCTCGACTTGGGTCGAACCCACAAAGATACTTATGGGTTACTGGTTGAAACGGGCCCCTATTACTTGACACAAGCTATCCACCTAAGCTTAGTCCCCTCTAGTACATCCCACTTAAACCTCTTCTTATTCATGTTCACTTACATGTTCAATTTTGGTTAAGTGTTTCTAATCGTATTTCAAATGCACCCCAAGGCACCCTCTAAATTCCACATGCCACCCAAGGCACCCACTTAACCCCCCTCATGTCCCACTACATGCTTATCAGGTTAAATGTTTCCTAATTCATTAAAACCGTAACCTCGTAAAGACCTCCCACATTAGACTGGCACTTGTGGTAGCTGGATTTGCCGGGCGGGTCCGGGCAGTCTTACACCACAAACAAGCCTAACCTCGTGTCTTTACAACTGTTACGCATTTAATTTATGCCTAAGACCTCTCACATTAGACTGACATTTGTGGCAGTTGGATTTGTCGGGCGGGTCCGGGCAGTCTTACACCACAAAAGAGCCTAACCTCGTGTCTTAGGCGATTAATTACACATAACTAATTATCCCCCAATTTGAATTAATTTCCTTATTCAAATTATCAATCAATTTCAAATTTAACTATGGCCATAATTGACTCAATTATGTCCATCTATTTATGGTATGCAAAATTATACCAATTATCATTACAACTTTATTTTATGCCATTTAAGGCATTTATGCCTATTCTCAATATTAAATTTTTTATTATTATCCCATTGCCCCACGTTGTATGTTCGTTCGATTAACGTAAAATATACATTAGACTCGAATAGTCTAACTTATGGAATAAAGAGAAAACATCACAACATACATAGAAATGAAACTAGATCTAAACATAAAGGGTGAACTTGCATGTGTGAATAAGGTTTTTCATCTAAAACTTGCATAGGCCAAAGTCACAAACTTGCATAAACTACATATGTCATAGATCTAAATCTAAAGGTGTGAACTTGTTAAGGTAATAGTCACAAACTTACATAAACCATGTATGTCATATATCTAATTATAAGGTGTAAACTTGCATAGGCAATAACCACAAACTTCCATTACATGATTCATACCCCAAACATATATATACATATAGTTGCATATGTGATTTATGCAACATAACGATGGTGTAAACTTACATCTAAACATGTAAACTAGCATATAGAATTTTGTATACTAGCATATAACTCACACATGTCATAGCCTAACTTTATATCCAATTTACATATAAAATAGATGTCATGAATCATGTAAGGTTGTATATAAAATTTTCACTAACTTGCATACGATTCATATCTAAATTAACATCTAAACTTGCATACATACATATGATTTATCATATGAATTAGTTCCAACAACATAACCAAACTAACATATGAAACATTACTATGAATTGAATATACATAAGCCAATCGTAGAATTACAACATAGATGATAACATTACAACTTTACAACATAGATGATAACATCATAGAATTTACAACATACATAATAACATGCGGTCAATAATTCACGATATAACCATATAATCCACATCATAGCTTAATCCAATTAAATTGTTAATTATTTTATTAAAGAAATCGAACTCACTACTCAAATAAGGTCTTGAGTTCTGAAATCTGAGTTCTGAAATTGATTTATCTTTCCTTTGAAGAAGACATTTTGTTGCGGTTTAGATTAGAATTGAATTTGATTAGCTTTTCTTCCTCTCTAATTGGTGGCGGCTATTCTAGGTTGCAAGGTGACGGCATGGAGGCCATGATTCTAATTTTAATTTGATTTTAGGGTTTGAGTCCACATGTGTTTTTGTAGAGTTTAGGATTAAGATCATGCCAGAATTAACCCCAGCCATTCAGAGCAGATCAGAAGCCCTAATAACTCAGCATATAGTCATAAACAGGTCACCAAACAAATCTGCCCGAGGGGGGGGGAGGAGGGGAGGGCAGGTCGACCCCCAGGTCGACCCTATGGTCGACCTGGTGAGGGTAGGTCGACCCCCTAGTCGACCTGGCCCTGGCGGGAAATTTCCCGCCTAGCCCAATTTGACTCTAAAATTTTGAATTTTGGAATATGTTTTGAATATTCTGAAACTTCCGATGGCCATAACTTCTTCATACGAAGTCCAATTCACGCAAACTCGGACTCTATATCAACCAGAATTCCGAGACAAACAGAATAGCGCAAACTGTTTCCCTTAATTCTCACATTTGAGATTAGTTATTCTTTAATTTTTGAACATTAATATTGAAAATTACGGGGTGTTACGTTCTCCCCTCCTTAAAGGATTTCGCCCCCGAAATCTCCAAGTTAAGGAGAATGCATATCCTAACATCCAAACAACCATCTACTCAACCATCAAACACAGGCATCCATTGTCCTTATAAAATTCTTAATGTTGTATGAACATATGCAAGAGGTGTGTGTATATGTTCTTTATCTAATGCAAAATCAGGCAGTCTACTGATTCAGTTGACCTCCTTAATGCAAACCATGATAGTGCCATGCGTCCATTATGTATGCGAAAGAATCCTATCGATACATATTATTTCTACATATGTGCACTACCATTCATCAAAATGCAGCATCCTATGATAACACAACCATTATTCATCCATTAACTTAAATATGCACACACATTTATATGCAATATGCAATATGAAGTGACTGAGCCGATCTAGTGCCTAAAGTGTGTGTATATGCATCCAGAGCAACCACTAGCAAACACTTGCGTCCACATGCATCCATCATACATAACATGTCTCAAACACATGTTCCAACCATAGGACTACCCTATCTAAAGGTCAAAGATACTAGAGAGAGGACATACTAAAGATAAAACAAGTACAAGCTAAGCGATAAAGGAGAAATTAAAAGACATACCCTCGAAAAGAAAAGGTACAATGAACGCATCTTCTCTTCCGTCTCCCAAGTAGCGTTGCTCTCATCATCTCCCCATTGCACTTTGACTAGCCTGGCCTCTCGATTTCTCAACTTCCTAATCTCCGACCCAAGAATGCACGTAGGAGCTTGTCGAATCGTCGCATCACGCTTTATTTCCACCTCTCTAAGCAAGCTCGGCTCTACCACTTCCGCGGTCTCATGCTAGCACTTCCACAAATGTGATACATGGAATACGTCATGTACAACGCTAAGTCTCTCGGGCAACTCCGCTCTATACGCTGTCTGTCTAATCCTCTCCTTAATAGGAAACGGCCCTACGAACCTTGGTGCTAACTTCCCAACGGACCCAAAGAGAACAACATTCCGTAATGGAGACACTTTGACAAAGACCATGTCCCCAATATCAAACTCAAGATCTGTCCTCCTCTTGTCTGCATAAGATTTCTACCTATCTTGCGTCGTCTTCATCCTCCTTCGAATTAAATCGATCTTTTCCGAAGTCTCTCTAATCATATTGGGTCCAAGCAAGATCTTATCTGCAGATTCCCACCAACATGTAGGCGAACGACACGACTGTCCATAAAGAGCCTCGAACGGTGACATACCAATGCTAGACTGAAAGCTATTATTATATGCGAACTCCACCAACGGAAGATGTTCCTCCCATGTACCTCCGAAGTCTAAGACACACAGCCTCAAAAGGTCCTCTAGAATATGATTCACCATCTCGATATGGTTGTCCGTCTGAGGATGATGTGCAGTCTCAAACATAACTGAGTACCTACCGCCTCTTGCAAGCTCTTCCAAAACTCGCTAGTAAAGATAGGATCGCGATCGCTCACTATGCTAGAAGGAACACCGTGCTAACGAACTATCTCTCGAATGTATACAGAGGCTAACCATGGAGCAATCCTCTTACTCTTCACGGGAATGAAATGGGCGCTCTTAGTAAGTCTGTCTACCACGACCCAAATCCCCGTATTACCTTTCCTCGATCTTGGTAACCCATCAATAAAGTCCATCGAGACACTTTCCCAAGTGGGACCTCCAATGGGTGAAGCAACCCACCGGGCTTCTTTTGCTCTACTTTTACTTGTTGGCACACCAAGCATCAAGCAACAAACTCAGCCACATCCCTCTTCATACTGACCCAAAAGTAAAATCGTCTCATGTCCATGTACATCTTGTCCTCGCCAGGATGGATGGTCATCTTCGAACGATGTGCATCATCAAGAATGGTTTTCCTCAAATTCTCATCCCGTGGTACACAAAGTCTACCATTCCTACGTAACCAACCCTTATCATCTAGGGTATACCTTCTGAGATGGCTAGATGACTCCCCCCTTTTGAGCTTCTCTACTAACTCAACCAAATGTGGGTCATCTCGCTATGCCTCACCGATTCGTCCCAAAAGCGTAGGTCTAACCTCTAAGGATGCTAGCAAACCGGGTATAAAGGCAATGGAAGGTCTAAAGTCAAACGTAGAGATGAACTCTAAGCTTCGCTACTCAATAAACAACGGACTCAAGGACAACCTTTTCCTACTTAAGGCGTCTGCCACCATGTTACCCTTGCCAGGGGTATATGCTATCTCGAAATCGTAGGACGCTAAGAATTACATCCACCTTTGCTGTCTTAAGTTCAAGTCCTTCTGAAAGAACAAGTATTTTAGCGATTTATGGTTAGTGAACAATTCGAATTTCTCGCCAAGAAGATAATGGCCCCAAGACTTAAGCGCGAAAACAATAGCGGCCAACTCTAGGTCATGTATAGGGGTAATTTCTCTCATGCACTCTCAACTGCCTTCCTCCATAGGCTATTACCCTTCCCTCTTGCATTAAGACTGCGCCTAGTCCTGTCCCACAATCATCGGTATAAATGGTAAATGGCTTACTCCCATTTGGCAACACTAAGACTGAGGCTGTGGTCAAAGCTCTCTTTAAACGTTGGAACGCATCATCACAATCTACGTCCCATGTGAAAACTAGGTTCTTCTTCGTCAAGCGTGTTAATGGGGCTGATATTTTTGCGAAGTCTTTGATAAACTTCCAATAATAGCCAGCCAACCCTAAGAAACTCCTCACCTCGGTAGCATTTTTAGGGACCTTCCAATCTTGGATGGCCACTACCTTTGCGGGATCCACAACTATCCCTTCTTTGGAAACCACGTGCCCTAAGAATTGCACTTCCTTCCTCCAAAAGTGACATTTAGAAAATTTAGCTTTAAGGCTATGTGCTCGAAGGGTCTCCAACACTTCCCTAAGATGTAGGACATGCTCTTCCTCGCTTTTAGAAAAGATCAAGATGTCGTCCACAAATACTACCACGAATATATTAAGGTACTCCCTAAACACCCTACTCATCAAGTCAACAAAGTATGCGGGGGCGTTTGTCAAACCGAAGGGCATCACAAGCCACTCGAAGAAGCCGTCTGGAGTCCTAAAGGAAGTCTTGTCTATGCTATCCTCAGTCACTCTCAACTGATGGAAACCCGTGGCTAAGTCCAACTGCGAAAACACTGAGGCGCCATCTAGCTGATCGAAGAAATTGTCAATCCTCAGCAGTGGGTGCCTATTCTTCTTAGTAAGCTTATTAAGTTCTCTATATTCCACAAAAAGTCTAAGGGACCCATCTGCCTTCGTGGAAAATACTACTGGCGCACCCCACTTCGATATACTACGTCTGATGAACCCCTTCTCAAGCAGTTCTTTCACTTGCTTACTGAGTTCTCTTCTCTCTCTTGGAGCCATATGGCGCACTGGCAATGCAACTGGCTTTGCATTATCTAATAGATATATTTGAAAGTCTATCTCACGTTTGCGGGTAAACCCCTCACCTCATCGAAGACATCAACATATTCACGGACCATACGAACAAAATGTGAATCATCATCGGATGAGTCAAGGGATTCTAGGTAGCTAAGCATTACTGGACCTCTAGGATCACAAGAAATATCAAGGGCTTTCCACAACGAGTCAACAATCGAACTACCCTTCTTTCGCAATCTAGGATATCCCCGTATCTAGTTAGCCAATCCATACCTAGAATCAAGCCGTAGCCCATGAAGCCAAGATCAAAGGCGTTGCATTCAAACCGAACTCCCAAGATAAACACTCTCAAATCCCGACAAATCATAGAAAGATGAGCCGAACCACCAATAGGATTTGAGACTACTAAGGGATCTGGAACTAAACTAGTATTTAGGTGCAGTGTTTCAACTAATGATGCAGAAGTAAACGAATATGATGCGCCAGAATCGAATAAAGTATGGATAGGATGATCAAACAGAAAAACTAAACTTTCGTCTGAAATTGCTCTACCTCGTTCTTGGAGCGGTGGGACCACGAGAGCCTAAACTTGCCCCCTTGCCTGCCCTGGTGCCATAAGAGCCTGCACTTGTCCTCCCGAGGTAGACCCTGCCCTCTTCCCTTTCCTTGGGCAGTCTTTAATCAGATGTCCCGCTTCGCCACAATGGAAACAACCAGTGTTCTTTTTCTTCCTACAATCTTTGCTTAGATGGCCAGGTGTCCCACAGTTAAAGCATCTTTTCTTTCCCTTAGCATTGTTGCCTTTACCACCTTTCTTGTTCTGTTGTTGCTGTTGCGATTTCTTTTGATCCCCTTTCTTCTCGTGTGCCTTATTAGCATTGGCGCCCTTCTCCTCTTCATGCATAAGCGCCATGTCAACTAGTCTCTCAAAGGTAGCCCCCATAGGGATGTGGGTCATAGCTAACCCGTGAAGCGGCTCGTTCAAACCCTTAACAAATCTCAGGGCCTTCTTTTCTGGTGCATTCACCAAGTCCAAGCCAAATCTTTCCAACTGATTGAATTTGTTGACGTATTCTTTCACTGATAGATTCCCTTGCTTCAACGCCAAAAATCTTTCCATATATAAATTCTCTTCAGCCCATGAGAGAAACTTTGCCTCAAACCTCCGCCTGAAATCTGGCCATGTATCAACTGGACATTCTCCATTAGTGACCTCCCGCCAAAACGAGGCCTCATCCTTCATTAGCCAGGCAGCTAACTGGACCTTTCTTCCATCTTCCACTTCAAAGATCCCAAACAATTCTTCCACCTCCTTTAGCCAATTACGAGCTTCAACAAATGACTCCGTCCCGTGAAAAGGTTTTTCACCCATTGCCCGAAAGTCCTTACATATCTTTGCAAAAGTATCGACACGAGGAGGAGGAGGATTTACTAGACCTGCGGTGGTGGCCCTAGTCTCCAAATACCTTCTAAACCATATCGATATCCCCTCGGGTATCTCGGGAATTCCAGACATACTAAAACGAAAAAGGAAAGATTCAGTACGAAAGAACCGAAGGAAAGATATATGGCTCTTGGGGTGATAATAAGCTTTTCTCTTGAAAATACTTTCCTTAAAACATACTTTTGAAGGTACTACTTTATAAAAGTGTTTTTGAAAAACAGTTTTTTCAAAATTCATATCTGTTTTGGTAATCTTCAGCTCTGATACCACGTGTAACACCCCACGTCCATTAATGTCACTCACAAAGGTAATGCATTAACTTCTATGGAGCATTTTAAGTGTGTATAGAACAGAAACTTAACAACAAGACAGATATAAACAGTACTTAAAACTTTAATATTTTATTCATTGCAGCGGTAAACACAAAAGTTTGATTACATCATCAAAAACCAGCGTCAAAGTACATAATATCCATCTTGACTAAATCAAAGTACATAAATTGAAAGACATAACCCCAACACAAAATATCCATAAATAAGATAGGTTGAACTTTTACTTCAGCGATCCAAGCAACTTCTAAAAGCAAGAGATACAGTTGTCCAAAATCAAGCTCCACTGGTGCTAGTTCCACACTGAGCACCTGGGGGGAAAAGGAAGAAAAGAGGTGGAAACAAAGGGGGTCAGACATAAAGTCTAGCGAGTGCGATAACTTTAACAATATAATTACCAAAATAACTAGGCTAAGGCATAAGTTGGAAAATAAGGAAATGACTGTGGACAATTGGGTATGACAGAGTAAACAAGGAAATAAGATGAACAAAGATAACGTTAAAAGCGCATCTAAACCACTATAAGATAATTACTATATTGCACCACCACTAGTCACCCTAAGGTTGATCCCGCCTATAAGACTTTAATAATGATAATGGTAGTTTCGTGCACCCCTAGTTGCCTTCATAGGTGCCGCCTGCCCCTATCTCCACTAGGTGTACCCACTACCCCTATGCGATCGACTCCCTAACTCGTAGAAACCCGTGTTGGCCCCATAGTGGGGTGTATCACTCCCCAAAGTGGCAACCCGATACCACCAACAATGCACGGCTTATACCTACACGATGCAACAACATCTTACCTACCAGTCCGGGCCCACACACGCACATGAACCCGTTGGACTTGCATTGCCACCGCTAACCTGTTTTGGCCTCTTACAGTCAAGCCCAGTACGCGTGTCCCGTCCTCGACTTGGGTCGAGCCCACAAAGATACTTATGGGTTACTGGTTGAAACGGGCCCCCATTACTTGACACAAGCTATCCACCTAAGCTTGATCCCCTTTAGTACATCCCACTTAACCCTCTTCTTATTCATGTTCACTTTCATGTTCAATTTTGGTTAAGTGTTTCTGATCGTATTTCAAATGCCACCCAAGGCACCCTCTAAATTCCACATGCCACCCAAGGCACCCACTTAACCCCCCTCATGTCCCACTACATGCTTATCGGGTTAAGTGTATCTTAATTCATTAAGACCGTAACCTCGTAAAGACCTCCCACATTAGACTGGCATTTGTGGCAGCTGGATTTGTCGGGCGGGTCCGGGTAGTCTTACACCATAAACGAGCCTAACCTCGTGTCTTTACAACTGTTACACATTTAATTTATGCCTAAGACCTCTCACATTAGACTGGCATTTGTGGCAGCTGGATTTGCCGGGCGGGTCGGGCAGTCTTACCCCACAAAAGAGCCTAACCTCGTGTCTTAGGCGATTAATTACACATAATTAATTATCCCCCAATTTGAATTAATTTCCCTATTCAAATTATCAATCAATTTCAAATTTAACTATGGCCATAATTGACTCAATTATATCCATCTATTTATGGTATGCATAATTATACCAATTATCATCACAAATTTATTTTATGCCATTTAAGGCATTTATGCCAATTCTAAATATTAAATCTTTTAATATTATCTCATTGCCCCCACGTTGTACGTTCATTCGATTAACGTAAAATATACGTTAGACTCGAATAGTCTAACTTATGGAATAATGAGAAAACATCATAACATACATAAAAATAAAACTAGATCTAAACATAAGGTGGTGAACTTGCATGTGTGAATAAGGTTCTTTATCTAAAACTTGCATAGGCCAAAGTCACAAATTTGCATTAAACTACATATGTCATAGATCTAAATCTAAAGGTGTAAACTTGTTTAGGTAATAGTCACAAACTTACATAAACCATGTATGTCATAGATCTAATTATAAGGTGTAAACTTGCATAGGCAATAACCACAAACTTCCTTTACATGATTCATACCCGAAACATACATATACGTATACTTGCATATGTGATTTATGCAACATAACGATGGTGTAAACTTACATCCAAACATGTAAACTAGCATATAGAATTTTGTGTACTAGCATATAACTCACACATGTTATAGCCTAACTTTTGATCCAATTTACACATAAAATAGATGTCATGAAACATGTAAGGTTATATATAAAATTTTAACTAACTTGCATATGATTCATATCTAAATTAACATCTAAACTTGCATACATACATATGATTTATCATATGAATTAGTTCCAACAACATAACAAACTAACATATGAAACATTACTATGAATTGAATATACATAAGCCAATCATAGAATTACAACATAGATGATAACATTACAACTTTACAACATAGATGATAACGTCATAGAATTTACAACATAGATAATAACACGCGGTCAATAATTCACGACATAACCATATAATCCACATCATAGCTTAATCCAATTAAATTATTAATTATTTTATTAAAGAAATCAAACTCACTACTCAAAGAAGGTCTTGAGTTCTGAAATCTAAGTTCTGAAACTGATTTGGCTTTCCTTTGAAGAAGACAATTTGTTGCGTTTTAGATTAGAATTGAATTTGATTTGCTTTTCTTCCTCTCTAATTGGTGGCGGCTATTCTAGGTTGTAAGGTGACGGCATGGAGGCCATGATTCTAATTTTAATTTGATTTTAGGGTTTGAGTCTACATGTGTTTTTATAGAGTTTAGGATTAATTTAGGTCGTCCAATCAACCCAGAATTAACCCCAGCCATTCAGAGCAGATCAGAAACCCTAATGACTCAGCATATAGTCATAAACAGGTCACCAAACAAATCTGCCCGAGGAGGGGTAGGTCGAACCCCAGGTCGACCCTATGGTCGACCAGGTGAGGGTACGTCGACCCCCTGGTCGACTTGGCCCTGGCGGGAAATTTCCCGGCTAGCCCAATTTGACTCTGAAATTTTGAATTTTGAAATCTGTTTTGAATTTTCTGAAACTTCCGATGGCCATAACTTCTTCATACGAAGTCCAATTCACGCAAACTCGGACTCTATCTCAACAAGAATTCCGAGACGAACACAATGGTGTAACCCGTTTCCCTTAATTCTCACATCTGAGATTAGTTATTCTTTAATTTGTGAACAATAATATTGAAAATTACGGGGTGTTACATTAGGCGTAACCATTGTGATCGCTGCGATCTAGAGTCAAGCGAATGGAGTTAAATCGAATATTAGCAATTCGAAATTAAGTTGAAACAGACATAGTTATTCGAATATATGTTAATCGAATATTAGTTATTCGATAGGAGTTAGTCAAAATGTGTTAATCAAAATGAGTTAGAGTAGTTAATCGAATTATATTTAGTTGATTAGAATTAGATTAATCGAATAGAGTTAATCGGTTAAAGTTAAATCGAATTAGAGTTATTCAGAGAGAATTAATCGAATATTAGTTATTCGAGATGATATCGAATATTAGTTATTCTAAAGAAGTTATCGAATATTAGTTATTCGAGAGGATATTGAATATTAGTTTATTCGAAAAGATGTTATCGAATATTAGTTATTCGAAAGGAGTAATCGAATATCAGTTATTCAAAAGAAGTTATCAAATATTAGTTATTCGAAAGGAGTTATCGAATATCAGTTATTCAAAAGGAGTTATCGAATATTAGTTATTCGAAAGAAGTTATCGAATATTAGTTATTCAAAAGGATTTATCGAGTCTAGTTTATTTGAGTAGAGTTAAAGGAGTAAATCGAATATAGTTTATTCGAAAGGGGTTAATTGATAAGAGTTAATTTATTAGAGTTAATCCAATAGAGTTAATCAAATAGAGTTAATAGAATAGAGTTAATCAAATAGATCTAACTGATAAGAGTAAATCGATTAGAGTTAATCGAATAGTGTTAATTGAATTTGGTTAATCGAATATGGCTATTCGAAGAGAGATTATCGAATATAGTTTATTCGAAGGAAAGAGTTATCCAATAGAGGTTTATTCGAAAGAGAGTTACATAAGGAAGTTTGTAAAGGTTTAAAAGGCGAACCTTGTCTGTTTCCAAGTTAGAAATATTGTTCAGTTAAGGTCTGAGAGGTAGTTATACCCCAACTTGATTGACTCCATTTTTAACTAAGGAATGGTTAAGGTTCGAAAGTGAAAGTTGGTTAAGTGAATTTAGTTAAATAAGTGTAATGGTTTGAGTTGGCATAGCAATGGTTTGTTTAAACATCTTTTTAAGTCCAATGTAGGAGTTTTGGAAATGTTTTCCAAATAAGAATCAGAAATGTTTTCTAATATAGAAAACAAGAAATGGAAATGTTTCCTAATGTTAATAACGTATATTTTCTAAATTTAGAAAATAGGAAATGTTGAATATATGGAAATAGCAAATGAAAAATGAATAAATCAATAAACTAAAGAGATAAATGTTCAATGATCATTGATCGATATAATTTCCATCTGGAAATAATATCATTGTTTGCACAAGTGTTTTTCTTAGATAGTTAACTCACCGACTTTCGAAGTTTTTGACCATTTTTCCATCGTCAATACGGAGAGACCGGGATCAGATTCAATATCTGAAAACCACTCTGTATGGGCGTTAGCGTTGCTATCAAATATGATGAAGATAATTGAAGATGGAGTTATGCAAGGCTGTCCTGTTTACAAAATAGTGCCTTCGGTTTGTCCAGTCCCAGGACGATGTATACGGAAGAATGTCTAACGGAGTATATGTAACTGATCGCGTAAGTTGATCTCTTCAAACGTGTTTACATTTGGTGGCAGAGGAATTCGTTTCTCTTAGCTGTATACCCATTTTATTTTTAGGGAAATCAATTTGTGATTTGGCGGGTATGACGATGTGACATTCAAAGTGAATAATTGTGTGATCTGTTAGAGATAAGCGTGGCCTCTAGCCTCACAACTGGGAAATGACAAAAATCGGGCAGGCAACATGGCTAAGTGGTTGCCTGCCAAGTAGGGTGTATTATCACCTATCTAAAGATATTCATTTCATTCTATAATCTATTGTCGATGCTGTCCCATTCGGGAAACGATTGCTGATCCCAACCGTTGGTGATATACATTCGATACACTCAAGCAAAATGAGTGGTCGGTCATCTACGGCCGGGTTGCAAGATGTTCTTGTTGAACCCAGTGTATTCCTCTTAAGAGGTACACAATCAGAAGGTGGTTCCATACCTTGTCATAGTTGGTAATCCATTATCCAATAAGTGCTCGCGGTTTTGATTGTATATTATATATGTGGAACGTGATATGAAAGCGTTCTGCAAGATGATTATTATATTGTGGTTGATAGACATTATTATAATATCAAAAAAGTTTGATATAAAGTTTATAGTTTCTTTCAAAATGATTTGATAGTTAAATCAAATTAATTTGGATTTTAATAAGGGAAAAATCCGTTCTGTTATATGGCGTGGTCTTATGAGATATCGTTATATTCCCAAACTGTTTTAAATTGTTTTACTCACACCAGTCCCATGACTGAACCAGAGTTTATTTTGTTTTCCCTAAACTCTTGGGTGGCCAAATTTGTATGGGCAGTCAAGTAGTCAGGATTTTTACAGATATACTTGGAGAGCTTGGAGCAGGAGGCTTCAGGATTACATAGCTATAGCTATTTCCGCTGTGTTGTAAGTGTTGTACTCTAATAACGTTACTGTATACATATACTAGTTTTATTTCAAAGTTATGTATCTATTATATGTTGTTCATTCCGCTGTGAGATTCGTGTTACTCTGATGATGTGTATGTTCTTCTTCTTCTTCTATTCTAAGTTTCTATCTTATCTATTATCACCCTTTGTTTTCTTTCTGTTAGTTTTCTGGTTTCCAGTGTAATTTGGGTCGGACTTGTGTTATTTGGTCAGCTCAAATTGTACCGGAAATTTCGGGACACTACAGTTGGTATCAGAGCTTAAGTTTAAGTTGTTACCTTGGCTCTGTGGCGTGACTCAGTAGAGATAGGGTTAATAATACTCTAGATTGAGTTGAGTGTATATATACGAGTGAACTTATTTGTTATTTGATATAAAATGATTTTATATCGTGGAGATTTATTGGTTGAGTCGTTTATGGGTTCTGGTCGATCAGTTTGATCCACTGTATCGTTAGGGGTTTATAAACACTCGAATACGATGAACCGACACATATGTTTTGACAAGAGGGTAAATGAAATAATTTTACCTAAATTATATTTTGATATAAAGGATTTTTTTTAGAATGATTATAATATATTGGATGTATTAGCTGTAATGGTAATCGAGTAAGATTATAATTGAAATGTTTATGTATATAACCAATCAAAATTCGTATAAGTATTACGAAATGAATTAAATCTGAAATTTAAATCAAAATTGGAATTGAAATTCCCAAAATTTGGAAAAGTGATTGTAAAGGGATTTTGATTAAAAATATGAGAATTTTAAAATCCTGGGAGATTTTAAATTGTTTTACCAGCATTGTAAATGGTATTTTGAAATGTTTTTCAAAATGGAATAGTTTAAAAGTGATTTTGAAAGTGATACAGTATTGAACTCACTTCGATAGCTGGGAAGTAACCCTGATGATGAATCACGACATCATCAGTGTTCATTTTTGAGTTGCTAAGTGACGGATTACTACAAGTGATTTTGTTTTTGGATTGTTTTGAGAAAAACAAGTAGTTTTGATTTCGAAGGGAAATATTTGATTTCTTAAAAGGATAAGTTGTTTAAAACTCCCAAGAAGAGACTGCTTAAATTAAAAACAAATTTAAATGGAAATTTGTGAAACCGAGCTGAAATTGAATAGAAACCAATTAACTGGAAATTGAATTGGAATATAATATATCAAGTGGAATCAGATTTTGAATTGTGAGATAAGAATCTGAAATGGTATTGGATTGGTGAGTTAGGGTTTGAAATCGAGAATGGAACTCGAATTTGAAATGGAATTAGACTTGGGTATAAGTAAATTATTCGGTTTGAGGATAAAAAATGATTTGGAGTTTGATTGGGAATACATGGGTATATGCTGAATTAACAGCAGATGGAAATGATATAATGATATGCCCGACAAAAAGGTATAAGTTTATATTTCATATGGTATAAGATTTTTGTGAGCCGCTTGGCTGTTTGATTTTCTTTTGGGTTGGAGAAGGCCCAGAGAGACGAGTTCGAGTTTGAGCTATTGACCAGTACAAAGGAGGTGCTGGCGAAATTTTTCGAAAAGTTAAGGTGTTAGGAAATTTTCAGGATTTTTGAGAATTTTCGTTAGTAGAAATGAATTAATAATTTATTTGAAAATTAAATTGGTTCAGTTGAAATTAAAGTTAAGAAGTAAACAAATAAGTTCTAACCAGTCAATAGGGTTTGTTTTCTACCTTAGCAATTTCGAGGACGAAATTATTTTATGGGGGAAATATGTAATGTCCCGTATTTTTACAGGATAATAAGTTATTTATTTATTTAAATAATTTTTTGGAGATTTAATTGGTCGTTTAATTAAATAATGTTGAATATTTAATTAACATAGATAATAGAATAATATATTTATTTCCGAAATAGTCGGAAATAGCGGAATTCACAATATGGGGTGAATTGGATTATTCAAAATATATAATTCAGTTTAGATTTGAGATTATAATCACGAATATATTATTTAAATGAAGTTTGAATGTATAATTATAATATAGTTATAATCAAGCCCGAAATGGCGCGGCAGTTCGCTATTTGGCGATTTGAACTTCAACTGAATATATAGGGTCCGTTTTAAATCAGATTTCTGTTAAATAAGAAACGTTCAAATCTATTGAACGATATTTTCCTAATGGAAGAGAAAAATCGGGATTTCATTGTGTAGATTTTGATTTATGTCCAAATTAAATTTCAGAAATGTCGCTATGGAATTCCTTTATAATTTATATCGATTTATTTATATTATAAAAGGATTTTATATATAAATCGAATATGGATATAATTGGCGATTTTGAAATATCGAGTTATAAATCAAATTGGAGTTGTATGATATTCTAATGTGGATATAAACGATAATATTTATTTCTAAATATTTAATTTAATTATTTTTAAATATATTTATGTATTTAAATGGGTTATTTAGAGCTTTAAAAATAGTCAGTTTTGCAAACGACCTCCGTTTTCAACAAAACTAGTTTTGTTGGATCCGCAATATCAAATTATTGTTAGATTTCAATTTCCGTGATTTTTGGGGTCAGCGCATGGTCGTACGGATCTTTAATATGAAAAACAGTTAGTATTTCGATAGTTAAAAATACACTTTGTGAGCAAACGAAGTCGTAATTCGGCGAAACCAGTCTCGTCAGGTCCGTAATGTCGAATTGAAGGTGTATGTCCATTTTCGTGATTTTTAGACATTGTATGTGGGCATACAGATTTTTAAATGAAACGTTAGCTTATTATATTGAAAATAATCGATTAAAAAAATATATAAAATCCCTATAAATACCATACCGGTTTCCTAAACCTAATATTCTCATTTCTTTGGTCAACAACAAATAATCCGCCGTCGCTCAAATTTTCCTCACAGTAAAAATCCTCTTTTGAAAATCAAACCAAAATCAAAGTGATATATATATATATATATATATGAGCTCCTCTAAAGATTTCGTACATCGCTATGTATGTTTTGGCGTGCTCGAAGTCCATGTCGTGACTGAGTTTTTCAACAGCGGCAACTAGGGTTAGAGATTCTTCATGATTTGAGGAGCGTTAGTTTACTTCGATGTTGCGTTGGGATTTATGGTAAGAAATAGCAGCGATTTTGATTTTTTGGGGTTTTATAAAAATAAAAGTTGTCAATCCTGATACTGTTCATGCTCGAAGTGCTGCTCCGGCGCATTTCAGATGTGCAGATCGAGGTGAACATTTTGGATATGGGGTGAGTGCATTTTCGAAGAGAGTGAAGCTGGTGATATTAGTTTCGATTTTTATAAAGGAATGAAAGATGTTTTGGGGTTTGAAGGTTCGGTAATGGCCATCAAGTTTGCACAGGAAGCTCACGGTTCATTTTTGGGAAGAAGCTTTAACTCACGAGTCTGGTATTCGAAAAAGGGTATTGGGCCTTGTTAAGTAAAACGTGAAGCCCAACTATACATAGAAAAAAGGAACTTTTATATGAAGCATGATGGGTTTGGCTTTGATATGTACATGGCTGAGAAGATTGAATGGGTAGTTTGAACAAGAGGAAATGGCGTGTACAGGGACAATGAAGATACTATATGCAGCGGGTAGTCTAAGGGGTATTGGGCCGGTTATAAAAGGTAAAGCCCGAGTTTTTTTATACAAAGAAAATTTAGTTTTAAATTTGAAATAGTATACATCAACTTGTTAATATGATATCTCGTTCATATATGGTCAGAATTTCTAACGGTTTGATCCTTTGGGATCGTATGGACGACGAATACACAATGGAACTGACTGGGATTGAATCGAAGCTCGTCACAATTTATAGTAAAATAAATTGTCCGTCTGAATCAAGCGATGGTTATCGTTATTAACGATGATCGTCCAATGTGAGTAAAACTCACCAACTCTAAATAGTTATATTTTTATAACATATTCTTAGAACTGATAATTATCTGTTGATTGTTGTGTGTTAACTGTTTGGTTGAATTGCTTATGTATTGGTTGAAGTTATAGATAACGATATATATATATAAATCGTTAATCAAATATTGATTATGTTTAGCAGAATATTTCATATTGAAATGAAATCGATGTTAATTACATTGTTTAACATCTGTGATGCAAGGAAACAGGTTGGAGGGATCCAACTGGATTCCTCAAATATTATTACTTTTTGTTTTCTTATATATTGTGATATATGATGTGATATATAATCTTTTGTTGATTATGTGTGTTGAATGATCTCGATCATTGTTATTTGGTATTTTAAATACCACAAGAAATACTGGGATGTAGAAAAGGGGATTTTCAAAGTTTATTTTGAAAATAAATTATTTATATAAAATCACTGGATTTTATGTATATATAATAGAATTGAAAAGGGAATATTTGTAAACCATTTACAAAAAGAATTGAAAAGGGAATATTCGTAAACCAATTACAAATAGAATTGAAAAGGGAATATTTGTTGAAAAGGAAATATTTGTAAAAACATGTACAAATAGATTAAATGGAAATATTTATTTAGAAAATAAATAGAGTTATAAAAGAATATATTTATTTAGAAAATAAATAGAATTATATGAAGGAAATATTATATGAAATAAATATAGACAAATAGAAAAGGAAGTATTTGTAATCGAATAGAGTTATCAAATATAATTTATTTGAATAAGAGTTGGTCAATTAGAGTTAACCAGTTAGAGTTAATTAGATAGAGTTAACCAGTAAGAGTTAACCAGTAAGAGTTAATTGAACATAGTTAATCGAATTAGGATTAATTGAATATTAGTTATTCAATTAGAGTTGATCGAATATAGTTATTTGAGATAGAGTTAGTCAAATATAGTTATTCAGGATGAGTTGCCATTTCGTATGACTACTAGCGTAACTCGCAGGGCAGCAGATAGCCTACGGCGGTCAGATGTTTCCTGAGGGAATCATGCGTAACCATTGTGCTCGCTGCAATCTAGAGTCAAGCGAATGGAGTTAAATCGAATATTAGCCATTCGAAATTAAGTTAAAACAGACATAGTTATTCGAATATAAGTTAATCGAATATTTGTTATTCGATAGGAGTTAATCAAAATATGTTAATCAAAATGAGTTAGAGGAGTTTATCGAATTATATTTAATCGATTAGAATTAGAGTAATCGAATAGAGTTAATCGATTAGAGTTAAATCGAATTAGAGTTATTTAGAGAGAATTAATCGAATATTAGTTATTCGAGAGGATATCGAATATTAGTTATTCGAAAGAAGTTATCGAATATTAGTTATTTGAGAGGATATCGAATATTAGTTTATTCGAAAAGAAGTCATCGAATATTAGTTATTCGAAAGGAGTTATCGAATATTATTTATTCAAAAGAAGTTATCGAATAATAGTTATTCGAAAGGAGTATCGAATATTAGTTATTCGAAAGGAGTTATCGAATATTAGTTATTCGAAAGAAGTTATCGATAGTTATTCAAAAGGAGTTATCGAGTCTAGTTTATTCGAATAGAGTTAAAGGAGTAAATCAAATATAGTTTATTTGAAAGGAGTTAATTGATAAGAGTTAACTGATTAGTGTAATAACCCGGAAATCGGAGCCAATTTAAAAATTTTATTTTGGCAATTTTAGTGAATTTTGATTATTTAAAATGAATTATTTTAAATAATAACGACAAGAAATTTATTTTGAATAGAAATGGAATGTATATATTTATATAGATCGTCGTTAGAATATAAATATTTATTTATAATTATAATAGGAATTGAAAATGGCGCGGTAGTTCGATAATTCGATTTCAATATTCATATGAATGTACCGGGTGCAAAATAAACCGGATTTTAGCAAAACCAAAAATATTTGAATCTATTTGAGAATATCTTTCCAATGAATCTGAAAAATCAAAATTTCATAGCGGGGATAAAAAGTTACGTCCAGTTGAAAATTCAGAATAGTCGCTATGGAATTCTGGCCCTTAAAAATGGAAATTTTGCAAACGACCTCGGTTTTCGACGAAACCACTTTTGTTGGATCCGTGATGTCAAGTTATTGATAGATTACAAAATTCATAATTTTTCGAATCAATATGTAAGCGTGACAAAGGAAAACGCGTTTGACCAGTTTTAGTTGATTTTAATCGACTGGAAAATGGCAATTTTTCAAATGGTCTCAGAATTCGATGAAATTAGTTTTATTAAGACCGTATCGTCAATACGAAGCTAGAAAATATTTTTCGGGAATTTTTCTAGTTAGTATGTGGCCCAGGTAAATTGAAATGCGCGTTCAAATTCAATATATAGTATATGTTGATTCTGACGAAAACTGATCGAAACGGCCAAACTGGCTTACGATACATATACCATTGTGTTCGGAATGGGGGGTAATTAGTTATGGACGACAGGCGGTGGGTTCGATTTTGGGTCGAAATTAAAAGTTGCTTTTTGAAATAATCAAATAAAAAATATATATAGAAAACCCTCTCTCTCCTCTCCCTTATTTCCCTCTCAGCCCACCCCCCCCCCCCCCGGTCTATTTTCAAAATTGAAAAAAAAAAGTAGAAAAGGGTGGAGCCCTAGCTGCCACCCACATCGACCACCGCGCCTGACCTCGGCCACCCCCTCCGTCCATCGCTCCAGCGCCGCCTTCCCTCCGATCTTCCCCTCTATCTCCCGCGCCCCATGCTCTAATCCCCCAAACTGACCACCTCCGACCATTCCTTGGCCCACCGCCCGCCTACATGACACCCACCTCGCTAGCGACGCCATTCCTACCCTCTCTCCAACCGTTAATCGCAGAAACCCCCCTTTTTCATTCGCTGTAAGTGCAGTTTGATGGCCGTTGATGGAAATCGACTGTACGGGCCTTGATAAAATTTTTAAAAATATCAATAATTTGTGTAAAATCATAAGAAATGATTTGGGAAGAACTGGGGTGATAAAAATATATTTTTATCGAAATGAACTAGTTTTGAACTAGGATTAAAATCAATTTATTTTTGAAATAAATAAATTGAATTTGAAAGTGGTTTTAAAAATAATCAAAATTCCCAATACGTGAATTGGAATGGATTTGAATCGAAATTATCTTCGGAATATTTCGATGTTGAATTTCATGATTATACAGATATGGTTGTGGAAATTTGAAAGATATATTTTATATCGTTATTTCCAATACGTTATTTGTTGGTTTCAGAATTTGATATTGAATATAAGTCAGTATATTTTCTGTTCAGAGCCTTGTATTTGATATCAAATGTGATTTGGGTTTGTCGTGAATGGTGTCTTCATTAACACTGTTCTTAAACCCAGTTGAGAAAAAGATTAAATCTTTCTGTTTAGATTTAATGAAGTGTACCAATTAAATAATATTAATTTGAATTGAATTTAAATTGGTTTTTGGGTTTATCATGAGCGGTGTTTTGAATAACACTTGTTCTTTAACCCGATTAACAATAGAAAGTGATTTTTGTTTTTTCGTGAATCGTGTTTTAGCTGACATTGGTTCTTTAACCCTGTTAAAGACAAGATGTTAAAACTAAGTGGAGTTTTAATGAATCTTTAAATAGATTGAAATGTGAATTGATAATTTAAATTATCAAATCTGAAAAGTGATCGAGAATGGAGTACCACTAGTTTTGCTCCAAAGCGATAGTTAAATCTTTAATTAGATTTGAACGTGAAATGGTCATTAATTTAACTGATAGCACCGTGGTGTTAGATATGGAGTATTACCAGTTTTTCTCCTTGGGATGAATAGGTTGGGATTGGGAAATAAAATAAATAATTACTTCGGTGTGATTCGCTAATCCCGACTAGTTTGGAAAACCATAATATGGTTTGAAATGATATTCAAAGGAAGATTAAAGAATAAATTTTGAAGAATTTATCTTTGATAATATTAATGAGAACCTTTCCCTAAGAATGTGAATTTTTGAATAAAAGAATATCCTGAATTGGAATGAGGCGTATGTTGTGTTTGTGTAACTCGTGTTTATTATATACGCTGGTTATTCGGAAAGGTCGGGTTTATACCCATGTTGAATAACCGATTCGACGACAAGTCGAAGATGAAGACGGTGGTTGAAGACCGGAGGTCTTCACATCGTTTGGGTGATTGCTGATGATCTCGATTGGGCTGTACACCCAAGAGGAGAGAAACAGTTGGTGATCATCCAGACGTACTTGGAGATCGATGGATATGCGAGGAAAGTGCCTCCGATTTCGTTCAGACCCAGAACGAACTTGTAAATGGACTGTGTGTCTAATATTGGATTTTATTCTGTGATGATTGATCTCTATTAAATATATATCTGTTTGGCGGCAGAGAATTTATTCTCTTGCTTAACGCCCTTCTCTGAGACGTACAAGCTTAGAGGTTGTATATCGATGGACATCAGTCGCACGGAGTGAATTGCCTGTGTGGCACGCCTAAGTGGCAAATGATCAAGGCTTCTTTTGAATAGCAAAGTCTTATGGTTGATGATCAAAGCACGGCCTGTGTGACGCAACATTGTGTATGGCGTTAATCCGCGAGCCTCACACCTCAGTATGAGTCAAAAACGGGATAGTGACTGCAGGGAGATCACGACGTTTCTTTCTAGCTAGTGGTGGTGTCAGTGCTTAAACTGGCTGACATTTATATACTATTCACATGCGTGGTTGTTGGAATGCGAGGCACCTCGGATATAGGTTCGTTAGGACCGGGAATCGTGTGCTCAGGAATTGCCAATCCTCAAAAGTAAGAGAGGATCGGCCCTGAAGATCCAGGGATCGCTGTGTATGGTCCTGAGACATTTGCTAGAGTGTCTCGAACGCAGAGGAGCTTTCCCCTTGCCTCGACTCATGACGGAAATCCAATTTCCAATACGTGATATTGCGGTTTTATTTGTAGATCCTAGTATGGCGACATGATAGATGGTACCCGTGCCGCCTAGGATTGATATTTATGATTGAAATTGTTTTGACATTATACACTTATAATGGTATTAAATGATTTGTTTTAAACGTATCAAGCATGCTTTGGCTATTATAAGGTAAAAATCCTATCCTACGGCTTGCGTTGCATTGTGTGATGGGACCTGGGTCTTATAATAGCTTCATTTTTCTTTATTTAGCATTGCGATGTTATTTTATGCACTGGTATTCTTGGGAGGAAACCCGTTCCGTGTTATACGGCGTGGTCCCTCGATTTACCTAACTCTAAAATAAAGATTAATAACTGTTTTAGTTCTCACACCAATCACATGACTGACCTTGAGTTTATTGTTTCAACCTAAACTCCGGGTTCCCCTATTTTCCACACGGGCAGCTAGTAGTTTTGGTTTTTGCATATTTATATTCACAGGATCCCGATTTACAACTAGAACGATGCTCGAAAAGCTCTGTATTCGTGTATTACTTTCAGTTGTGTTTTGTATTGTTTTTCCGCTGCTATGTAATGTATTGTAATCTCTGATATTTTATGATGTATAATATTTATTCATACTCAGTATATTCTTGTATTCTGATGGCGTTGTTGCAATAAACAATGAAATGTTCTTCTGTTTGTGTTCTGATTCATCTTGTCCTCAACGCAATCCATGCTTTCCTTCACGGGGAAGTTCGGGTCGTGTCAGTTTGGTATCAGAGCTTTGGTTTACAGAGCTCGAGAACAAGACACATTAGAACCATACGAAATAATTTATCAAATATTGGATTAGTAATATCCAATTAGAATGACTCGTTAGAGATAGGATCAGTAGTATCCTAGAACGAGTGTAAAGAGTGAAATTTTTGAAATAAAAATTTGAAAACAAGTTTTGTTTTGAGAGTTTAAACCATTTTATACGTATTTGAATATTTTATTTGTATTGATTTTGGACAATCGAGTATATAAAGATTTTGCATATACGCGTCATGAACGTATATTCGAAGTTTTAATATACTGGATAGATATAGAATCACACTCTAGTTGCCCGAGGATGATTCTGGTAATGCAGTCGCATTATTAGTATTTATGTTCGATTGACGAAGGTGTGATATCTATATATTTCCATCAGACTAGTGTGAGAACCAAAACTTACCTAGGATTATTTGTTGTGATTTGGCATCAAAAATCTGATTTTTGACTATGTAGTAAAATTATGAATTTGAAATGATAATCAACTAATGGATTAGTGGTTGTGTTGTTTGTTTATTTGTTTGAACCGAATATTGAACTGTATTGAAAAATGATTACAATTGCATGCATATACATGTACTTACACTGGACAGGTCATAGCAAGGAGGCTAGAGCAGAAGAATAAAATTGTTTGCCCAATAAATAGGTACATGTTTACTAATTTATTGAGTTTTGGTAATTTTATGAGATGATTGGCTGTTTCTTTTTCTTTTGGATTGAAGAAGGCCATGGGAGGCTATATCAAATATCCCGAAGTCCCCGGTGCAGGGGAGGTTATGGCGAAATTTTTCGAAAATTTAGGGTGTTAGCCAAATTTTTGAAAAATTTGAAAAGTTCTTAGAAACTGAAAAGTTAAAGAACTTAAGCTGTAAAGAAAACAATGGAAGTTGAGTTGATTTGTAAAACAACTTCCGGCTTCGTTCCTTTTCGGGGACGAAAAGTTTTAAGTGGGGGAGATTGCAATAACCCGGAAATCGGAGCCAATTTAAAAAATTTATTTTGGTAATTTTAGCGAATTTTGATTATTTAGAATGAATTATTTTAAATAATAATGACGAGAAATTTATTTTGAATAGAACTAGAACGTATATATTTATATAGATCTTCGTTAGAATATAAATATTTATTTATAATTATAAAAGGAATTGAAAATGGCGCGGTAGTTCGATAATTCGATTTCAAAATTCATATGAACGTATCGGGTGCAAAATAAACCGGATTTTAGCGAAACCAAAAATATTTGAATCTATTTGAGAATATCTTTCCAACGAATCCGAAAAATCAAAATTTCATAGCGCGGATAAAAAGTTATGTCCAGTTGAAAATTCAGAATAGTCGCTATGGAATTCTAGCCCTTAGAAATGGAAATTTTGCAAACGACATCGGTTTTCGACGAAACCACTTTTGTTGGATCCGTGATGTCAAGTTATTGCTAGATTCCAAAATTCATAATTTTTTGAATCAATATGTGAGCATGGAAAAGGAAAACGCGTTTGACCAATTTCAGTTGATTTTAATCGACTGGAAAATGACCATTTTTCAAATGGTCTCAGAATTCGATGAAATTAGTTTTGTTAAGACTGTATCGTCAATACGAAGCTAGAAAATATTTTTCGGGAAAATTTCTAGTTAGTATGTGGCCCGGGTAAATTGAAATGCGCGTTCAAATTCAATATATAGAGTTATACGTTGATTTTGACGAAAACTCATCGAAATAGCCGAACTGGCTAACGATATATATCCCATTGTGTTCGGAATGAGGGTAGTTAGCTATGGACGACAGGCGATGGTTCGATTTCGAGGTCGAAATTAAAAGTTGCTTTTTGAAATAATTAAATAAATAAAAAATATATAGAAAACCCTCTCTCTCCTCTCCCTTATTTCCCTCTCAGCCGCCCCGGTCTATTTTCAAAATTGAAAAAAATATAAAGAAAAGGGCGGAGCCCTAGCCGCCACCCACATCGACCACCCCCTCTCCGTCCATCGCTCCAGCGCCGCCTTCCCTTCGATCTCCCCCTCTATCTCGCGCGCCCCATTCTCTAATCCCCCAAACTGACCACCTCGAACCATTCCTTGGCCCACCGCCCGCCTGTATGACCCCCACCTCGCCAGCGACGCCACTTCGAGCCCCCTCTTCAACCGTTAATTGCAGAAACCCCCCCTCTTTCATTCGTTGTAAGTGCAGTTCGATGGTCGGTGATGGAAATCGACTGTACGGGCCTTGATAAAATTATTAAAAATATCAATAATTTGTGTAAAATCATAAGAAATGATTTGGGAAGAACTGGGTGAAAAATTCCATATTTGAAAGGATAAAAATATATTTTTATCGAAATGAACTAGTTTTGAACTAGGATTAAAATCAATTTATTTTTGAAATAAATAAATAGAATTTGAAAGTGGTTTTAAAAATAATCAAAATTCCCAATACGTGAATTGGAATGGTTTTGAATCGAAATTATCTTCGGAATATTTCGATGTTGGATTTCGTGATTATACAGATATGGTTGTGGAAATTTGAAAGATATATTTTATATCGTTATTTCCAATATGATATATGTTGGTTTCAGAATTTGATATTGAATATAAGCCGGTATATTTTCTATTCAGAGCCTTGTATTTGATATCAAATGTGATTTGGGTTTGTCGTGAATGGTGTCTTCATTAACAATGTTCTTAAACCCAGTTGAGAAAAAGATTAAATCTTTCTCTTTAGATTTAATGAAGTGTACCAACTAAATAATATTAATTGGAATTGAATTTAAATTGGTTTTTGGGTTTATCGTGAGTGATGTTTTGAATAACACCTATTCTTTAACCCGATTAACAATAGAAAGTGATTTTGGGTTTATCGTGAATCGTGTTTTAGATAACATTGGTTCTTTAACCCAGTTAAAGACAGGATGTTGATTTTTGGGAAGATTAAAACCAAGTGGAGTTTTAATGAATCTTCAAATAGATTGAAATGTGAATTGATAGTTTAAATTATCAAATCTGAAATGTGATCGAGAATGGAGTACCACCGGTTTTGCTCCAAAGCGATAGTTAAATCTTTAATTAGATTTGAACGTGAAATGGTAATTAATTTTACCGATAGCACCGTGGTGTTAGATATGGAGTATTACCAGTTTTTCTCCATGGGATGAATAGGTTGGGATTGGGAAATAAAATAAATAATTACTTCGGTGTGGTTCGCTAATCCCGACTAGTTTGGGAAACCATAATATGGTTTGAAATGATATCCAAAGGAAGATTAAAGAATAAATTTAGAGGAATTTATCTTTGATAAAATTAATGGGAACCTTTCCCTAAGAATGTGAATTTTTGAATAAAAGAATACTATGAATTGGAATGAGGCATATGTTGTGTTTTTGTAACACGTGTTTATTATATACGCGGGTTATTCGGAAAGGCCGGGTTTATGCCCGTTCTGAATAACCGATTCGACGACAAGTCGAAGATGAAGATGGTGGTTGAAGACCGTAAGTCTTCACATCGTTTGGGTGATTGCTGATGATCTCGATTGGGCTGTACACCCAAGAGGAGAGAAACAGTTGGTGATCATCCAGACGTACTTGGAGATCGATGGATATGCGAGGAAAGTGCCTCCGGTTTCGTTCAGACCCAGAACGAACGTGTAAATGGACTGTGTCTGACATTGGATTTTATTATGTGATGATTGATCTCTATTAGATGTACATCTGTTTGGCGGCGGAGAATTTATTCTCTTGCTTAACGACCTTCTCTGAGACGTACGAGCTTAGAGCTTGTATATCGATGGACATCAGTCTCACGGAGTGAATTTCCTGTGTGGCACGCCTAAGTGGCAAATGATCAAGGCTTCTGTTGAAAAGCAAATTCTTGTAGTTGATGATCAAAGCACGGTCTGTGTGGCGCAGCTTTGTGTATGGCATTAATTCGCGAGCCTCACACCTCGGTATGAGTAAAAAACTGGATAGTGACTGCAGGGAGAGCACGACGTTTCTTTCTAGCTAGTGGTGGTGTCAGTGCTTAAACCGGCTGACATTTATAACTTTTCACCTGTGTGGTTGTTGGAATGCCAGGTGCCTCGGATATAGGTCTGTTAGGACTGGGAAACGTGTGCTCAGGAATTGCCAATCCTCAAAAGTAAGAGAGGACCGACCCTGAAGATCCAAGGATCGCTGTGTGTGGTCCTGAGACATTTGCTAGAGTGTCTCGAACGGAGAGGAGCTTGCCCCTTGCCTCGACTCATGACGGAAATCCAATTTCCAATACGTGATATTGTAATTTTATTTGTAGAGCCTAGTATGGCGACATGATAGATGGTACCCATGCCGCCTAGGATTGATATTTATGATTGAAATTGTTTTGACACTATACACTTATAATAGTATCAAATGATTTGTTTTAAACATATCAAGCATGCTTTGGCTATTATAAGGTAAAAACCCTATCCTCCGTCCTGCGTTGCATTGTGTGATGGGACCTGGGTCTTATAATAGTTTCATTTTTTTTTATTTAGCATTGCGATGTTATTTTATGCATTGGTATTCTTGGGACGAAACCCGTTTCGTGTTATACGGTGTGGTCCCTGGATTTACCTAACTTTAAAATAAAGATTAATAACTTTTTAGTTCTCGCACTAGTCACATGACTGACCTGGAGTTTATTGTTTTAACCTAAACTCTGGGTGCCCCTATTTTCCACACGGGCAGCTAGTAGTTTTTGTTTTGCAGATTTATATTCACAGGATCCTGATTTACAACTGGAATGATGCTCGAAAAGCTCTGTATCCGTGTATTACTTTCAGTTATGTTTTGTATTGTTTTTCCGCTGCTATGTAATGTATTGTAATCTCTGATATTTTATGATGTATAATATTTATTCATACTCTGTATATTCTTGTATTCTGATGGCGTTGTTGTAATAAACAATGAAATGTTCTTCTGTTTGTGTTCTGATTCGTTTTGTCCTCAACGCAATCCGTGCTTTCCTTCATGGGGAAGTTCGGGTCGTGTCAATTAGAGTTAATCCAATAGAGTTAATCAAATAGAGTTAATAGAATAGAGTTAATCAAATAGAGCTAACTGATAAGAGTAAATCAATTAGAGTTAATCGAACAGTGTTAACTGAATAGGGTTAATGGAATATGGCTATTCGAAGAGAGATTATCGAATATAGTTTATTTGAAGGAAAGAGTTATCGAATAGAGATTTATTTGAAAGAGAGTTATGTAAGGAAGTTTGTTAAAGGTTTAAAAGGCGAACCTTGTCTGTTTCGAAGTTAGAAATGTTGTTCAGTTAAGGTCTGAGAGGTAGTTATACCCCAACTTGATTGACTCCATTTTTAATTTAGGAATGGTTAAGGTTCGATAGTGAAAATTGGATAAGTGAATTTAGTTAAATAAGTTTAATGGTTTGAGTTGGCGTAGCGATGGTCATCTGTTTAAGTCCAATGTAGGAGTTTTGGAAATGTTTTCCAAATAAGAATCAGAAATGTTTTCTAATATAGAAAACAAGAAATGGAAATGTTTCCCAATATTAATAACGTATATTTTCTAAATTTAGAAAATAGGAAATGTTGAATATATGGAAATAGGAAATGAAAAATGAATAAATCAATAAACTAAAGAGATAAATGTTCAATAATGATTGATCGATATAATTTCCATCTAGAAATAATATCATTGTTTACACACGTGTTTTTCTTTGATAGTTAACTCACCGACTATCGAAGTTTTCGACCATTTTTCCATCGTCAATACGGAGAGACCGGGATCAGATTCATTATCTGAAAACCACTCTGTATGGGCGTTAACGTTGCTATCAAATATGATGAAGATAATTGAAGATGGGGTTATGCAAGGGATGTACTGTTTACAGAATAGTGCCTTCGGTCTGTCCAGTCCCAGGACGACCTATATGGAAGAATGTCCGACGGAGTATATGTAATGGATCGCGTAAGTTGATCTCTTCAAACGTATTTACGTTTGGTGGAGGAGGAATTCATTTCTCTTAGCTATATACCCGTTGTATTTTTGGGGAAATCAATTCGCGATTTGGCGGGTATGACGATGTGACATTCAAAATGAATAATTGTGTGATCTGTCAGAGATAAGCGTGGCCTCTAGCCTCACAACCGGGAAATGACAAAAATCGGGCAGGCAGCATGGCTAAGTGGTTGCCTGCCAAGTAGGGTGTATTATCACCTATCTAAAGATATTCATTTCATTCTATAATCAATTGTCGATGCTGTCCCATTTGGGAAACGGTTGCTGATCCCAACCGTTCGTGATATACATTCGATACACTCAAGCGAAATGAGTGGTCGGTCTTGTGTGGCCGGGTTGCAAGATATTCTTGTTGAACCCAGTGTATTCCTCTCTAGAGGTACAAAATCGGAAGGTGGTTCCATACCTTGTCATAGTTGGTAATCCATTATCCAATAAGTGCTCGCGGTTTTGATTGTATACTATATATGTGGAACGTGAGATGAAAGCGTTCTGCAAGATGATTATTATATTGTGGTTGATAGACATTATTATAATATCAAAATAGTTTTGATATAAAGTTTATCGTTTCTTTCAAAATGATTTGAAAGTTAAATCAAATTGATTTGGATTCTCATAAGGGAAAAACTCGTTCCGTTGTACGGCGTGGTCTTATAAGATATCGTTATTTTCCCAAACTGTTTTAATCTGTTTTACTCACACCAGTCCCATAACTGACCCAGAGTTTATTTTGTTTTCCTTAAACTCTAGGGTGCCCAAATTTTTACGGGCAGTCAAGTAGTCAGAATTTTTACAGATATATTTGGAGAGCTTGGAGCATGAGGCTTCAGGATTACGTAGCTATAGTTATTTCCGCTGTGTTGTAAGTGTTGTACTCTAATAATGTTACTGTATACATATACTAGTTTTTATTTCAAAGTTATGTATCTATTATATGTTGTTCGTTCCGCTGTGAGATTCGTGTTACTCTGATGATGTGTATGCTGTTCTTCTTCTTCTTCTATTCTAAGTTTATATCTTATCTTTTCTCACCCTCTGTTTTCTTTTTATTAGTTTTCTGGTTTCCAGTGTAATTTGGGTTGGACTTGTGTTATTTGATCAGCTCAAATTTACTGGAAATTTCGGGACACTACATTTAGAGTCTTCAGATCAGTCTAGAAGTCATCGAAATCATCTAGAGCAGAATACCACATCAATCAACAAATCAGAGAGCGACACGTGGCGAAACACGTCATCGGCCAGATCTGGGCCAAAAGGGGTCGACTCCCCTATAGCGGTGGTCGACACCTATGTCGACACCCCTATAGGGGGATCGACACCTATGTCGACTCTCCCTGTGGGTGGGGGGGGGGGGGGGGGTCGACACCCTGAGAAGGAATTTTCCCGCTCAGCCTATTCTGCTTGAATTTCGATTTTTGAACTTGGTTTGAGATGTTTACTTATTATTTACATTTTCAGTTTAAACATGAAATCTTCTGAACTCCATAACTTCTTCATACGGAGTCCGATTCATGCAAACTCGGACTTTATCTCAAGAATAATTCCGAGATGAGCGCAATGGCGTAACCCGTTTCCCTTAATTATTACTTTTAAAATTAATTATTCTTTAATTCGTTACTTTAATATCCACAGAAAATACGGGGTGTTACATTCAACATGTTGAGAACGTCAGGTGGTAGTTTCTCATGGGTCAGAGCATCAACAACATCTCTTATACATAAGTAATATGGAATGATTTATTTTTTATGGACTCAGGCTTCCCTATTAGTTTAAGTGATTAAGATAACAATGTTAGTTTAGTGATTGCACCACTTGATATATCAAATTTGAAACATGATATTTGATCACATACAGAAATAGTGATAATCCAGTCCTCCCTTGGGTTTTAACCCTTGATGAACAATAATATAAACTATTGTTTTCATATTTGGATCTCATACAATACCATGCAAAAAGTATATACAAACGAGTTTTGTAGTAATTAGTAGTTGCTGAATTTCTCACTTTCTTAGTCTTACTACAGATCTTGTAACTTGACACCTCAAAATACCTTAGAATGAATTGAATATGTGGAGATGACTTAATAGTTATATGAATATTTCACTCATCGATTTGGCGATAAAAATAAATCACAATTTCAAAGCAATATATGCATACATACCTTCACTACATATATTACAAAGCAGGTTATTTTACATTTACATATGGGTTGTGGCCCATGAAACAATTATTTGAATGTTACACTTCGTAAAATGATGCTATATAAATCGTTTCCCTTTCCTTTTCATTTTATCTGAAATTTGTATACTTCTAATATCAATAATAAGGTACAGACCTGGCTTTCACTAATATGGTATCAGAGCCAATTTCGCCTAACGGCTTCACCACATTCATCATCAGAGAATTGAGGAGATTGAAATTGACCTTCTTTCATTCCTTTCAAGAAGATTGTGTTGTTTGGTGACTCCTCAGAGATTATTTAGTTATTGGAGTGGCATTCCATTCTTGATTGTGTATTTATTCATATCAGTTGTTGTTTTCTCCCCATCTGCCATGCCAAGAAAGAGTCGGTTTCTTCCTTATTGTCTCTCTGGCTACAGTTTTTTCACTGATAACAAACCGTATTTTGTCAATCCCAAGGATTTTGGATCTGTTTGATTTTCCAAATCCAAATCTGTCACCTTTCTTGAAAACCATTTTTGTCATGTCAAGATTGCATTTTTTTTCACCATGGAAGGTAACAATGAAGAAGTCACATCTGCATTAGCAAATTTACTAAACGAACCAAACAGGAGTTTGTCAAATAATGCGGCTGGAGACAACAAATGCGGAGGGGTCCACGATAAATGACAAATCTACCCCCGAATTACACCCGTTTACCCTATTTCGCAAATTCCAATCGAATATCCTTTGGTCTGAGTAGCAGTACTCCTGCCTTAGTGGCTTCTAGAAATAATTCCACAGAAGCAACTGTATCAGCCACCATGCTTATCAAACCTAAGAGTCAGATAATTACAACCTCTCTTGATGAAGATTATTACATCTTATGGAAGTATCAAGTTGAAACATCCCTCAAAGACTATGGGCTTCTTAACTATGTTAGTGGTACCCTTACTATGCCTCCAACCATGATCGCCGATGATAAAGGAAATATCTTTAACAAATCAGATTACACAAGAAATATGAAACAAGATAGCTTATTATCTTCTTGGTTACTTTCTTCAATTAGCACTGGTCTTTTATCACAAATTGTTAGCTGTAGTACCTCTCACAAGATTTGGACAACGATTAAGCAGATTTTCAACGCACAATCAGCGGTCAGAATCATGCATTATAGAAGAGTATTGCATAATTTAAGGAACGAAGATATGAGCGTAAGAGATTATCTCACAAAGATTAAGAACTTGTGTGATAGGCATAGCGCTGTTGGACACAAAATTTCAAATCGTGGACAAGTTTTAATCATCACAAATGATTTGGATGAAGAATATGAATCTTTCGTTATTTACATTGCCATACAGCCAACATTATTCAGTTCATTCATTTTTCATTGCTAGTCCATGAAGGGAGAGTTGAGCAAAGAAAGGCTACACAGAGTGAGTATTCTATCGATCTGACAATTAGTTCAAAAAATAAACAACAACACAAAAACACTATCAATCAATAGAGATAAAAATCAGAATCAGAGTGATGTTCAACATCAAAAGGGGCGCGGTAGAGGTAGATGGAATAGTAATAATCGTGTGAAGTGCCAAATTTGCAAGAAATTTGGACAGATGGCCAGCATATGTTATTTTCATTTTAACTATGAATACAATGTAGGCCAGTCAAGTCAGACACAACATAGACGTCGTAATGACAACATGGATCAGGTGAATCGACTAAATAGACCCAACACTGATATGACAAGGGGGTAGTGGACCTGTATCGAGTCTATACAGTCAAATGACAACAATGCTAAAAACTGGTTTCATGATTTAAGGGATACCAACCACATCACCAACAGCTTATATAATCTCTATTTAGGCAATAAGAACTACTCAGGTATGCAAAAACTACTTATGGGAAATGGTGAAGCTATATGTATTTCACATATTGGAATAGCTATAATAAAGGTAATAAAAGGTAGCTTTATTTAAACAATTTATTAAGGTTGCCTAGCATAAAGAAGAACTTAGTTAGTGTATCATAATTTTCCAACAAGGTGTTCTTTGATTTTTCACCCACAATTTTGTCTTGTAAAGGACTTACTGAATAAAACTACATTGTTGTAGGGAATATTGCACAATGGATTATACAAATTCAGCAATATCAAGTCCAACAATTCTACTAATAAGGAAATTAGATGCTATAGTGAATGTACTGTTAATACCGATGTTGATAAAACTTCAGTGTTGATAAAAATGTATTTACCCGTATTTGTGACAATGAAAAGAATGTTTCTACTGAAAAAATTCACTTGAATAATGATACTGGCAATGATAATAATGATAAACTTTTCAGTTATGTTAGTGACAATAATAAGGAAACCATTAATTATAGCATTGCAGGCTTGGCCATCCTAATATGAATATTGTTAAACAAATATTACGAGATAATGGTATTATTTGCGAATATTTACTGAAACACACATATGCACACACTTCTAATTAGGTAAGAGTCACAAGATGCCGTAGTAGTTCAATGACCATATACAACATGCCTTTGGAGCTGATAGCTAAAGATATAGGGTCCATCATCTCTGAATTCTTCTCAAAATTATAGATACTATCTTTCCTTTGCTGATACATCCTCTAGATACACTTGGATTTATTTCCTCAAAATTAAGTAAGAAAATATACCACAATTATCTAATTCATTACTTCTATCGAGGAACAAACAAATCATTATGTGAAAATTATTCAAACTTATGTAGGTGGAGAATTTATGCCCTTAAAGAAATATTTTCATGACAAGGGAATTATGCATAGAATAACCTGTCCACATACGTTTGGGAAAAATGGTTTTCTTAAGGGAAAACATAGATATATTGTTGATACTAGGCATACACTTTTATCTCAAGCATATTTACCCATGAGTTATTGGTATAAAGCTTTTCAGACTGCTGCTTATTTAATTAATAAGCTTCCCGAAGGTGCTAAATCATAAAATCCCTTATGAATTATTATTCAACAGCAAACCAGATTAGAAAAACTTAAAAGCTTTTGGATGTCTATGTTTTCCCTATCCAAGACCCTATACTAAAAACAAACTTAGTCTAAGATCCAATCCTTGTACCTTTTTAGGCTATGTTAACAGCCAAAAAGGATACAATTACTTGGATAAAAAGGGAAGAATTTTTGTTTCTAGACATGTTACTCTCAATGAAGGTGTTTTTCCAATTACAGAAAAGAATGACACAAGCAATCACAAAGCTAAAAGTACCAATGTAAAAATGCCAATCACACCAGAGTTATCTGATTATGTTGACGAAGTTGGAGTGGAGGCATGTCAAAGCCAATCAAGCAATGGATAGCCAACCATCTCAACAACCAAATCAAGATACAGTTTTCATTGGTCAAATAATTCAAATGGCTCATGTACTAATCTGCCTTTACATCAAAATAATGATCATCAAAGTTGTGACAGAGACAGTGCAACATACTCCACCACCAATTTGAATCCTGATGATCACGGAGTTCATCATCTTATGATCACAAGAGCTAAAAGTGGGATTTTTAAGCCCAATGCATACACTACATCTGTCAACAGCAGAGAACCTGTAACATATGTAGAATCCATTAAGGACCACAAATTGAAAGAAGCCACGGACACTGAAGTAAAGGCATTAATTCGAGTTGGTAATTGGACGGTTGTTAAAGCACCAAAGGATAAGAATATTGTATGTAACGAGCTAGAAATTTGGCAGTTATATTTTTGAAGTTAATTTAATTTAGTATTGAGAAATTTATGTTTATACTTGATATTTGATTTTAAATTTGGAATCTATTTTATTTAATTTGGTTTTGATTCTTTTATAAGTGTGAATTTTAATTTTAATCTTTAAGTCTAAATTGTTTGTAAAATTTTAGCGATAGTAATATTTTAAACTATTGGTAATATATTATTTGGGAAATTATAAAATTACATTTTTCCAATTAAACTTGAGAAATTATCTTAATTTATTCTATTTTGGATTTGAATTCGATTATTATTTAATGTAAGTTGAGTTTGGAATGGATAAATATTCTAGCATTGTTTGTATAAAAATTTGAATATATTGATTTAGAAAATTTAAATTTCTTTCCAATACGATTAGAGAATTACAATTGAATTCTTAAGTAAATTTATTTGGTCTTGAATTTGGTTTTAAAAATATTTGTTTGCCATTTTATTTGGAATATATATATACCATTTGATTGTTGTAGTATATACATAGTATAATATTGGTATACATTTGAAAAAAAAAATTGTTTTGGACTTTGCCACTTGTTAGAACTAGCTGGAATTTTGTTGCCACTTATTCAAACTGTTCTGAGTTTTCAAAACATGTCCACCATTTATAGTTTTTTTCCACCGTCCCTTAGTTTTATTTCATTTACACCGTTTCCTTCATTCTATTCCCAGCATTTTTCCCAAATTAATTCCCCATCCCCAAATCCTTAAAATCATGGCCTCCTCTGTAAATTGGTCCTTTCTCTTCACCGCTCCTTATTTCACCATTCGTGCACTACTCCTTCAACCACCGCTTCGCTCCTCTTTGCCACCACCGTTTATCAGCCTCGCCGCCTCCATAATCGAACCCGCACCTTCCTCCTACCGCCTGAACCCATAGCCGAACCAACGTCGAGCCTTCTCCGCGAGCCCAAGTAACCCCTCTGACCGTCGCTCTGCCAAAATGGCCTTACCATCACTCCTCCAAATCAACGTAATCACCTCCCGTTCGCCTGTCAGCAATCGCCACCGCCACCACCACTGGAAGACGTCGAACCTCGTGACCACCGTGAACCCCTGTTGTCGAAGCCGCCGACCACCCTATGGCTAAAAGATAGAGAACCCTAGGCCTGCAGTAGTTCATCACCACCAAGCTAAAGCCGCCACGACCTTGAGTCATCATCTCTCGTCACGGCGTCGAGCCCATTCGCTTCTCCATCGTCGTCGACTAAACGTAGTTTACTTACGTTTGGATTTATTTCAAGTTCCCCACTTTTCTTTGGACTGAGTATAACTGTCAGTGGCTTCTTGCTACTGCATTTTGATTTTGGGGCCTATGCACGGGTTCCCTTGTTTGTTATGTTGTGCTTGCTGTTTAGACTGCTCGTAACTGGATTATACATACATATATATATATATATATATATATATATATATATATATATACATATATATATATATATATATATATACATATATATATATATATATATCTTTGTTAAACATATAAACTATCCACAGTACAAAATTTTGCATGAGCTCTTGACAGCACCTATTACATGCCCGGACTCAGGGGCGGATGTATTCATACTTGAGCTAGGGCCAAGGCCCTACCTCATTTTATACCTTTCTATTCATAATACCAGATTTTTTTGTATTGCCCTACCTAAATTTTCTATATTGCCCTACCTCCCCCAACCTTCTAGCTCCGCCACTGCCCGGACTAGTGCCATATAGCTAAAGTGTATGGATTGTATTTATGTCATACCCTATTTAAACCTAAATTCGCACTTTGTATTCCTATGTGATTTTACTTTATACTACCATGCTCTTTCAAAGCCCGGACGGACTATATGAGTGTTAGGTTTTTTTTCCTTTCGGGTAGAAGCTAATATGTTTTGATTTGGTGGGCTGCAGTACTGTCATCATTAGGTTAGCACTGATGAGTTCCTAACCTATAATACGTAATACATGCATGCTGATAAGTTTGACCACGATTGCTCAATTCTACCAGCCGCATGGGCTTTGATCTGATTTTTTTATTTTTTCTGAGATTTGACCAAAACATTTAAACATATACCCATGTTTTCCTGTGTAATAAATACACTTATATTTGGTCACAACTTAATACTACACCCATGTTAAAATCCTGATGTACACGCTATATTGCATGTATTCACGCCTAGGACTGGGCACTCTTATATACTTGATGTCGCACAAGTGCTGCTTTATTCATGATGCTTAATTTGGTAAATTTTACCTTCGGCACTTATTATGGGAAAAGTATGTTCATGTAAACACCTTGAATTGTTGCGAATAATATATATACACACACCTATATGGCCACTTTGTCTTGTTGTTCGTACATGCTTTGATTTCGTCCAGGGTTGGTTGATATGCGTATTTCGACAGCTTTCATGGGGTATTAGGTTCCTTGCATTTTAGTATTGTGGCCATAAATGGTTATTATGGTATTTTGTTACATATGCTTCCTACTATTTGGAAATAGATCGATGCTCACGCCTTGGTTGCCATTCTTGCTCCAATTATTTCAGCAGTTCACCAATTATTATACTCGAATTATTCAATATATTTTCAGGATTAACAATTATAATTATGTGTTTATTTCGAAGTGACTTACTTGAAATAAGTTTAATCCTTACTCGGGTGTTTTGTATTTTCCATGGAACGCTCGGGTCAAACCTAAGTGTTTCTGATTTAAAGTTTTCAGCTTGTAAAAGCTGGATAGGAACGTGAAGACGCATATGTACGCGCAAGGCTCGACTAAATTGTAAACTTTTATTTTAAAATTCTTATATATATATATATTTAATTTTTCTGCTATAAAATAATTTTGTATAACTTTGATTTTGTATATAAAATTCCACTGTGAGATATATTATTGTCTTTTCTGTTCTGTGATTTTGTGTGATATTCTGTTAAACCCTGTACGCTAAATAACTATCTGTCATTTTGAACATTTCGTGTTGGTTTAATTACCGACTTGAAAAGGTCAAAAAGATAGATCGCTACATTGTAGGTTGCAGATGGACCTATAAAATCAAGAGAAAGGCCAATTGAAGCATTGATAAATATAAAGTAAGGCTTGTTACCAAGGGATACTCTCAATAATTTGCCTTTGACTTCAATGAAACATTCTCACCAGTGGTCAAACGTACCAGCATTTGAATAATTTTAATTATTATTATGCACAAGCAGTGGAAAATCTAACAACTAGACGTAGACTATGCATTTCTTAATGGAGAATTACAGGAAGAAGTTTATATGGAACAACCAAGAAGATACAATTCAGGGAATACTGAAAATGTTTACAAATTACATAAGTCTATTTATAGGCTGAAAAAGGAAGCAAGGGCTTGGTATGAGAAGCTTAGATTGACACCGACTAAACCAGAATTTCAAGCTACCAAGTTAGACACTTCTCTGTATGTGAGAATAAACTGTAACACCCTGTATTTTCTGTGAAAGTATAAGTAAAAAATTAAAGTATATTTAATTTTAGGTCATGAATTAAGGGAAACGAGTTGCGCCATTGCGTTCGTCTCGAAATTCTGCTCGAGATAGAGTCTGAGTTTGCGTAAAACGGATAATGTATGAAGAAGATATGGGCGAACGAAGTTAGGCAGAAAAACCGGAAACAAGCCAGAATGCACTAGCGCACTTGTGAAGTGCGCCAGTACAAAAATACACTGGCGCACCTGCCAAGTGCGCCCATACCGATCCAGCACAGAATTCTGGAGTGCTCTGTGATGACGTGTCTTCTTCTAACTGGCTGGATGACCTGTCTTCGAGCTGGGTGGTTCTGATGACTTCTGGACTGATCTGAAGGCTCTAAATCACCCTATTCTCCTATAAAAACACCCCCAAACCTCACTTTCTCTCCACAAAATTTCATTCTGCCTATACTCTGCCTCTATTCTAATTAAAATAAAATAATGGCGTCGCTACTCTGCTGAAATCTAAGCTAGAACTAGTGCATCTTCCTCCAATCTGAATATAATTAAAAGAGAACAACTATTTTCTAATCTAATCGATAGTCTACGCCAAAGGAGAGCTATTCAGTGTCAGAATACAGATTGCAGAATACAAGAATCGTTCCCTTTTTGTGAGTACGGTTATTTTCAGATATGAACTTTAATTATGATCTTAACATGGCTATAAATCTGAATCTGAGGTTATGCATATTCTTATCTGTCAGATCTGTTTTTCTGTGACTATTCTTTCTTTTTTTTGTTCTATAGCCAGGCTACTACGAGCCTGCGCCAAATCTCAGAAGAGATTAATGCACGAATGCTAAATTTTGGAGTAAATAATGAATAATGCATAATTGGGCATGACCGATCTGTGACTGATTTGAGAAAAGGACATATGTTGTAAATTAGATCTAGATCTGTGCATACTCTGTGATTTGGAAGACGAGGAATCATTGAATGATAACATATGACTTGAAACTTGGGGACATAATGCATATAAAAATTAAGATCTGATTTTGAGAGGACATAATTTAAAGATCTAGATTTTTGTGTATATTTTATATAACGATTCATGACTTGAAAAAAAAATATGAAACTTGGGCGTAAGGACCTATATTAAAATAGTATAACTATTAATGTGAATGCGCCTAAATATGGATTTTTGGATATTGGCATTAAAGGCTATAATTTGGCATAATTCATATCATGATTTAGGGCTTTTAGAGAGTGTTCTGTACTGTGCAAAGTTTAACGAAAATTTGGGGGCATATATTGTATTATGAATTATGACCATGATTTGTGCATGTAAGTTAAGGCTTAATTTATGATTAGGCAAGATATGTAAATAAATTTTTTAAGAAATGTTAGATCTGCTAATCTGCTGAATTGCTTAATCTGTTGAATTGCATGTTCTGCTAAATTGCCTAATCTGTTAGATCTGTTATTTGCTAAATCTGTTGAATTGCTTAATCTGTTGAAAGATGAATAATTGTAATTTGGAGGATCGATCTAAAATTGAGCAAAACATGTTAATAGAACTTTGGATAATCTGCCGTAACTTGTAAAGAAGTTAAATCTGCTAAATGGACATAATTAGCCTGATATTTTCTGTAATGGAATAAAGTGGCTATGACACGAGGTTAGACTCCGTTTGCGGTAGAAGCCTGCTCAGAACCAACCGGCTTAACCAGCAACCACAAAATTTCAGTCTAATGTGAGAGGTCGTAGGCATAACTAAAATATGCTTAGACATGAGATTAGATCTGGCTTGTGGCAGAAGTCTGCCCGGAACCGCTCGGCATATCCAGCGGCCACAAGCTACTGACCTAATGTGAGAGGTTTGTGCATTAATATTTATTTAATGCAAATCTGAGATAAATATGACGTCTAAAACGTGTTGGGTGGATAGGGTTAAACCAACTGAACTAATGAATTTAACAAACCTGTTTCGTGAATCTGTAGGCCCAATACAAAGTTAGACAATCTGTAGGTCTGTTAAAACTGTACATCTAATCCGTTAGTCTGAAAAATTGTTAACTTGATTTTCTAATCTATGAACTAGTAAATCTGAAATCTGTATGTCTGAAACTTGTAAACAAGTTAATCTGAAATCTGTTAGTCTGGGGACACAAGGTTAGGAGGGGAAATACTTGTGTCATCTGTTGTTTGGGACCCATATTAGTCAGTAACCCTTTCTGGTATCAAAAACTTTGACCCTGCGCTATGTAGGGGTCTGGGCACGCTTACTGAACTAATTATAAGCGGTTCATTCTGATAATGGCGAGGGGTGTTGATGGTGCGTTCCAACTGGGTCATGTGTGTGCATGGATCCGGTCTGCTCTGAGGATGTAAGACACCGTGACATCTGTAAATAGGTCTGTGCCAATTGGTTGCCACTTTAGGGAGTGATACACCCTACCGTGGGGCCGACACAGGGTATTTATGTATTAGGGAGACGATCGCTTGGGGTAGGACTTAGGGTACACTTAGTTCTGTCTGTTTCTATTGGTACCTTCTGTTTTTGTTGGGTGGTAACACCTGTCTGTTTCTGCGTGGTACCGTCTGTTGGGGTGGTAAAGGCCCATTACTAATGTACACCTAATTCTAATATTCTATTTCCATAGGGATTATTCTGTTTCCGTCTCTGATTCCGTTTCCGGATCTGTTTCCGTACCTTCTGTCTGTTGGGGTAGTAAATGCCCATTAGTTGGGTGGTAAAGGCCCATTATTAGTATTCTGTTTCCATACGTGGTAAAGGCCCATTATTAGTATTTTGTTTCCGTACCTTCTGTCTGTTGGTGTGGTAAAGGCCCATTATTAGTATTCTGTTTCCGTACCTTCTGTTTGTTGGGGTGGTAAAGGCCCATTATTAGTATTCTGCTTCTGTACTTTCTGTCTGTTGGGGGTGGTGAAGGCCCATTACTAGCATTCTGTTTCTGTATAGATTATTCTGTTTCGATTCTATTTCAGTTTAGACATTTGGGTAACACCTAACCCTGTTATACTAGTATTAGTGCAGAGAAGTAAGATGTAAGTAAGGAACATAACTTGGTTTACATCATTCTGTTTCTTCTTTTAACTTAAAGTATATATGTTATTCCTGTTGATGTAATCTCTCATCCAGCTTTATTTACATGTCATGATAATATTATCTGTTTATATGCTGAAAGTCGCTGGACTCGCCAGACTTTATGTCTGACTTCGTTTGTCTTCTTCCCTTTTCTTTCCTCCCCCCCCCCCAAGGTGCCCAGGGTGGAAACATAGGAGCTTGATTCTGATTCTCTCTGCTTGAAGTGCTTGGAGTATTGCTTGGCTTTGACTCTATCTTTTAATGGCATTTTATGTTGGGGATTATGGCTTTGAAACTTTACATTCTAAAGGATATTGTATAAGACTGATAATTGTGTACTTGAGTTTTGGTATTATGATTTAGAAAGATGTAACCAAACTTATTTCTGTTTCCACTGTAATAAAGTTATAATTTTTCGAGTACTACTTATCTGTCTTGTAATATTTTGTTCTGTCTACTAAAATACTCCATCAAAGTTTAGGCATTCCCTTTGTGAGTGACATTAATGGACATGGGGTGTTCCATAGACAAACAGTCCACCATTTACATACTTATATATGTATATGATATCTTGATCACTGGAAGCGACAACAGAGAAACTGATAAAGTTGTGCAGCATTTGGACACGGCTTTTGCTATTAAAGACCTAGGGCCATTGAATTATTTATTAGGAATTCATATAAGAAGAGGACCTGAAAGGTATTTTTGTCTCAAAGACACTATATTCTGGAAATTTTATCGAAGGCTAAAATAGATCAAGCTCATCTCATTTCTACTCCTATGATAAATAATCTATGACTGTCCAAACACAATGGTGAGCCTGTTGATAATGTTAACAGTACAGAAGCATAGTGGGTGCATCACAATATGTTACTATCACCAGACCTAACATATGTTTTAGTGTCAACAGAGTTTTCCAGTTTATGCAGAATCCGCTCAGTGAGCGTTGGAAAGCAATTTGACGTATACTTCAATACTTAAAGGGAACAATTAATCATGGATTAACTATCAAAAATAGCAAAAATTTACATATAAATGCTTAATGTGATGCAGTTTGGCTAACGATCTAGATGATCAAAAATCAGTCACATGATATTATGTGTATTTGGGTTGCAACCTTGTATAATGGTGCACCAGAAAGAAAACCATTATTACACATTCGAGCACGGAAGTAGAATACAAATTTATAGCCATTACGACCGTTGAAATTATTTGAGTCAAAAGCTTCCTTAAGGAACTAGGGTTCGAGCTCCATCGAATTCTTGTTATCTGGTGTGGTACTCAAAGCTCGATTTCTCTTTTAGCGAACCCCATACAACACTCACGAACAAAACATTTGGAAATCGATCTTCACTTTGTTCGTGAGAGGACCAATGAAGGAAAACTCATGAAAAATCATGTGCCTTCCTTCTACCAACAAGCCAACATTCTCACGAAGGCCTTATCGGACAAAAGTTTTGTTCGATTAAGAGGAAAATTGAAAGTATAAGAAGGCACTGCCATTAAAAAAGGAAAATAGAGAAACCCCAGCATCGTTTGAGGCAGGGTAATAGAGTATGATTCAGATTCACCGCATTTATTACAAAGCGGGTTATTTTACATTTACATATGTGTCGTGGCCCATGAAACAATTATTTGAAAATTACACTCCGCAAACTGATGCTATATAAATTGGTGCCATTTCCTTATCATTTATCTGAAATTTGTACATTTCCAATATCAATAAAGTACAAATTTGGCTTTTTCCAATTTACCACTTATGGTGCTGATGAAGGATGCTTGTTAGATTTTATGCCCTAGAGCAATCCATTTAATGTGACTAATAACATTATTGATGTTATATTTTATTTTGAATAAAAAATTCTCTTATGTTATATTTACTACGTAAAAAAAGTGTTAACATAATAGAAATTCTTAGAATAATAACACAGAATTATATAATTTCAGGTAAGTGACTTGAACATGAGATTATATAATATCATAATAAGTGTTATAATTCTCAAATGTCCCTAGTCAAGTTACGTTGTAAATAGGACAACAATAAAGCACTGAGACTAGTATGTTGATTGACTGATGATCATATAACATCGATCATTAATATATATGATATCAATGTCCATATGTGAATATGTATTAGAGAATAGTGTATTGGGCTGACCTAACATGAGAAAACTTCATGGAATATGATTAATAATGTCACAAGTAATTCTCGTAGTGACAGTAATGTAATGGTCCTCGGACCTAAAATCATTATATATTTTGTTTGAAGATATTTGTGCTTTGATATCATCAAAAGTTACTTTTAACCGAGTAGACGATAAAAGTGATTATCAGATACATCTTGAATCGATTAACTGATATGAATGATCGAGATGGAATTTAACACTACAATATAAGTAGAATATCCATGGTCCTCTTGATTGAGTGTTATTATAAAATGCATGGTCGTGCTTATATATTGATTTGTTTTATATAATCTACTCATAGATCAAGATAAAAGGATTACATTATAAAGAGGATGATACGTTCCAAGCCTCGAGTTTAATCTTGGAAATATTGGTTAAAAGGATTAAATTATGTTGAAACGCTGGTCACAGAAAGATTTATCACATCATTGGTTTTTATTATAACTTGGGTAACAACGATATATTAACATATTCGCTCACTGTTTATAATTTAAATAGAATTTAAATTATTGTCAATGTTGTAATAGCCTATAGGTCACACACTAAGAACATTTAAAATTGGAGAACCTTTCTTTGAATATTTAAAATATCAAAACTTGATATTTTAAATTGTCTGAAACTTGGTAGACCATTTTTAATTCACTTAACTTGGTTCTCGTTCATACTAAGAGCATTTCCAACAAGGTTACGGATCGTAACATTATGGCCCGTAACATTCAGGGAGATATCTTCGATATCTCCCAATAGTCGCGAGCCGATTTTATCGGCTCGCGAGCTCACGTTGGAGACACGTTGATATTTGGTCACAGCATTTGAAACTTAGTGGGATATTCTGGACCGAAAAACGTTGGAGACAGCTGTATAAAAGTGGGGGCATGCTTGGTCCCAGCATTTGAAAATATGCCGCAAAGCATATTGTGGACCCAAAAACGTGACGTGTTGTATGAATATTGGTGGTTGGTCATTCTTTCCAGCTAGACAAATATGTGAGGAGCCGATTTTATAGGCTCGTGACGTTGCGAGCCAATAAAATAGGCTCGTGATGTTGCGAGCCAATAAAATAGGCTCGCGACGTCGCGAGCCGATAAAATCGGCTTGCGGGGCATATTCCAAATTATGAATATGCATCGTAACATTTGCCTGAATATTCATGGAGAGGATATTTGTTGGGTACACTTTTTTCTTCAATTCAGCATATTTGCCTTGAATCGAGCAACTGTTGGAGTTGCTCTAAAAGGGATAGGATTCCACTTTTATAATGTACGAAAAAGTTATAACCAAGACAAAGGAAATTAAATCTGATCTTGGCTAGTACCAAAGATCTTTATCTCGATTTTGTTCGATGTTATCGAAGCACTCATAGATAGCATAGAGATGTCGTTTCAAGTAGCGACATTGAAGAGAATTGGTATAATTCCATCTTGGATCAGATCCGCAATTTTGCTAGCCTCAATTGGTAAGTTTATATTCGATTTAAAGTTTTTTGCATAAATCTTGTATTGTGGGTTGTTGAAGTTTTGAAATTCAATACCGATTACAACCAGAAAAATCTTTAGTAGTATCAGATTAAAGGCTTGCGAAAATATGTATTTTGAGTTTTGAAATTATTTCTGTATGTATGAATTTCTATAAAATCAAAAGTGCTGTGAACACTAGTGTGAAAATTTAATGTAAATCCATTTCATAAGTGAAATTGTATCACTGTAAAACAGTTTGTATTTGATACAAAGTTTGAAATGAAAAGATGGGTTATTTATTCTGTTTTATATTACAGTCTCATTCCTGTTTTGATTGATCTGTTAATCTTGTGTGTTTTAATTCATGTTTGGATTGATTAGTATGAGTGAACTCTGTCAAACTTAGAATCAAAGATGTTTGATTCATGAAGTTTTTTGTGACTCTGTTATTATTTTAGTTTGGATCGAAAACCCAAATTTTTTATTGATCAAAGTATAATGTCCTTTTGGATCTTATTTTCTCAAACATATTAAACTGTGAATCTATGTGTTAAAGTAGAAAACTGAATGATTTTATCATTGCAAATTTTGGGTAATATGTTGACTAAGGTTTTGAACTTGACTTGAGATGTCATGTTGAAGATAAATCTGTCATACAAAAATACACTTCTACTCGATTAGGGATATGTGTTAGTAAGGACTTCCTATACATTTACATCTGCTATGTACATGATTAAAATACTCCTTTAGGGTTGTAGTTCAACAAAATGAGCATCTGATAATCTACTGTATGTTGTTGGTGTTTGAAGTGAATCATGCTGCATACATATATACATACATACATATATATATATATATGTATGTATGTATGAATGTATATATATATATGTGTGTGTGTGTGTGTGTGTGTGTTAGTATCCAAGCAGAGAATTGGTTTTAATGAAAAACTGATCTATATGTTAATGCTTGGATCTAAATGTATGTGTATGTTCTAAATACACACAATCAATTTATATGTGACAAGTATTTAGATATGCAGAAGCATACATTTTTTATACTATCAACAATGAACATTTTGGAATAAAAGTTATTCAATATTCATTGTATATTGTTGCACCTTTACTAAAATTAATGGACACTCATTTGTCTTAATATAAACCTGCTTATATGATTGAATGCAGCATAGATGCTTTAGAAAATACTATAATATAGAGTTAAACCCAATTATTGAAATGATCCTACTGAGTGCTAATGATGTATTGTACATCACTGAGATAATGTGAACTGATGTTTACAACATAATTGATTTTGATAAATAATTGTGGTTTTATTGAGCTTAGTGCCGAAAATACTATTTTCTAAGTTGAGTACAAATCACTTTAGTAGTGTTACTTTATTTTTTTCACCACTGTGTACTAATTTTAACTCATTTCTTTGTAGTATAAAATACAACTCACTGTTAGTGTACTTATTGAAATCTATATATTATAATATGTGCATACTGCAAATATGATTAGCAGTTACACATATTATAAGCACATAATAAGATGAATGCAAATTTGTTGTGTGATATAAAAGGGTTCAGTTTTGTATGCTATGCATATACAAATTATCTGAATACTGCAAAATTGTTTGCAGTTGAACTCACATTATAATTTACATTGGGATGTCATCACCTTCATGTAGATCTAAGAATTTATTTTCCATTTGAATGGTTAAACTATTATTAAAAAATATATAGATTAGCGTGAACTTCTATATGCATAAGATGCACTGTTGTGTACATGGTATAATACTGGACTGTGATATAAGTAATTGTATGTGTAAATATATAGTGCGGTGCTAAGGGAATCCCGGTTTGTACTAAGGATACCACACAACCGCCGAACGGCCGCTGTTCGAGCGGCAGTTGATCGCCGAACATGGCCAAAAAAAAAAAAAAAAAAAAAAAAAAAAAAAAAACTAACCATTGTTCATGCTTATGATTTGTCATGCCTGCATATGTAGTTAGGAGTGTACTATATGCATATGCTTCAAATGGAATTTGATAATTGCGACTGCAATATGTACTCATCCTACCACTTTGACTAGCAGCTGTGCAGCTATATGTGTTTTGAGCCATGTCTGCTGCAAGTATGACTTTAATCCTATATTTATAGGTTTTTGTTTACATATACTAGCAGCTTATTAATGTACGTGTCCATTTATCTTCATTGTTTAATATGGGAAATACATGTTCATGGTTGCCACATCAACCTTAATACTGCAATCTTATTTGCAGTACACGTAGTTTTGAATGTTTTCTATGTTTCTAACTAACTACTGGGATTTATATAGTTATCTACTGATATATATATATATACACTGATATATATATATATATATAATTCAAAAGGGCTGCAATAAGTTTGACTTGGTTTTCTCCTTTTATACTATCAGTATCCATGTTGGTATGTAGATATTTTTTGGGTTGGTCTATATTCATATAGTGAATTTCTTATAATATTAATGCATGGTTCATAGTAAATGAATGATCGATTTACTAGTAAACTTGTGCATCTATTTTGCAACATCACATAATTGCATACCAGTCTACAAGCTCCATTTTAATATATACTGATCCTCTACTTTAAATGATAGGCTATAATATAGTGAATACATGAATCAGAAAACTGCTGATATGAGTAGTGATTCTTCTACTTTATATCATAATTTGTTAATGTTTATATTATTTTATCTCATGCTACAAATGTTTTGAAAGCTCAAAAAAGTATGACATGTTGAGGAAACAAAAAGGCAAAAAAACCAGAAATAGAAAAATTGCTCTGTTCCTTATTCTGCCAGTATTCTATATACTAAAATCTTTATACAAAAACACACACATACACCCCAAAAAAGTGGTATCGGAGCCAATACCTATCAAGGATGAATAACTCTCTTTCTGTTCCAAAACTTACCAAAGAAAACTATGGGCACTGGTGTATTCGTATGAAAGCTTTGCTCGGCTCACAGGAGGCATGGGAAATTGTAGAGAAGGTTTATGATGAACCAGAGAATGAAGGAGCATTGAACCAGGCTCAGAAAAATGCTCTAGTGAAGGCTCGGAAACAAGATCAACTAGCTTCGTCTATTACACACATGGGCTTAGATGAAGCCATGTTTGAAAAGGTTGCATCTATAGAAAGAGCAAAGGAAGCATGGGAGATTCTCCAGAATAATTTCAAAGGCGTTGACAAAGTAAAAAAGGTACGATTACAAACTTTACGAGGAGAATTTGAATCATTACAAATGAAAGAAATGGAGTCAGTCCCAGATTATTACACGAGGGTTTCCTCTGTTGTAAATCAAATGAAGAATTATGGAGAAACAATTGAAGATGCTCGTGTTACTGAAAAAAATATTAAGGTCATTGAATACAAATTACAAGTTGTTGGCATCTCCATTGAGGAATCAAATGATACGGAGACCATGACCGTGGATCAACTTATGGGATCACTGCAAGCATATTCAGAAAGATTGTTAAAGAAGGAAGAGACGGAGTCTCAAGTGTTGAAAACCAATGTTTCTGTTGAAGACAAAGATAAGGTGCTGTACACAAAATACAGTAGAGGAAGAGGACGTGGCCGTGCAAATCAAAGTTTTAGCCGAGGCAGAGGACGTTGTCATGTAAGCAACAGACCTGAAGATAAGATGCAGACAAATCAACAAAACTGACGTGGACAAGGACGTGGCCGTGGCAGAGGTGGAAGATCAACTCCTGGCAGAGGTAATAGATCAAGTGATTGTTATAATTGTGGAAAATTTGGACACTTTGCCAAAGACTGCTGGTTTAACAAGAATGTTGAGGAAAAGACAAATTTAGCCGAAACGGAGGAGAAACAAGATAACAGTGTTCTACTGATGGCATACAAAGATGTGATTCCATAAGATGATATTATTTGGTATCTCGATAGAGGAGTCAGCAGCCATATGTCTGGGCTCAAACATGTCTTTACTAATTTGGAGGATGTAGATTCTGGTTTTGTGTCTTTTGGAGATGCATCAAAGATTGAAGTCAAAGTCAAGGGTGAAATCTGTTTTTCTAGAAAGGATGATAGACAAGAAAGAATTGAAGACGTTTATTATGTTCCGGACATGAAGAACAATATTCTTAGCCTGGGACAACTACTTGAAAAAGGGTGCTCAGTTTTCATGGAAGGCAAAGTCATGATTTTGAAGGACAAAAATGGCAGGACAATAGCACACATAGAGATGTCTCAAAACCGGATGTTCAAACCAAACTTAAGAAATATACAGGAGACATGTTTGCAAGTAAAGTTAGAGGACAAAGCAAATTTATCGCACAAGCGATTTGGACATCTACACTATGGTGGTTTGAAGGAGATGGCAAATAAAGGAATGGTTCATGGAATGCCAAACATGGATTATACAGGAAGCTTTTGTGAAGAATGTGTATTGGGAACACAAACAAGGGACTCGTTCCAGAAGAAGGCGATCTATCGTGCTGCAAAGTCTCTCGAGTTGGTGAATACGGACATATGTGGTCCTTTCACACCCAAGTCATATAGTTCCAAGAGGTACTTCATTACTTTCATTGATGATTATTCTCGAAGGACATGGGTCTATTTTTTAAATGAAAAATCTGAGGCGTTGAAAGTATTTAAGAAATTCAAAGTGTTGGTAGAAAAGAAGGCTGGAATGCATATTAAGGCATTGCGTTCAAATAGAGGCGGAGAATATACATCAAATGCTTTCGCAAAATATTGTGAAGAACATGGAATTAGAAGATTCTTAATAGCTCCATATTCACCACAGCAGAATGGCATGGCTGAAAGAAAAAATTGGACTATTTTAGACATGGTTCGATCGATGTTAAAGAGCAAGGAACTACCAAAAGAACTCTGGGCAGAAGCAGTTCAGTGTGCTGTTTACATTCAGAACCAATGTCCACATTCAAATTTGGGTGAAAAAACACCTCAGGAGTTATGGAGTGGAAGAAAGCCTACTGTATCGCACTTGAAAGTCTTTGGGAGTGTGGCATACTCACATGTACCAGACCAAAGAAGAACAAAGTTGGAGAATAAAAGCAGGAAGTATATTTTTATTGGAAAAGATGAAAAAACAAAAGCCTACAAACTTCTTGACCCTGTCACTATGAAGGTGGATGTAAGTCGAGATGTACAAGTACGGGAGGATCATACATGGAACTGGAGCAAAGAACCAGAAGATGAATCAAAGAAAAGTGTTTTTCCAATTTCTAAAATCTCACCAATAAACTCTGATGTACAAGAAGATAAAGATATAGATGAGGATGAGCCTCAAAATCCTAGAATGAGAAGTTTGCAAGACATATATCAAACAACAGGTGAGGTGCACCTGGTGTGTTTGGTGGCAGATGCAGAAAATGTTAATTTTGAAGAAGCAATAAAAGAATAGAAGTGGAAAGCTGCAATGGATGAGGAAATCAGGACTATTGAAAAGAACAAAACTTGGGAACTAGTAGAACTTCTAGAAGGTTGTAAGCCCATCGATATTAAATGGGTTTATAAAAAGAAGGTGAATGCTCAAGGAGAAATAGAAAGATATAAGGCGCGGTTAGTTGCAAAGGGCTACCGACAAAAGGCTGGAATAGACTATGATGAAGTTTTCGCGCCCGTGGCCAGAATGGAGACAATAAGGCTTCTAATTTCTCAAGCAGCTCAATATAAGTGGCCCATTTATTAGATGGACGTGAAATCCGCATTTTTGAATGGCATGCTCGAAGAGGAAGTGTACGTGAGTCAACCTCCTGGATATGTAAAAGCAGGACAAGAAAGAATGGTGTTAAAGTTGTATAAGTCGTTGTACGGTTTGAAACAGGCGCCTCGAGCATGGAACACCCAGATAGACACCTATTTCAAGAAGAACAGATTCATACAATGTCCATATGAACCTGCTTTGTATATCAAAGAAAGGCAAGGTAATTTATTACTTGTTGCACTTTATGTTGATGATCTTATTTTTATGGGAAACAATGAAGATATGATTAAAGATTTTAAGAAGGAGATGACCAAAGAGTTCGAGATGACAGACTTGGGCTTAATGAAATATTTTCTTGGTATTGAAGTGAAGCAAGATAAGTCAGGCATTTTTATATCCTAAGAAGCATATGCCAATAGTATTTTGAAGAAATTCAGAATGGAGCAATGTAATCCAGTAGCAATACCCATGGAACTGGGAACAAAACTTACAAAATTTGAGGGAGGAGCTTCGGTGGATGCAAATTTATATCAAAGCCTGGTTGGAAGCTTGAGATATCTTACGTGCACAAGACCTGACATTGCATATAGTGTTGGAATAGTAAGCAGATATAAGGAGAATCCAAAAGTGTCACATTAGAAAGTAATCAAAAGGATTCTAAGATATATTCAAGGAACAAAGTCACTGGGATTGTTTTATTCTAGAACATCAAACTATAACTTGGTGGGATATTCTGATATTGATTGGTGTGGAGACGTGGATGATCGTAAAAGCATGTCTGGATACTTGTTCTTTATGGGAGATACAACTTTTACATGGTACTCCAAGAAACATCCTATAGTTTCGTTATCAACTTGTAAGGCAGAATATGTGTCAGCCTCTTACTGTGTTTGTCATGCTATATGGCTAAGAAGGTTACTTGGAGAATTGAGGATCCCACAGCAAAGATCAACTAAAATTAGAGTTGACAACAAATCTGCAATTGAGCTTGCCAAGAATCCAGTACATCACTAAAGGAGAAAACACATTGATGTTCGATTCCATTTTATTCGGGAACATGAAAAAGAAAAGAATGTGCATTTACGTTATGTTGTTAGTCGTGACCAGATAGCTGACGTTCTCACTAAACCATTACCCAGAATTCCGTTTGATACTTACAAAAGGTTGATGGGCATGAAGGATCGAAAAGAGTTAGTTTAAGGGAGGAATATGTTGAATAAACTAAACTCTTGAGTTTTAGTAATATTCTAGAAGTTGCATTTAATATGTGAGAATAAATTCATGGAACTAAAAAAGATGTATCTATTCATGTATGATGGTTTGTATTCTCCTATTATAAAAGGAGAAGTTTGTAATGGTATTTAGAAATGAGAAAAAAGGCAAAAAAATCAGAAATAGAAAAATTGCTCTGTTCCTTGTTCTTCCAGTATTCTATATACTGAAATCTTTATACAAAAACACACACACACCCGAACATGACATGTTTTAGCCTTCATGATGTTTGCATTTATATTATTGAATTTGGACATTGACTTTTTTTTGATGTTTGGATCCTTTTTGAAGACCGAGTTGATTTGTAAGCTGACTCATTGATATATGGGTCAGTATGAATGTTTCACCTGTGTACATTTTGATGAAAAATTGTTTTTCAATTTCTGAAGTAAATATGCATTTATCAATTTGCATTTTTTCTTATAATCAGAACTATTTATACAGTAATATATAGAATTTCTGAAACATGCGTATAAGTGTTTGTATATATGCTTGTGAGTTTGATTGTTATGAATACAAGCTAGAAGTGCTTGTTCTTACTGCATTGGTTTCTGAAAGATGAGGATATAATTTTTGTGTTATGTGCTTGTATTTACATGTTTAATATGGACTTTCTATTGGGCCTTGAAATCTAATTGATATGCAAGAGGGCCTGCGATTATATAATTCTAGAAATAAAAATTGCGTGCAGTTTCTTTTAGGTCAATGAACACGATATATGATACTAAGCATGAGAGAGGTTGTACCAAAGTATTATGACCTGTTATTTGAAATGTTCAAAAGAGAAAGTAGGCATATTTTATATAACATTCAAGTTACATATACATATATATATATATATATATATATATATATATTCTAATGCATTTATAAACAACTAAAGTACCAATATTTTGAAATGTGTAAATTACACTGATATGATTTGCGACTTCGAATTATAAAATCCCTTCAAACCAAATTATTGATATTAAATCCGAAGTGACATCTTCCAAGAAAAATACTCATTAGTGTTATAATCAATAATTGTGAGTTATGCCAAATCATAGACGCTATTTATTATGGTTACGTGTGATAGAGTAATTGTGATACTCAAATTGCGTTACTTTGGTCTGACGATTTAACTAGGCTGCAATAATAAGATTATGGTCTTAGAGACAAAGAGCATGAAATATCCAATATTTAAAATGAACAAAATTGTTCATCATGCTATTCAAGAATTATAGATGATATAATTGACATAAGATGTCTACCTAAAAGATTGTGTTCTGGAGGTTAGCCAAAGCTAACTCAAGGCATGTTTAGATATGGATCTTGGATCACTTATATATATATATATGTATGTATGTATGTATGCATGTATGTACGTACGTACGTATGTATGTATGTATATCGGGATGTTGATTTGAGTGGGAGCATAATTTAAATTAATGTATATATTTATATAAATAGCAATGTTCTGCATAATTTTGATTGTCAAAATTTGTAACGAACATAAATGATGTAATATTATTTATTATTATTTTATTATTTATTATCACCCATACGTAGATATTAAGTGGTAAATAACACTAATAGTTTATCACAAAGATCAGTCAATAAGAAGGATATAAATTGAATTGAATCAAATTTCTTAACTAACATCGAAATTTGAGGATAGTCCTCAAACAAAAAGAAAACCATAATCATTTTTTATAATTAGAAGATCTGAAAAGGAAAGGGAGAAGTAGACTTCAACCAAATCAGATATAAATGTTATATCTGTTATCTTTGGTATTAGATACCAAATATGGATCATATATATATATATATATATATATATATATATGTGTGTGTGTGTGTGTGTGTGTGTGTGTGTGTGTGTGTGTGAATTTGCAGGAAATGCAAAAGAGTAGAAATTTGGAAAAAGAAGTGGACTTATAAGTAAGACATGAACAAAATGTTGCTACATTAACCATAGGAAGTTTTCGCTCATCCTTAGCTACTGGCCTCATTTAAAGAATTAAAGACTGTTGTTTTTCAATAAAAATTTTGTATCTTGTTTAGGCAAGTTTGGATTTAATTTGTAATAGAAGGACAGTTGTTATTCATTTTATTAAATGAAATATTTTATGGAAATACACAATCAGTTGGTCTTTATATTCTTAACTTTGATGTGCCTGTCTATAACATAAATACTAAAATGATTATATCTAATGATTTAAATCCAACATACCATTGGCATTGTCGTTTAGGTCATATTAACGAGAAACACATATCAAGACTCCATAAAGATGGTATTTTTGCATACACCTGATTTTGAATCATATGAAGAATGTTATTAGGAAAAATGACTGAAGCACCTTTCACTGGACAAAGTGAACGGCCTAATGATATATTGGAGCCTTGTACATAGTGATGTATGTGGACCATTGAGTACATCAGCTAGAGGTAGGTTTCATTCCTTCATTATATTTACTAATGATTTCAGTAGATATGATTATGTGTATCTTATGAAACAAAAATCAGAATCCTTTGAAAAGTTCAAAGAATTTAAGAATGAAGTTCAAAAACAACTTGTAAAGAATATAAAGATTCTCCGAATAGATCGAGGAGGAGAATATTTAATCCAAGAATTTAATGACTATCTGAAAAAATGTGGAATTGCATCACAACTCACTCCACCATGAACACCACAACGAAATGGTGTGTCCGAAAGTAGAGATCGTACCTTATTAGATATGGTATGAACGATGATGAGCCATACAGATCTTCCAATAAGCTTTAAGGGTTATTCCCTTAAAAAAATTGCATTCACACTTAACTATAATAATCCTACCAAAACAATTCTGAAGATGCCATAAAAGATATGGACTAGGAAATGTACTAGTGTATCTTTTATGAAAATTTGGGATATGAGGCGGTTGTTAAACGTCTTTCCCCTGACAAGCTTGGACCGGAATCTGATAAGTGTTATTTTGTGGGATATCTGAAAGAAATAAAAAGGATATTATTTCTACAAACCTTCTGAGAATAAAATGTTTATTGCTCAAACTGGTACTTTAAAGGAGAACTAGTCTCTAAAACTACCAATGGGAATAAAGTAGAATTCGAAAAGGCTCGGTAACCGCAAAATACCAATGAACCTTGTGTATATAAGGAATTTAGTGGGAGTGACATGATATTCTTAGTATTATATATTGATGGCATATTACTTATTGGGAATGATGTTATTTTAAAACAAGAAACAATTGTTGATTCAATAAAGGAAGCTTGTTGGATTAAGAAATTCATTATTGAACTTAGTTCCATCCATTGTTGATCCAATTAATTTACATTGTGATAACAATGGGCTAATGATCAGGATAAGAAACCTGAATCTCATCATCGATCCAAACACATACTTAGGCGATATCATCTCATCCATGAATTTTTTGACAGAGGAGATATACATATCTGCATAGTACCAATAGATAATAATGTTGCAGACCCAGTGGCCAAAACTCTGTCGCAGTAGTGGAATGATAGTTACACTAGTTTCATGAGTATACGATACATGGATGATTGACTCTAGTGCAAGTGGGGGATTGTTATAGTTTATGCCCTAAAGGCAATCCATTTGTTGTGATTAATAACATTATTGATGTTATATTTTATTTTGAATAAAAGATTCTATTATGTTATGTTGGCTCGCTTTTTGACCAAGCCATCCAGGATCATTCATGAAAGGAAATCAGGAAGCCAAGTCCCCCAAGAAAGTGGAAGAATGGATCGCACGCCATCGTCTCGCCCAGGAATGGATCGCACGCCATCGTCTCGCCCAGGAATGGATCGCGCTCTATCGACTCGCCCAAGAACGGATCGCTCCCATCTCGTCGACGAACGTCACCTCCAGGCGATTTGATCCCTTGTAACGAACCGAACTCGCCTGACCCGTTCAACCACGAGCTAGTCTTCAGCGATCCGAATCGCACGGATCTGACGACACCTGTTCACAACGGCTAGTTTGACTGTTTCTTCAATGGTGGCGATGCGATCCGAAAATCTCGGGATTCGTGCCACGTGTCCGCGATCCGTCCGACAAAATCAGCTATAAATAGCCCAGAGCTTGGCATTTTTCGGAAGCTTTTTGGCACTAGTGAATACTGAGTCCGCCATTGTTGTCAAACCATTGAAATATTGAGAGAAATAACTGTTGTACTAGCTTTTAAAGCATAATCAATAAGATATAAAGTGGACGTAGGCTCGTTAACGCCGAACCACTATAAATTCTGAGTGTTATTTTCTTTTTCCTTGTTCTTCACTTAGAATTCTCTACAGTTCATAACAATTTGGGTGTTAGGTCCAAATTTCGATCTAACATTTTTGGTGCTTCCACTGAGAAACTCAGCCTTAAAGTTTCGTCATTCGTTTTCTTGAAGATTCCAGCGATTCGGATATCATGGCTGGAAAAGATCTAAAGTTTCGCAGACCAACGAAACGATCGAGGAGAGTGTGCACGAACTGGGCAACGAAGAGGTTCTGGATCGCGGAACGCAGGGGGCGATCCGATCCGATGAAAACACCTCGCTCCGAGTCGATGAGAACGAGACGATCCGCGCTACTGAAGGGGTTGTTACTCGATCCCGAGGCAACACCTCGCAGCCTCCGCGCACCATGACCACGAGTCGATCCCGGGGGGGGCGCAGCGAACCGCCCTCCACGAACCGCAGCTACCCGAACTGATGGACAGAACACAACTCGACCTGGAAAAGAACCCATGACCCACTCCTATCGTCCTGGAACCTCTGCTCGACCCGGTCCGAGCACTATGCCCATAAGAGGGGGTGATGATGACCATTATGATCCTGCTGCTCCTGTTACGGAGGGGGATCTTTCCCGTTTTGTCGAAATGTGGGATAGGTTATTTGATGAGTTAGCCGCCCAAAGGCAGGAGAGTTCTATCCTCCGGCAAAACCTGACGGCTATGGATAGAAGACTTGATGAGTTAACAAGGCAAAGAACATCGCCAGCTCGTCCACTCACCCCAGCATATTCCTCTTCGTCTGAAGAATCGCCGAGACCTCCGCGGCGACCGTATGAAAGAGCCGAAAACATAGAACAGCTCCGGTTCGGGACCCTGCCCTCACAAGAAGAAGAAGAACTAGGGGCAAGACCCACAAACCGTAATATGGATGGTCAAGCAACGACCCTCAGGACTCGAGGCATGAACAGTCCTGTGCATGACAGACCACCTCAGCCTCGTCGCCGTACACATACTCATGATAACAAGGGGCAGCGAGGCCCCGTCCAAGCCCCAGATTTTGTGGCTGCTCCCCGAAGAGAGATCAGAGAGCCTTGTCGGGCCAGAGGCACTGATCCTGAACCTCCTTTGACTAGTGCAAACGTTGCAGCCATGGTTCACCAGATTTTGGCCGACAGCCGTGGACAGCGGAACGAGGATTGGGGGATTGACCGTAGTCATACTCCTTTTACTGACGATATTTTGGATGCAACTTTTCCAAGGCGTTTCAATATGCCACAGATGAACCGATATGCAGGAAGATCTGATCCTGTTCAACACCTGATGAGATATTCTTGGTCGATGACTGCTGCCGCCGCTTCTGATGCAGTTAAGTGTAAAGCGTTTCCCATATTCCTGGAAGACGTGGCTTTGCTATGGTTTACTCGCCTGCCGGCAAGATCGATCTCCAGCTTCAGGGAACTAAGCGAGAAGTTCGTAGAGCAATTCCGTATCTACGCACAGAAGACGAAAAGCGTGATCGATCTATTTCTTGTCAAACAGCGACCAGGCGAAAGTCTAAAGATGTACCTGGATCGTTTCAATTTGGCCGCCACTGAGGTCAAAGATCCTCATGAGCCGACCATAGTCGCAGCACTAATTGATGGAGTGGATAAGGATACTGAATTCGGGAGGTACTTGGCAGGCAAACCACCCCACACCAGAGAATTATTCTATGAGAAAGCCAATGTACATCTACGCCGGGAAGAGGTGTACGCGAACGGAAAGCTTAAAACAACTGATAAGGAAGAAGTTCAGAGCAATGTCGCCATCAAACAGACTGGAGACAGCTCGGGGAAAGTTGAGGTTAACGTCGGAAATCAGAACCAGGGTGGTCGCCGACCGGGTAACAACAGTAACAATGCTAATGGCAACAGCCGGAAGAGGGGCCGAGGGAACGACCCCCAGAGAAGGACTCGTCCCAGGGCCTTTGAAAGTTATACACCCATAAATGATACTCTGGAGAATATCTTCATGAATGCGTATGAAGTCCTCCAGAATAAGAGGCCGCCTCCTAGAGAGTCCACGGAAAAAGAGCGTGAGACAGGGAAGTTTTGCCTCTTTCATCAAATTCACGGCCATTCGACGAATGAATGCCGTCACCTGAGGGACGTAGTCGAAAGGTTGCTTCGAGAAGGGAAGCTAGACGAATACAGAGTAGCGCCTAGGGACAGGGGGCAAGCAGTGCAGGCCCCGAATCAGAATCAAAATCAACTTGCTGCTAGGCCAACTGCTCAGCAAAAGGGAAAGAATATTGTAATCAACACCGTGATCGGTGGACTTTACCTTGCTGGGCACAGTTCCAAAGCTTTAGATCAATATGTCAACGCAACCAAACAACACCTCGAAGTGGGGGAATGTAGCAACCCCGAGGACAGTGTTCCGGTGAAGCAGCAGAAGATGATGACTGATGATGTTGTTTTCCGAGAGCGAGAAAGCATTGGAGTCCATGCTCCAACTGAAGATCCACTTGTAATCACAATACCCATTGGGCCAGCCACTGTTCATAAGGTACTGGTGGACAACGGGAGTTCCGTTAATATCCTTTTCAAAAAAGCCTTTGACCAGATGAATCTTGAGATAAAAGACTTGAAGCCCTGCCAAGGATGGATTCATGGATTCAACGGAGCATCCACCGCACCTATGGGTTACGTAGAATTGCCATTTACACTTGGGGAAGGAGAACGCCAGAGAGTGAGAATCCTTCCCTTTGTGGTTTTGGATGTCGAATCGCCATACAATGCCTTCTTGGGCCGGCCGGCCCTCGCAAAATTCAGAGCCTGTATAGCCCCCTGGTGCTTGCTATTGAAGTTCCCCACAGAAGCCGGCGTTGGTATCGTCAGAGGGGATCAAGTTGCTGCGCGAGCATGTTATGTTGCCGAATTAAAGTTGCTTCGCAACGGCGGGGGTATCGAAGCTAAAGGCACTCCTCCCCCTTTGGGGGCGGAAACCTTATAGCAATCAAAGAAGATAATTGTTGGAGAGTTGCCTAGAGTGATGCCCGAGGATATAGATCCCAGAGAGGATCAAGAACCCGGGGGCAGAACGGCAACTCCCAACGAAGCAACTGTGGATGTGCCAATCGATGACAGTGATCCGGAGAAGGTCCTTAAGATTGGATCCCAGTTAAGTCCGACTCTTGCCGAAGAATTGACGACTTTCTTAAAGAACAACTTGGATGTATTCGCTTGGACCCATGCGGACATGTGCGGGATATCCCCATCAATCATGAGCCATTCTTTGAGCATTAACCCCAAACATCCTCCAGTGAAGCAAAAAAGGCGAGTGTTGGGCCCAGAGAGGTCCGCTGCCTTGAAAGAAGAGGTTGGGAAACTAAAGAGAAATGGATTTATCAGAGATTCAACTTACCCAGATTGGATTTCGAACCCAGTCCTGGTAAAGAAGGCCAATGGGAAGTGGCGAACGTGTATCGACTTCTCGGATTTAAATAAAGTTTGTCCCAAAGATAGTTTTCCATTACCTCGAATTGGCCAGTTGGTAGATTCGACGGCAGGTCACGAGCTTCTTTCATTCATGGATGCTTATTCAGGATACAATCAGATTCCGATGCATGTTCCAGACCAAGAGCATACTAGCTTTATCACTGATCTGGGATTATATTGTTACGTAGTGATGCCCTTTGGCTTGAAAAATGCAGGCGCTACGTACCAACGTTTGGTCAACAGAATGTTTTATAACCAAATCGGGAAAACGATGGAAGTATACGTCGACGATATGTTGGTTAAATCCAAGCAATCCTTTCAACACACTACTGACTTGGCAGAGATGTTCGGCATTCTTCGAAAGTATGGGATGAAACTCAATCCCACCAAATGTTCATTCGGTGTTGCTTCTGGAAAATTCTTAGGATTCATTGTCAGCTCGCGCGGTATCGAGATTAATCCGGACCAGATCACGGCAATCAGGAACATTCAGGAACCTAGGCAAATTAAGGACGTGCAAAGCCTTGCTGGAAAAGTGGCCGCATTAAGCAGATTTATCTCCAGGGCTACGGATAAGTGCATCCCATTCTTCGAATTAATAAAGCGGGGAAAACGCCACTTTAAATGGACACCTGACTGCGTGGAAGCGTTTCAGTACTTGCTCAGACACTTGGAGAAACCTCCAATTCTATCTAAACCAATAGACCACGAGGATTTATTCGTGTATTTGGCAGTATCATCTCATGCAGTCAGCTCAGCATTGGTAAGGGAAGAGGAGAAGGTCCAAAGACCTGTGTATTACGTGAGTAAAAAATTAACAGCGGCAGAGCGTAATTATCCACGGATAGAAAAACTGGCGTATAGTTTACTGATTGCCTCCAGAAAACTTCGGCACTACTTTCAAGCACATCCTATTATCATATATACTGATCACCCACTCAAGCAAGTTCTACAGAGACCAGAGGTGTCTGGAAGATTACTCAAATGGAATATTGAGTTAAGTCAATTTGACTTGAACTTTCAGCCCAGACGATCAATTCGGGGGCAAGTGATAGCTGACTTCATAGTAGAATTCACTGTTCCTGAAGAAGATATAGCAAACGAAGAAGTGGAACCCTCAAAGTTACTTTTCGACCCTAATGTCTGGAGATTATATACTGATGGTGCTAAAAATAACGAAAGATCCGGCGCTGGAATAGTGCTTGAAACCCCCGAGAAACGATTGATAACTTATGCCATCATAATGGAGTTTCAGGCCACTAACAACGATTCTGAATATGAAGCTCTGATAGCCGGATTAAAGATTGCAAAGGTGCTAGAAGTCACAAAACTGAACATCTTCTGCGATTCCAAGTTAGTTGTGAACCAAGTTGCTGGGAGGTTCCAAGCTAAAAGTGCAAGATTGATTCTATACTTAAAGAAAGTGAAAGAACTGCTGAATGAGTTTGATCACTACAGCATATCTCATATTCCGCGGTCAGAAAATCAGCAGGCAGACAAGTTGGCAAAGAGGGCTAGTTCTAACGATCCTGAAGTGATAGGGCTATCCCCCGTTGAAGTACTTCGGTCCCCCAGCATTGATCAGATGGGAATCGACCTAGTACTAGAGACGGAACCAGAAAAGGAGTCGTGGATGACCCCTATAAAGAATTTCCTAATGGATGGAGCGCTTCCGACCAGGAAAAGCGAGAGGCGTAAAGTGATTCGTAAAGCCGCCCGATACGTACTGCAAGGCGGAGTCCTTTATAGACAAGGGTATTCAATGCCCCTCCTTCGGTGCATAGCCCACGATGACGTCAAACGTGTGCTGCAAGAAGTCCACGAAGGCGAATGTGGCGACCACACCGGGGGGCAAACTTTGGCAAAAAAGATATTACGGCATGGTTACTTCTGGCCTACCATAAACAAGGACGCAGATATGCACGACGATGTGATGCATGCTAGAGATTTTCAAAGATACCGAGAGCGCCTCCAAGCCAGTTAAAAACAATGATGAGCCCGTGGCCGTTTGCTATGTGGGGAATTGATATTATTGGAAGTCTCCCCATAGCAAGGGGTGGAGCAAAGTTCGCCATTGTGGCTGTAGATTATTTCACTAAGTGGGTCGAGGCAGAACCACTAACTACAATCACAACTAAACGGGTGATCAACTTCATCGTGAGAAACATCATCTGTCGATTCGGGATTCCAAAAATTGTGATAACAGACAACGGAACTCAATTTGATAGTGCTGAATTCAGAAACTTCTGCCAAAAATACCACATCGAGAATCGATATACATCTGTGGCACACCCACAATCGAACGGGCAAGTCGAAGCTGTAAATAAAGTAATTAAGTCCATTCTGAAAAGAAGAATGAAGCGGGCTAGAGCCATGTGGGCTGACGAATTGCCCTTGGCACTATGGGCCTACAGGACGACATATAAATCAGCAACAGGATATACCCCGTTCTCCCTTGCTTTTGGAACGGAAGCAGTCATCCCAATTGAGATAAAGGTACCTTCTCATCGGGTGACCTATTATGATCCAATGTCCAATAATGAATTGCTCCTTGAGTCCCTGGACATGATCGAAGAAAAGAGGGATGAAGCCGACCTGCGCGCTCTGAGATGCAAACAACAGGTCGCCCGATACTACAACAAAAAGGTCCGAGCCAGGACCTTGGAGCCCGGAGACTTGGTTCTGAAACGTGTCTTTCCACCCCCAACTCATATGGGAGCGAAGTGGGAAGGACCGTATTCTATTCTCAGCAAGCTTGATAACGGAACCTTCAAGCTGGCAACCGTAGATGGAAAGGAGATCCCCAGAGTGTGGAATGCCCAACATCTACGGCCATATCTAACATGAGAAGTTTCAAACCTATTCTTTTGTTTTGTAAAAAAAAAAAAAAAAACTATGTACAGGGCATGATTTGCCTAGAACAGTCTGATTTCCTAAAGCAAGAGATTATAAAGTGGACGTAGGTCATGATTCGACCGAACCACTATAAAAATACTGTGTGTCATTTACCTTTACTGCGTCTTTATTTATTTGCCTATGAAAACCAGTGTGAATATTGCAGGTACCCGAAGTCCAGTGCCGACAGTTCCTATCGTAAATTAATCAGAGGAACCCAAAGCCTTGGTAAATGCTCTAGCTGCTTGTCCGACTGGTTTTAATCCTCGGAGTTTGGATTAAAATGTAAACCTGAGACGAGTTTGAGAAGCATGCATGGTCGCAGACGGCTGAGCTCGAACTCTAACTCTCCAGAGAGAGAGAGAGTATAAAAGCGTCTCCGATTGAGCGTTGAGAAAGAGCTCCTTTCCCGCTGAAGGATCGGGGAGCGAATGAATCGCTGAGCTCGGACTCTAACTCTCCAGAGAGAGAGAGTATAAAAGCGTCTCCGATTGAGCGCTGAGAAAGAGCTCCTTTCCTGCTGAAGGATCGGGGAGCGAATGAATCGCTGAGCTCGAACTCTAACTCTCCAGAGAGAGAGAGAGAGAGTATAAAAGCGCCTCCGATTGAGCGCTGAGAAAGAGCTCCTTTCCCGGTGAAGGATCGGGGAGCGAATGAATCGCTGAGCTCGGACTCTAACTCTCCAGAGAGAGAGAGAGTATAAAAGCGTCTCCGATTGAGCGCTGAGAAAGAGCTCCTTTCCCGCTGAAGGATCGGGGAGCGAATGAATCGCTGAGCTCGAACTCTAACTCTCCAGAGAGAGAGAGTATAAAAGCGTCTCCGATTGAGCGCTGAGAAAGAGCTCCTTTCCCGCTGAAGGATCGGGGAGTGAATGAATCGCTGAGCTCGGACTCTAACTCTCCAGAGAGAGAGAGAGTATAAAGGCGTCTCCGATTGAGCGCTAAGAAATAGCTCCTTCCCCGCTGAAGGATCGGGGAACGAACGAATCGCCAAGCATAAAACTCTAACAATTGATTAGGGGGCATCACGCACTCCTATGCGAACACTAAACTTTGATATAACAAGTGTAACATAGCATGAACATTCTTCTTCTTGTTGATTGACTGACTTATAATTATTAATAGCTGGCTAACGACTAAATGTGGACAGTTTCTATGAATACAGGTACACATTGATGTAAGAAGAAACAAATCCTTGTTTATGTACTGCAAATCAGCAAAGTGAAAACAAGTTAGAAACAAAAGTGAGGGCCAGTCTCACAATTACACCTCCTGGCCAGTGGGAAGCTTAAAAGACAAAATATCAGTAAACATCCTATTTATGCTTTGATATCTTCTCTCGCTTCTGCCTCTCCAGCCTCTCCCTGTCGGCTTCGGATGGATCCCCCTTTTTCCTTTTCCGCTTGTCCACGAGGGGAGCATCTGACTCCTCTGAGGCTTCCTCTCCCCCATCTTTTCCCTTGCCTCTGTCGGAGAGGGAAGCAGGGAAATCATCAGGGTTTGCAAAGTGAAGTTGCCGGCTGATGGACTTGGACTGGATTTTCATAATCATCCCAGTTTTGGGATCGAACTCTGCAAGAGGGACCACATCCAAAGCCTCATCCCCCACCTTCTTCAAAGCCAACTCTTTCTCTTGTCTGGCTTTTCGGCTGGCTAGGGGTTCCTCATCATCATCATCATCGTCGGCCTTCTTGGTGCCGGTGGTATCCTCTTCGTCATCCACATGCCGACCATCCAAGTCTTTTAAAGCCTCGATAGTCTCAGCATCTTTGGGTACGTCGGCGCTAGGCACCGAGATGCTTCCTTCAGCTGTTGCGGCCTCGACTCGCTCTGAAACATCGATTTCAGCACCCGGCAGGACGATCCCCTCCTCCACCTCTCTCTCTTTTCCAACACCCTTGTCGGCGGGCTCGCCACCTGCATTATGAAAGACACGCATTACTAATTCAATGGGTTGTCCTGTTAGACGACGACAATTCGCAATCGCTATAGCAAATTGTTGGGAATAGAGAAAGGTACCTTCAGCAGATACTCCCTCTTGAGTAGATCCGGATGCTCCAACAGCCACGGAAGTTAAGCCTAAAGGGATTAGCGGATCGTCAGGGTGTTACTCCTCGACTTCAGAAGTTTTAGACTTGGCGGCGGAGCCGGAACTTTCGTCAATTTTGCTTTTGCCTTTAGCCATGGTTCTCTCCTTCTCCATTTCCGCCAGGATTAAGCGACGGCCCTCTGCCAGATCCTCAGGCTCGTTGTCCCTTAGGATGCTTTTCATCAATTCATCTTCATCGATCTCTTCGACCCCTAGTCTATGTTTTTTCGCCTTCCACGATGGCATCCCATAAGTTGGCCAAAGTAACATGATAATCTGGGATCCATGAGATATTGCGAGTTTTGAGAACCTGACCGAGGAAGTCAAAGATCATCTCCTCAAACCCCTCGATTTCTTTCTCTCTTTCAAGGAGTTTGTGGTTGGAGGCAGTGGCCATTTCAATGGCGCTATCAACGTTCTTTTCGGCAAGAGCTGCCCGTCTCTCTGCATCGGCCACCTGATCATTCAAAATCACTTTTTCCGCCTCTGCCAGAGCCAACTTTTCTTTTAAGCTTGCTCTTTCCGCCTCCCAAGCAGCCTTCTCCGTCAAAAAATGGCCTTGTGCCATTACCAGTTCGATGTTAGCCATTCTGAGGTCTTCAACTTCCTTTTTTAAGGCCATTTTTTCCTGGCTATTGGAATCCAGTTCTAAGTGAAAGCGCTGCTTGGCATTTTCTAATTCAGTTTTATAGTTTGCGGCGTCTCTCTGTGCCAGAGCGAGCTGGGCTTGAGCGTCTTCCAGATCCTTCTCTAATTTTGTCCTGGCCCTTTCATTATTTTCGAGTTTTGCTTTAGACCTGTGAGCTTCTATTTCGAGTGTCCGGATGACCTCCGAAAGATTAAGTGCGTGCTTTTTCATCGCCTCGTACTGCTTGGCCACGTGACGGATATGCCCAATAACTTCTTTATCCCAGTTTTTAGGAACTGGTTCCAAGGCAGGAACAAAGACCATCCTATCGAAGAACATTCCTGGAAATTGTTCCCGTAGCTTTTCCAGCCTACCTTGGATTTCAGGACCGTGAACGTAGTCCCGTGAACCGGAGGCAGCTAATTCTGGTTGGCTGGTGGGGACTATGTTGCTTCTCTCTTGCTCAGTGTCTTTGGATGAATCCCTGTCCCCGTCTTTGGATTCATGACGCCTTTTGGACGACCGACTGTGGGAAGGCGCGCTCTTTGGAGGAGTCAACTCTTTTGGAAGTGTCTTCCCCCCGGTCGAAATTATTGGATGACTCGAAGGCCTGGTAGAGGTTGATTTAGGTGGAGATCGAGGTTGCGAAGAGCTCGGCTTGTGAGAAGGACCGCGAGGGCGCTCAGTACCCGAACGAAGGCTGGGGGTGCCTTCGCGAAGAGAACGGTACGAATAAGATTTCCTGCGTGACATCGCTCCTGCAAAAAAGAAAAGAAGAGCATATTATCACATTGAATATCCACGACATAATAGAGCACGGTCAGGCAGTGTGTGTGAGGTGTGCATCCCATATAATTCCCCCTAACAGACCCGGGCCTGGAGACAGGCTTGTCTGGCCCGTTTCACGTCCCCTTGTTGAATCAGCCGTCTCTTCGGGAGCAGAAAAGAAAGACTCCTCGCCGAAGTCTTTTTCCGTGTATTCGATGTCGGGCAAAGGGATTTTATTCAGCTCGTCGAATAACTGTTCTTCTGTCAATTCGTCGTCACCGACAGTTTCCATTGGAGCAGAGGTAGGGATTTCCTTCGACGCATCACCACGGGACTCATCCCCCCTGTATACATTCAAGTCTTCGTCGTCTTGGATGACTATCGGAGAAGGACTTTTGTGAAATTTGGTTGTCTCCACCGCTTGTGAAGTTCCCTCTCCTTCCGTCGGGGGCACATATTTATAAGGTTTGCCGCCGGTTCCAAGTCCAAATTTCCTATCCAAGAGGCGATGCTTGTGAAGGTTGTCATCCGTAATGCATTTTTTAATCCTTAAAAAGTCGGATCTGCTTTGCAAAAGAATGGATAACCAGTTGTTGTATAATGCACCCTCTGTTTTCGGGAAGACATGATCTGTTTAAGACAAAGGAAAAAGCGGAAGAATGTTATTACTTAGACTCCCCAAGCAAGATATTCAACTAGGCGATCAAAATTTACTCGATTTGAGCCATCTCCGTGAGCATCCAGCCTGTCTTCTTATGTAAAACCAGTCAGACTTAGGATCCCCGATGTTGCTGTATCCGTCATACAGAACTTTCCTGTTCGCCACTGATTCAAAAAAGGAAAAGTTGGGAGTTGCAGAAGAACGGTGCTTGAAGAGAAAGAAGAACACCAGGTCTCTGAATTTGAGTTCGGCGTGCAAGATTTCCGCATAAGCAACATATAAAGAGTATAGAGACGCGTAGGCCTTTGGATGAAGCTGCATCGGGGCAATGCCTAATCGTCTCAGAGTTTCAATGACAATTGGAGGGAATGGAGGAATAGCTCCTACTAGGCACATTGTCCGACTGATCGACATATACCCTTCCGGTGCTAGATGGGGTCTGTCTTCGCTTCCAGGTGTTAAGACATCGTCCCAAGGAATGCCGTGTCTTAAGCAGATTCTCTTGAGTTTTATCTCGTCGAGCTTGGACGCTAAAGAGTCAGAGAATTTATCTATCCCGACTGCGCCTGGAATTTCGTCCGGAGCTCGCTCGTCAGACTCGGAGTTGTTGCTGGATGACGTGCTTTCTGTCGGATCTGATTCTGTGGCTTCATATTCGGACCCAGAATCTTCACCTTCTGGATTGATTGGAGGAATTTGAGGATTATGCTGTTCAGGAGTCTCGGATTCCGTTTCGGCTACAGATCTTGAGGAAGAGTGGTCGTTCGACATTGCTGCTAGAACGAGAAAATATGAACGATAAGATCAACACTACCCGTCCCCCGTGTGTGCAAGTGCTACTGTGTGAGCTTATGTGTGCGCATTATTAAAAACGATAATAAAACATGAAAGCAGTCGAGGTTATTAAAGGTCGTTAGTCGTCATATGCAGTCAAATCATGAAGTCATTTAGTCCAGAGAGATCAACGTCAAGGCTCTATCCTAACTGTCCAGAGTTTTGTAGCGACAAGGCGCTGATTAAAGACTGAAATTTCTTCGTATCACCAGCCGTGAGACGGATCGCATAGCAGAGGGATTGCCCCCTTCGACTCGCACAGCAGGGGGATCGCCCCCCTTCGACTCGCATGGCAGAGGGATCGCCCCTTTTCGGATCGCAGAGCAGAGAGTTTGCCCCTCATCGAATCGTCGGGCGAAGGGAAGGCTCCCTCACGAACCGTTGCGACTGCCGTGATACGACCCTCGATTGCCATCTCAATCTTTCGTCTCGTCATTTGCTTCCGTCCTCAATTGTTGACCACGATCCGAGTCGGCCTTCCTTCTCCTTCTTCATCCTTCTTCTTCCTCATCTCCTTCCTATCCTCGAGTTCTGAGCTCCACGCTCAATGGCCATGGCGACTTGGTGATTTATTCGGAAAGTAGCAGGTTTATTTTTGTTTCTCTCTGGAATCAGCTGTAGAAATTCAGGAGAGTAGTATGAGAGTTCTTTCTATAAAGTTACCTTCCTAAAAGCTGAGAGAGTTCTTGGATTTTCGAAAGTTTTAAAAGATTGGATTCGTTTTTCGACAGCTCGCGCGAGACGATTCAGCAGAGAAGAAAAAGAAGGAGAATGAGGAGGGGAGCGTCGACTTATATAGGCAAAGAAGGTGACCGTTTGTCTCCCCTCCTTTGTCTTATTCGGTCCACGAAGCGCCCCACAGGCCACGATCCAGAGAAGAAACCGTAAAAAAGCCCACGGACCGCTTTGAAATGATGGCCCACAAAACTCAGAGCCCGATACGACTCGAAGGAAGATGCGCCCCGTATCGCACAAGACCCTAGGAACTCAGCACGCGACGAGCAGATGACCAAATCGGACCGTGTTGTCCTATGGCGATCCGATTCATCCATGTGTCAATTTGAACCAATGCGACTGTAAACTTGCATCCCTTCAGGAGAGAGTCAATAAGCATCTTCGAAGCATGTTTCATCAACAATAAAACATACTTCGAGGGGGCAAAATGTTGGCTCGCTTTTTGACCAAGCCATCCAGGATCATTCATGAAAGGAAATCAGGAAGCCAAGTCCCCCAAGAAAGTGGAAGAATGGATCGCACGCCATCGTCTCGCCCAGGAATGGATCGCACGCCATCGTCTCGCCCAGGAATGGATCGCGCTCTATCGACTCGCCCAAGAACGGATCGCTCCCATCTCGTCGACGAACGTCACCTCCAGGCGATCCGATCCCTTGTAACGAACCGAACTCGCCTGACCCGTTCAACCACGAGCTGGTCTTCAGCGATCCGAATCGCACGGATCTGACGACACCTGTTCACAACGGCTAGTTTGACTGTTTCTTCAATGGTGGCGATGCGATCCGAAAATCTCGGGATTCGTGCCACGTGTCCGCGATCCGTCCGACAAAATCAGCTATAAATAGCCCAGAGCTTGGCATTTTTCGGAAGCTTTTTGGCACTAGTGAATACTGAGTCCGCCATTGTTGTCAAACCATTGAAATATTGAGAGAAATAACTGTTGTACTAGCTTTTAAAGCATAATCAATAAGATATAAAGTGGACGTAGGCTCGTTAACGCCGAACCACTATAAATTCTGAGTGTTATTTTCTTTTTCCTTGTTCTTCACTTAGAATTCTCTACAGTTCATAACAATTTGGGTGTTAGGTCCAAATTTCGATCTAACATGTTATATTTACTGCGTAATATAAATGTTAACGTAACATGAGTGCTTGGAATAATAACATAGAATTATATAGTTTCAAGTAAGTGGCTGGAACATGAGATTATATAATATAATAATAGAGGTAATTAGGGAGAAGGACAAACTTTGCCAAAAAATTAGGCTGAAGGACACCAAGTTTTATTTTTAGTCTGAAGGACAAACTTTGAACCAAAATTAAGCTGAAGGAAAATGCTAAATGTAATTATCATTATATTCATTTTTTACACTACATGAAAATGCTAGTTTTAACTAGCATTATTCAGTTTTATACTGCAGAAAATGCTAATTATATTTAGCATTGTCCTTTAGTCTAATTTTTTTTTTCAAAGTTTGTCCTTCAGCCTAAAAATAAAACTTGACGTCCTTCAGACTATTTTTTTTTTCCAAAGTTTGTACTTATGCCTATTTTCCTCATAATAATAAGTGTTATAATTCCCAAATGTCCCTAGTCAAGTTTTGTTGTAAATAGGACAACAATAAACCATTGAGACTAAAATGTCGAATGAATGATGATCATATCTCATTGATCATTAATATATATGATATTAATGTCAATACATGAATATATATTAGAGAATAGTGTATTGGGCTGACCCAACATGAAATGTAACAACCCAGAAAATCGAAACCAATTTAATTTTTTTATCTTGGCAATTTTAATAAATTTTGAATATTTAAAATGATTTATTTTAAATAATAACGACTAGAAATTTATTTTGAATATAATTAGAATGTATAAATTTATTTAAATCAAAGTTATATTATAAATATTCATTTTAATTATAAAAGGAATTGGAAATGGCGCGGTAGTTTGAAAATTCGATTTTAAATTTCAAATGAACATACAGGATTCATAATAAACCGGATTTTGGTGAAACTAGAAATATTTGAATCTGTTTGAAAATATCTTTCCAACGAATGTGAAAAATCCAGATTTTATAACGGGAATAAAAAGTTATGTCTAGTTGAAAAATCAGAATAGTCGCCATGGAATTTATATAATATGTAGCCCTTAAAAATAGCGATTTGCAAACGACCTCCGTTTTCGACCAGACCACTTCTGTTGGATCCGGAATGTCAAGTTATTACTAGATTCCAATTTTCATAATTTTTGGAATCAATATGTGAGCGTGGTAGATTTAAACGTGTTTGGTCAATTCAGTTTAAAGTTAATCGACTGGAAAATGACCGTTTTTCAAATGGTCTCCGAATTCGATGATGTTAGTTTTGTTAGGACCGTATCATCAAAACTTAGCTAAATTTACTTTTCTGGAATTTTTGGAGTCAGTATGTGGCCCTGGTAAATTAAAATGTACGTTTAAATTAAATATATATTGTTTTATATTTTAATTTTGAAGAAAACTGATCGTAATCGCCGAATGAGACTACAATACATATCCCATTGTGTTCGGAATGGGGGTAGTTAGCTAGGGGTGACAGTCATTGGATTTGATTTGGAGTTGTATCAATAAACTGCTATTTTTAAAATTAAATAAATTAAAATATATAATATAAATATGCCTTAGCCAATCAGAACTAAGCCCTAAACCATTATCTTCCAGCCGTCATTACATGCGATGGTTGAGTTGAACCGCTCCAAATTTGTTCTCAATTTTTCTCCCAATCAACACAGTGTGATCCAAAACTATTTGAACGAAAATGGTAGAGCAATCTAAGGTCTTTCCATCCATAATTGTCTGAGGATCTAACGTTGTATGAGCTTCTCAAAATCGAAGCATAAAGGTCCATCGTTCGAATGGGTTTTCTGATAAGGGGCGGCGCTCGAGTCCTATGGGGTTCATGGCGATGGAGTGTGCTGCTACAGCGGTCGGCGTCGTAGGTTCTGATGGACCTCCAACCAACAGTACGGTGGCGGCGGTTGGGGTTTTCAAATCGAGGGTTGGGTTTTCGCGACCTTGAAACGGAGAAGATAGAAAAGGGAACGACAGCGGATTAGGTAATCTTTATTAAAAGGTAATTGGTCATTTAATTAATTAAATAATTATTTAATTAAGTAATTAAAGTTTGTAACATCGTAATCTTTTCCATACGAGGTCCAAATAGCACTAAACTGGATTCGTTGTTGTTTTAATCAGAAAATGATCAAACACCAAATATGATGCCTTAAGAGCGCATCGCCCGTTCCAAGGTAAGGTGCTAATAAAGCACGTCACCAAATTAAGGGCAAGACACTATGAAAGCATGTATGAAGAAACGTAAGACCGCAATTCGCAAAAACAAAGCAATAAAAGAGAACACACAATTTTTAGAGTGGTTCGGTCAAATGCGACCTACATCCACTATGTAAACACTTTCCATTATCACTTTCATGATACCAAGTACAATGCCATACAAATCTCTCTCAATTTACAATGTATCTCTCATTTTTTCCTTTTTGATGTGAATCGCCTAAGTTTTTAGAGAGGATTAATGGAGATTTTATTCGTTGCTTAAGTGGAATTGAATGGATTTTAATGGTGGATCTTCAATGGAAGTGGCCGATTAATGGATGGAGATGAGTGGAGCTTTGGAAGCCATGGATGGAGTTTAAGAATGCCTTGGAGAAATGATTTTTGCAGCCCTTCGGGGTGGCGGAATCCTCTCCTCAAAGTGTGGAGAAAGGGGCTATTTATAGATGGAGTCTAGGGGTAGTGGCAGTCTTGTAAATATATGGTGTACGGTTGGCGGTGTGCACTTTCCAGCTGGCATCAAGCAGGAGTTGGAGCGGTCAGCTTTTGGAGCGTCCATCATGTGGAGCGACCAACATTTGGGGCGAGCAACATTTGGAGCGACCAACATTTGGGGCGAGCAACATTTGTTGTATTTTATATTTATACTGTGCAATTTGGTTACAAAAATTACAACAATGCCATCCCCCTTTGAACTATTGCTGATACGCATGCTTCGTGTTCTACTATAACCATTCACGCTGCAGCTTCCATAAGGACCGACCAGGTGGTGCTCCTCACAAGACCGACCAGGTGGTGCTCCTCCCAAAACCGACCAGCATGAAGACTCTGTGACCGACCAGCACGAGTTTCCAGCACCGACCACCTTGTTTTTCCGGAGCCTCCGCCCTTTCCCATGCGAGGACCGATCACTCCATTCGTTTGTGCCAGACCGACCACGCTCGAAAGGACGACCTATTAGACGGGATACGACCAGCAAGCTGCTCAATCCGATGTTGGTGAACTTGTTGCATGCATGATGTTCGACGTAATGTTTGATTGAGTCTTTGGTAGTTAACATTTGCCCCTCGAAGCTTGTGTTTTTTGCTTGCGAGAAACATGGGCTTCGAAATGATCGTTGCTTTCATGGTCCACGTTGGAATTCGGTCGTAGCTTTTTACTTGCTATGGCAAATCCTGCTTTGACTTATTGATTCCATACGCTCCAAGTTTGAACTTGTTGACTAGACTTATATGCTCCGTAGCACCTGTTCTGTAATGAAAACAAGCACTTGCACAATTTTGGACTTATACGTTGTTATTGATCGTCCACTTCAATAACAGGTTAGTTAATCATTAATGAATGATGTATAATAAATTGAATGTCATATCTATGTAGAACTGCTTTACTTAACAGTTACGATTTGTTAAACATTGTTTGCATAAACATGGTATTCGATTTTGAATTTGACTGATTAATTCGGACTTCTACGTGGAGAAGTCATTGCATCTTTCTGCCTTCGCTTGAAAAGGTCTTATGTGGGGTGCCCCTGCTTGGGGAGGGCGTTGGGTTTTATGCCCCCGCTCGGGGAGGAATTTATGTTGGATCCCCCGCTAGGGGAGGACTTGGGATTTGATGCCCCCGCATAGGGAGGACTTTCGCCGTTGCTCTCACGAAGAGGGGCTAGACTTTTTTGTGCCCCGTATGGGAGGTCTTGGGTTTTGATGCCCCCGCATGGGGAGGACTTTCGCCGTTGCTCTCACGAAGAGAGGCTAGACTTTTTTGTGCCCCGCATGGGAGGTCTTGGGTTTTGACGCCCCCGCATGGGGAGGACTTTTGCCGTTGCTCTCACGAAGAGAGGCTAGACTTTTTTGTACCCCGCATGGGAGGTCTTATATTTCAATCCATGGGACAGACGCCAGTTCCTTTACCGAATGCCTGACATGGCAAACGATCTCGGTTTAGGAATCTGGGCCATAAGTAGTCGCTTGTTCCTTCACGGGTTGTTCAACTTGGTGAGTCACCTCGATGTATCGTGTGGTCAACGCTTGCGGATCGCACCTCGTTAGGAGCCAAGGACTTGGTCAACTTTTCAGGGATCTGCCCTTTTTTGTGAAGTTTGGGAACCCATGAGGCAAACTCTAACAGTCGCGTTGGATGCGCTTAGTTATGATAAGCAATTACAACTGGATTGAGAAGTCGTGCTCTTTTGGGATTTGCGAGGTTTGCGTTATCGTGTGGAGCGAACATCGACCTTGTACTGGAAGCACTTGATCATGGCAAGTGTTCGTGATTGAGCGCAAGTTGCCCCTTGGAACTTACAACCTGTGGCGTTGATTTTAGATATGCTTGTTGACCTCTCCTCCGTCTGATCTCTGGCCATCCCTTCTAATCACCCTTCAAGATGGTGTTTATATGATTGCACTTACGTGTGTTGACTCTTTGTGCATCCCATGCTTGAATAAGTGTTGTGGAGTACGCCATAGTGCATCGGGTTTCGAGGAAGCAAGCATTTGTCCTATAACCTGTAATAAAGAATCGTCTTTAGCAAGTCTTGAATTACCGAAGATCTTGTAAGTAAGAGATCTATACAAGTAAGCAGGACTTCATTCATAGAGATATTGTTCAGTACAATCCTTATGCAATATTACAAGTTTTTTACAAGAAGTTCTGAATGTGACAGAAAGCAAAATGTAAAGTAAAGCAAGTAACAAAGCAGTAAGTAAAGAAATAGAGATGATAATCGCTTATTCTGAGCCGTTGAAACGAGAATCCCATTAGCCCTCAACTGATGATTGGCTTGTTTTTGACTCATTTTTCTGGGCCTAATTGAGTAGGAAAGCCTTACTCCTGGGGAGTCTGAGCAGTGTTTGAGGATTGTAGATTCTTGATGTACTGTTGCAGTTTGCCATTCTGAATCATTTCCTCAATTACACTTTCGAGAATCCTACATTCATTTGTATCATGACTCGACAGCTTGTGGAGCCGACAGAACTTTCCGGAGTCTAGGACCTTCTTTGTAACCTTGAACTTTGGAGGTTCTGGATAGTGTTCAGTATCCTTGGTGGCAAGGAAAATGTTCTATATGGTATCATTCAGAGGAGTGAGTTCTGATGGGTTGTAAAAGCGAAACTTCTTGTTTGCTTTGTTGTTTTTCCCATCATTGGCTCGTGTCTGCCCCTGGACATTGTGCTGATTAAGCTGAACGCCAGCGTTTTTGGGAGCTTCAAGAAGCGGGTTAGCGTCGATAATCTGAAGAGGTACTGGACCAGTTTCGACCCGCATGTATTCCTTGGTTTTTTATGGAATTTCTCAAGCGTATTTGGCTCTTTAATTTTGATCCATTTACTAAATTCGCTATTCTCGTCTATAGCGCCAATTAGAGACATTAAGATCATGCGAGGTTCGGGATTCCCCACTTCAGATACAACATCATTAAACCTTTTGAGAAAATCTTTGACAGATTCTCCTGGATTCTGTCTCATGGATGTAAGAGAGATAACGTCCTTAGCTTTGGTAGCTTGCAATCTAATTTGCTCTTTGAATTTCAAAGTTAAACCATCAAATCGGTCAATGGATTTGGGCGGGAGCCTTGTGAACCATAGCGATGCGACGCTTTCTAGGTAGAGCGGGAAGCACAAGCACTTGATCTCATCCGTTGCTTTAGCTGCATTCATGTGTCACTCGTATTTGTATAGGAAGTGATTTGGATCAAAATTTCCGTTGTACGGAGGCAAAGTGGGATGAGTGAATTTTTTGGGGAATTCAGCCTTGCGGATCCTCTTTGTGAATGGATTTTTGCCGATGGAGAAGTCCCATTCCCTTTCATAATCCTTGCGAGGCATGTTGTCTTTTATGATTTGCTTTACCACATCCGTGATATATTCCTTTGAGTTGTGTCGTTCCGGGGAGCGAACTTCGATCTCTTTTCCGGATGCTCGTCGTGGCGAGCGATCGCGTTTAGAGGATCTAAGCCTTTTACTTCCGCTATGGGAAGGTGCCCCCTTCATGGGACTTGCAGCTCGTCGGTTATTTCAATCGGAATGGTTTCCAACTTTGAACTTTGAGCCTTCGACATTAGCATCATCATTATGAGGATCGGAGGCCGATGAATTTGCATTCTCTTCAAGGTTAACATGGATTTGCGGAGGAGGAGCGGGATTTGCTTGAGTGTTTAGAAGAGCGCTCACTTTATCCATCAAAGCTTGATTAGCATCCACAAGAGTTTTATAAGCATCGATTAAGGCTTTGTTGGAAGCGTCCATGCGTTGACTCAAGTTAGCGACGACGGCATCCAATTCTGCTTTGGTAACTCCGGCTTCGAATATTGAATTTTCTCCACCTTCAAATCGGTTGGTGAGTGGAGTAGTTTCGACGTTAGCAGCATTATCTTTTCCTTCGATGATATTGCTAGTGGTCTTCTTTGATTTGGCCATTACCTCGGATAGAGCTTTAAATTTGGACGATAGCTCGTCGATTGGCCTAGATCTGAGATTTGCGGAATCTATGGTGGGAGTAGGCTTAGAACTTCAAAATGAAGGAAGGTGATGCGGACACGGCCCCATGGTGGGCACCAAATGTTTTAATCAGAAAATGATCAAACACCAAATACGATGTCTTAAGAGCGCGTCGCACGTTCAAAGGTAAGGTGCTAAGAAAGCACGTCACCAAATTAAGGGCAAGACACTATGAAAGCACGTATGAAGAAACGTAAGACCGCAATTCGCAAAAACAAAACAATAAAAGAGAACACACAATTTTTAGAGTGGTTCGGTCAAATGCGACCTACATCCACTATGTAAACACTTTCCATTTTCACTTTCATGATACCAAGTACAATGCCATACAAATCTCTCTCAATTTACAATGTATCTCTCATTTTTCCCTCTTTGATGTGAATCGCCTAAGTTTTTAGAGAGGATTAATGGAGATTTTATTCGTTGCCTGAGTGGAATTGAATGGATTTTAATGGTGGATCTTCAATGGAAGTGGCCGATTAATGGATGGAGATGAGTGGAGCTTTGGAAGCCATGGATGGAGTTTGAGAATGCCTTGGAGAAATGATTTTTGCAGCCCTTCGGGGTGGCGGAATCCTCTCCTCAAAGTGTGGAGAAAGGGGCTATTTATAGATGGAGTCTAGGGGTAGTGGCAATCTTGTAAATATATGGTGTACGGTTGGCGGTGTGCACTTTCCAGCTGGCATCAAGCAGGAGTTGGAGCGGTCAGCTTTTGGAGCGTCCATCATGTGGAGCGACCAGCATTTGGGGCGAGCAGCATTTGGAGCGACCAGCATTTGGGGCGAGCAGCATTTGTTGTATTTTATATTTATACTGTGCAATTTGGGTACAAAAATTACAACAATGCCATCCCCCTTTGAACTATTGCTGATACGCATGCTTCTTGTTCTACTATAACCATTCACGCTGCAGCTTCCATAAGGATCGACCAGGTGGTGCTCCTCACAAGACCGACCAGGTGGTGCTCCTCCCAAAACCGACCAGCATGAAGACTCCGTGACCGACCAACACGAGTTTCCAGCATCGACCACCTTGTTTTTCCGGAGCCTCCGCCCGTTCCCATGCGAGGATCAATCACTCCATTCGTTTGTGCCAGACCGACCACGCTCGAAAGGACGACCTATTAGACGGGATACGACCAGCAAGCTGCTCAATCCGATGTTGGTGAACTTGTTGCATGCATGATGTTCGACGTAATGTTTGAGTGAGTCTTAGGTAGTTAACAGTTGTGATCGTGGGGATGAAAGCTTTGTCACAAAATTGACTGGGTCCAAAACGGAGCACATTGGAATTTCATGCAAATTCAAACTGTTTAGAAATTCAAAAATAAAACTAACGGAGTGGAAACCAAAAGTGAGAACTCCTTCTCACTCAAACTTGGGCTTAGTAGCTCCTGATGTTGTCGTCCACAGACCATGGACTACTTGTTTGATTGTATTGTGTTGTGGAAATTGATTGTGATATGAACTGTATAAAAATATTCATGTGTTGAATAAAATATTTGAACAATAAAAATATCATTTTTATTGTATATATACGAACTATATAAAATAGTCATGTGTTGAAATAAATATTCATAAACAAATCGGATGATTTTTTTATGCACACCCAATTATCTGATACTGATTGGGATGATGATTTTTACACATCGCCCAACTGCACAAATAATAACCCGTATTTGTTATTTGAAAATCCCACACCGGTATTGGGATGATATTTGACATACACTGATCCCAATAATTAGTGGTATGTCAATCGATGGGTTGACAGGCTGTGATGAGCGTTAATTATTTATTTTTGACGCTTATACAGTTGTACACTCTGGATGATGGATGATTGTTTAAAATTGTTGTTATACACATGTGTTGTATGAAATCCATATAAATAAAATTATATGGTAATCGATTGGCCCTGACTCCAATTCGGAAATAACGAATATTTTGAAATAACGAATATTTTAAAATAGGGAATATTTTAAAATAATATTCAATAATGGATCAAAATATGATTTTGATGTCCGATTTGGGATGAACACGAAAATATTGAAACATATGAAGCTGTGTTGATTATATGTGCGCCATTTTTACGTGAACGATATTTATATCGATTTTATTCATTTTTATAATGAATATCGAAAAGGAAATGATTTCAAAATCTGATATTTTGAAAATATTATCATTTATATATTATAATGATAAGGAAAATTCAATTTTGATTTAAAATTGAAAATGAAGTTAGAACCGTTTTAAAGCGAATTTATAAAATACGTTTTAAATGGAATTCGACGAAATATATGTAATATATATATTATATATATTTAATGGCCTGAATAGAACGCGTCGCGACAGTTCGTGAATTTCGACCATTGACTTCGAATGGACATTACGGGAGATCCGACCGTCGGATTCTCCTAAAACTGGAACCATTGGATTCGTATCGAAAATAGATTTCCAACGAATACAAGAGATTTTAAATCTAATGGTTGGATTTGGAATTGTGTCCAAATCAAATTTGAAAAAGGTCACTGTTAGTGCAGTTTGATCACCGTTTATGGAAATCGACTATACGGGCCTTGATAAAATTATTAAAATATTAATAATGTAACGACCCAGAAAAATACGACCTTGATTATTCGATATACAACACATATCTAACATCAAGAGTCGAAAATACCGGATGATTAGTGAAAGAAATTAGAGGGTGAGAATAGATAAGATAGAAATTTAGAATAGAAGAAGAAGATACACAACATCAGAGTAACACGAACCTCACAGCGAAACGAATAACATATAATAGATAATATATCCTTGAGATAAATTCAGTATATGTATACAATAACATTTTCAGAGTACAACACTTACACCACAGCGGAATTAAACTATAGCTATATGATCCTGAAGCCTCCTGCTCCAACTCTTCAAGTATCTGTAAATCCCGACTACTTGACTGCCCGTACAAATTTAGGCACCCAAGAATTTAGGGAAACAAACAAATAAACTCCAGGTCAGTCATGGGACTGGTGTGAGTAAAACAGTTTAAAACAGTTTGAACAAGTAAATGATATCTCGTAAGACCACGCCGTATAACGGAACGGGTTTTTCCCTTATGAGAATCCAAATTATCTTTATATCAGAAACCTTTTGATATTATAATAATGTCTATCAACACAATATAATAATCATCTAGCAGAAACGCTTCCATCTCACGTTCTACATATATAGTATACAATAAAAACCGCAAGCACGTATTGGGTAATGGATTTCCAACTATGACAAGGTATGGAACCACCTTTCACTAGTGTACCTCTAGAAAGGAAGACACTGGATTCAACAAGAACATCTTGCAATCCGGCCACACATGACCGACCACTCATTTCGCTAGAGTGTATCGAATGTATATCACCAACGGTTGGGATCAGCAGCCGTTTCCCGAATGGGACAACATCAATAATAGATTTTTAGAAGTAAATGAAACTCCAGATCAGGTGATTATACACCCTACTTCGGAGCGACTGACTTAGCCATGCTGCCTGCCCGATTTCTGTCATTTACCGGTTGATGAGGCTTGAGGTTACGCCTTATCATCACATCAGATTCACTTCGAATGCCACATCGTCAGATCCATCGAAAATCACTAATTGACTCCAACAGTACATTACGTGTTAGCTAAAGAAGTTTCCTTCTCCGCTTCCACTCTTGGTACGGTTGAAGAAATCAATGTACGTGACCTTTATAGAAATACTCTGTCAGACGTTCATCCATACAAGTCATCCAGGAACAGGATGAATCGAAGGTACTATTCAGTACATCCATCTTAGGCACTGTTATCTAAGACTTATACAATAGCCCTTGCACTTTACTCCGTCTTCAATTGTCTTTGGCATATATGATTCGCAACGCTTATGCTAATACAGAGTGGTTCTTTGGATAATAATCCAACCGGTCTCTCCATATTAACATCGTTAAAATGGTTAGAAACTTCGATAGTCTGTGATTTAAATATCAAAGAAAAACACGTGTGCAAACAATGATATTATTTCCAAATGGAAATTCTATTAATCAATCATCAATTATATATATATATATATATATATATATCAATATATATATATTTCCTTAGTTCATTTTTCATCTCCTGTTTCCCTATATTCAACATTTCTTATTTTCTAAATTTAAAAAAAAAATATGTTATTACCATTGGAAAACATTTCCGTTTCTTATTTTCTATATCAGAAAACATTTATGGTTCTTATTCGGAAAACATTTCCAAAATTCCTTTACTTGGATTTAAACAGATGTTTAAATCAACATTTGCGACAACAACTCAAACCACTTTACTTATTTACTAAATTCACTTAACCACTTTCACTCTCGAACCTTAACATTTTCTAAATTTAAAACGAAGTCAATCAAGTTGGGGTATAACTACCTCTCAGACCTTAACTGAACAACATTTCAAATCTCGAAATAGGGTAAGTTCATCCTTTAACTATTTAACACTTCCTTACGTAACTTCTGGATATAATTTACGAGTCCAACTCCTTTACAGAATCATTTGATTATAACAGCGGTGTTATAATTTCCTGCTTCTGAAATATAATAACTTTAATATAACTCTTATTTCCTAACTCGAATAAATAACGAACAACTAATTTATCAACTTCTATTTGGTTAACGCTTATTCTATAACTCTTATTCGAATAATTCCAATCTAATAACTCTTATTCGATTTATTCTAACTCTATTTAACTCTTACTGGATTAACTCTTATTCGAATAACTTACATCTGAATAACCTATATTTGATAATCTCTCTTCTTCGAATAAACTATACTTGATTTAACTCTTGTCGAATAACTATATTCGATTAACTCCCTTCGATTAAATAAACATCGATTGACTCCTTTTAACTCGTTTCGAATAACTAATATTCGTTAACTCCTTATTTGACTAACTCTAATCCATTTATTCTAATTCGGTTAACTCTATTTAATTATTCTATTGGTTAACTCTACTTTAACTGGTTAACTCTAACTGATAAACTCTAACTGATCAACCCTAATTGATTAACTCTAACTGGCTAACTCTAACTGATCACTTTAACTGGTCAACCCTAATTGATTAACCCTGACTGGTTAGCTCTAACTCATACTCTATTCGATTAACTCTAATCGAACAACTAATATTCGATTAACTCATTTCGATTAACTTTTTTGAATTAACTCCTTTAATTTATTCCTTTTCTATTTGTTTACTTAACAAATAACTATTCCCATTTCAATTCTATTTATTTAACAAATAAATATTTCTTTTATCTTTCCTATTTATTTAACAAATAAATATTTCCTTTTATATTCTATTCTATTTATTCTAACAAATAAATATTTTCCATTTATTCTATTATATTTATTCTAACAAATAAATATTTCCTTTAATATAACTTATCCTTCGATTTTATAATTATTTTCTTTTATAAAAATCATTTTCCTTTTCGATATAAAATCCATCTATTTTATATAAATAATTCATTTTCAAAATACACTTTGAAAATCCCATTTCCTACATCCAGTATTTCTTATGGTATTTAACATACCATATAACAACGATAAATATCGTCCAAACACACATAATCAACAACATATTATATATCACATCATATATCACAATATATGAATCACAGTAAATTAAATGTTGAGGAATCCAGTTGGATTCCTCCAACCTATCTCCCTGCATTCACAGATGTTATACAATATAAAATCAACATCACTTTCAGGTCCATATGATATATTTTGTTAAACAGAATCAATATAGAAATTCAACTAACTGACTAGCAGTTCAATCAAACAGTCAACACATAGTCAATCAACCTATATTTAACAGTTCAAAAAATACAACATGAAAATATAAACTGTTCAGAGTTAGTGAGATTTACTCACATTGGACGATCATCGTTAATAACGATAACCATCGACAATTTATTTTTCTATAAATTGTAACGGACTCCAATTGACTCGCGGTTAGTTCCATTGCTAGTGTCCGTCCATACGATCCCAATGCAACTTACGGTTTGCCAAATTGATAACGTATGAGAGAGATATCGGATTAACAAGTTTATATACCAATTTGAATTAAATAAAACTTTAATTAATCAAATTTTGGGCTTTTACCCATAATTCCGGCCCACTTCCTCCCATTGAACCAAACCCGCTGGAATTTGCCTTCTTCCCCTACTCGCTCAAATACCTGTCCCCGTATTTCGTTCGCCATTTCCCGATGCAAACTCCCCCACCGCCCTCCTCTTCTTCACAACTCTCCAAACGGTTTTCACCATTGGACTCCACACCTCAACCTCCTCCCCGTCAACACAACCTCAAGCAACTCGCCTCCATCAGGGAATCGCGGTTTCAGGCTTGTACAGGACACAAAGGTCCGAACTTCCTCATCGCGGAAATCACAAAAAAATCAATACGAGATGCTAAATCGCCTTACAAACCCAAAACTAACATCAAAAACCAAAACCGATGCACCATTAAATCGAATTAATGAACCCTAGAACCCACTGCGAGAAAACCCATGAACCAGACCGTGCATCGCACCTAAATTCAAACACACCAAAATGTAGAGAATCCATTCAGGGTTGCAAATACATAGCTTATATTATTTATAGGAATTTATTCCTGTTTCTTTTTGATTTTTGAACTCATGAACTTTTGCTGTAAGAAAGAAAAAAAAAGAACGGCGGAACAAAACGAATGGTTGACCAGAGAATGAATTTTATTTAGGGTTTAGGAGAATGTGTTGATATTTATAGGAAAATTAAATATATTTTTTTATATTTATTATTATATCGAATTTTAAGCAATCGTTATAAGTACACGTCTTTAAAAATTCATACGACCACATATAATACCCAAAAATCACGAAAACTGACATGCAACTAGAGTTTGACATTTCGGTCCCAACGAAACTGGTTTCGTCGAATTCCGATTCCATTTTCTCACACAGCGTATTTTTAACCATCGAAATACTAACTGTTTTTCACTCTAACAATCCGTACGACCACATACTGACTCTAAAAATCACAAAACTTGACCTTTAACAAAAATTTAACATTGCGGATCCAAAAAATTAGTTTCGTCGAATTCCAACTTCATTTGCAAAAGTGGCTTATTTTTATAGCTCTGAATGACCCATTTAAATATAATTAAATTAAATATAAATAAATTTATATTATCGTATATATTCACAGTGGAATACCATACAGCTCTAGAATATTCCTATATGAATTTCTAACTTGATATTTCAATCTGGGTCAACCCGATATTCGATTTATATTGAAATTCCTTTTTAAAATATAAATAATTCCTTTATAAATTATAAAGGAATTCCACAGCGACTTTTCTGAAATTTAATTTGGACGTGAATCAAAATCTACACGACAAAATCCCGATTTTTCTCTTCCACTAGAAAGATATACTCCACCAGCTCCACACGTTTCTTGTTTCACAGAAATCCGGCTTAAAACGAATCCTGTACATTTAGTTGAAGTTCGAATCGCCAATTTACGAACTGCAGCGCCATTTCGAGCTCGATTTTAATTATATTATAACTCTACGTTCAAACTATCGTTTATATAATATATTCGTTATTCAAATTCAATTCCAAGCTGAATTAAATATCACAAATGATCCGGTTCACACCATACCGTCATTTCAGCCAATTCTGATCATTTCAGAATTAAATATATTATTTAATTTATTATTTTAATTAAATATTCATCATTATTTAATTCCATGACCATTTAATTAACTATATCACTATTTATATAATTAAATAAATAAATTATAATACCTCTGCAAATGCGGGTCATTACATTCTTCCCGACTTAAAATAATTTCGTCCTCGAAATTGCTAAGGTAAAGAACAACTCTATTAACTGGTTAGAACTTATTTGTTCACTTCTTAACTTCAGTTTCCAACTGGACCAATTTAATTTCAATTAAATATTAATTAATTCTTATCAACGAAAATTTTCAAAAATCCTGAAAATTTTCTAACGCCTTAACTTTTCGAAAAATTTCGCCAGCACCTCCTTTGTATTGGTCAATCGATCAATCTCCAACTCGAGTTTCTTCTCGATTCCCAACTCTTAACTTGATTATCACATTACACTTCAAATTTGAATCTCACAATCCAATTTGTCTTGATATCATTCTAATTCAATCTCAGTTACCACTTTACTGGCTTTACTTTAATTCAATTTTGCTTTCACAAATTTCTGTTAAACTTGTTTTTAATTCAAACAGTCTTTCCCTGAGAGTTTTTAAACAGTTTACTCTTTTCAAAAATCAAATTTTCCTTTTGAACATATCACTGAGCCCTTAATTATTATTCCATTAGTTAAATCACTTCTCTATTTCTTTATCAATATTTGTTAACCAAATATTTTCAATAACCATATTGGCCTTTTTATGTTATTTGGAAAACATTTCCGAATATCGCCTTCCTTTATTTTCTAAACTTTAGAAAATATATGTTATCTATAATTGGAAAAAATTCCAATTACTTATCTATTTTCCGATCTTGTTTTTTTTTATACTTAGGAAATATTCTTTAATACATTTCCAAGCTTACACTTATTTGGGTTAAAACGGATGTCGTGTAAAACATCGTTAGGACAGCCCAAATACTATATTCAACTAACTCTTATTCAACATTGATATTCGAGCCTGAAATCTTACTATTTATTTGTTAATAATGAAATCAATCAAGTTGGGGTATAACTACCTCTCAAACCTTGACAGAATAACATTTGTAACGTCAAAACAGATGTGACTACTTACTCGGATAATCAATACCATACAACTACTTATTCACTTTTAAACACGTATACGCTTCCTCTTTCTATTCTTACTAGATTCTATTCTTAGTCTTCCTTTTTGATTTTACAACTCTATTTCTAAGTTCGTTTCCTTATTGACTTATATATATATATATCGATACGTTGATTTCTAACTATCAAATTATCTTAAAAATATTCTAACTCCTTAAATTCCCGGAAAAATTCGCCATAACCTCCTTTGTACCAGGAGCATCGGGATATTTCAAATAGCCTCCCATGGCCCTCACCAATCCAAAAGAAAAAGAAAAAGCCAAGCGGCTAGCCGATACGGCGCATAAAATCTCATATATGAATTAAATACATACCTTTTCGTCGAGCATTCTATTTATATACCTTCATACCTTATCCATACCTATCTCATGTATATTTATACCTGCCCAATCTATTTTAACTATACCTGATCATTTTAACTCAATTCGTTAATTAATTTGTTAATTAACTCTTTAGTTTATTTCACTTTTATATTTGAACATGACATGTTCAAATATATTTTAACTAGCTTATTAACTAATTTGAATCCAAATTTTAAATTTAAGTTCTATATTCGATTTCGAATATCCATTTACAAATCCAATTCACCTTTCAAAGTTCAACTTCAAATTCAAAACTCGATTAACTAATTCCTCTTCGACTTAGTTAATTCTATTCAATTTCTATTTAAATTTTATATTATTAATCGCATTTTGAAATTCAACACAACTTGTCTTTCCTAAAACAAATTCAAAACAGTATCTCTGGTAGTAATTCGTCACTTACAACTCGAAAATGAGTACTGATGATGTAGCTGTCATCATCAGAATCTATTTTCCAGCGATCGAAGTGAGTTCAATACTATAAAACCATTTCTAAACATTTCCACTTTGAAATTCATTTCAAAATATAATTCACACTGCTTGTAAAACAATTTAAAATCTCCCAGGATCTTAAAATTTCCTTATTCTTAATCCAAATTCATTTACAAACACTTATCCAATTTTTTTTTCAGAAATTTTAATTCAATTCCTGGTTTAAATTTTAGATTTAATTTAATTCATTCTACTTATCTGAATTCTGATTGGTTATTTACATAACCATTTCACATTTTTATAATCTTTTTCGATTATAATAACAACCAACATATCCACTATATTATAATTTTGATATATATATCTTCTATATATCAAGATGTACCTTGGGTAAACTTATTTTAATTTACCCTCTTTTCAAAACATACCGTGCCGACCCATCGTATTCGAGTGCTTAGTAACTACTACCGATACAGCGGATCCAACTGATCGACTAGAACTCATAAACTACTCAACCAATAAATCTTCACAATATAAAATTATTTTTTTATCATCTACAAATACGTTCACTCGAATATATACACTCAAATCAATCTAGGGTATTACTAACCCTATCTCTACCGAGTCACACCACAGAGCCAAGGTAATTCACTTAACCTTATGCTCTGATACCAACTGTAATGACCCAAAAATCCGGTCCAATTTGAGCTGACTGAATAACACAAGTCCAACACCAAATTGCACTGGAAACCAGGAAATTAATAGAGAGAAGACAGAGGGTGAGAATAGATAAGATAGAAACTTAGAATAGAAGAAGAAGAAACACAACATCAAAGAAACACGAACCTCACAACGGAACGAATAACATATAATAGATAATATATCCTTGAGATAAAATCAGTATATGTATACAATAACATTTTCAGAGTACAACACTTACAACATAGCGGAAATAAACTATAGCTATATGATCCTGAAGCCTCCTACTCCAGCTCTTCAAGTATCTGTAAACCCCGACTACTTGACTGCCCGTACAAATTTAGGAACCCAAGAGTTTAGGGAAACAAACAAATAAACTCCGGGTCAGTCATGGGACTGGTGTGAGTAAAACAGTTTGAACAAGTAAATGATATCTCATAAGACCACGTCGTATAACGGAACATATTTTTCCCTTATGAGAATCCAAATTATCTTTATATCAGAAACCTTTTGATATTATAATAACGTTTATCAACACATTATAATAATCATCTAGTAGAAACGCTTCCATCTCACGTTCTACATATACAGTATACAATCAAAACCGCAAGCACGTATTGGGTAAATGATTTCCAACTATGACAAGGTATGGAAACACCTTTCGCTAGTGTACCACTAGAAAGGAATACGTTGGATTCAACAAGAACATCTTGCAACCCGGCCACACATGACCGACCACTCATTTCGCTTGAGTGAATCGAATGTATATCACCATCGATTGGGATCAACAACCGTTTCCCGAATGGGACAACATCAACAATAGATTTTTAGAAGTAAATGGAACTCTAGATCAGGTGATTATACGCCCTACTTCGGAGCGACCGACTTAGCCATGCTGCCTGCCCGATTTCTGTCATTTACCGGTTGATGAGGCTTGAGGTTATGCCTTATCATCACATCAGATTCACTTCGAATGCCACATCGTCAGAACCATCGAAAATCACTAATTGACGTCTACAACAGTACATTACGTGTTAGCTAAAGAAGTTTCCTTCTCCGCTTCCACTCTTGGTACGGTTGAAGAAATAAATGTACGTGACCTTTCTGGAAATACTCTGTCAGACATTCATCCATACAAGTCATCCAGGAACAGGATGAACCGAAGGTACAATTCAGTACATCCTTCTTAGGCAATGTTATCTAAGACTTATACAATAGCCCTTGCACTTTACCCCGTCTTCAATTATCTTTGGCATATATGATTCGCAACGCTTATGCCAATACAGAGTGGTTCTTTGGATAATAATCCAATCGGTCTCTCCATGTTAACATCGTTAAAATGGTCAGAAACTTTGATAGTCTGTGATTTAACTATCAAAGAAAAACACGTGTGCAAACAACGATATTATTTCCAAATGGAAATTCTATCAATCAATCATCAATCATATATATATATATATATATATATATATTTCCTTAGTTCATTTTCATCTCCTGTTTCCCTATATTTAACATTTCTTATTTTCTAAATTTAGAAAAAATATATGTTATTACCACTGGAAAACATTTCCATTTCTTGTTTTCTATATAAGAAAACATTTCTGGTTCTTATTTGGAAAACATTTCCAAAATTCCTTTACTTGGATTTAAACAGATGTTTAAATCAACATTTGCGACACCAACTCAAACCACTTTACTTATTTACTAAATTCACTTAACCACTTTCACTCTCGAACCTTAACCATTTCTAAATTTAATATGAAGTCAATCAAGTTGGGGTATAACTACCTCTCAGACCTTAACTGAACAACATTTCAAATCGCGAAATAGGGTAAGTTCATCCTTTAACTCTTTAACACTTCCTTACGTAACTTCCGGATATAATTTACGAGTCCAACTCCTTTACAGAATCATTTGATTATAACAGTGGTGTTATAATTTCCTGCTTCTGAAATATAATAACTTTAATCGAACTCTTATTTCCTAACTCGAATAAATAACGAACAACTAATTTATCAACTCCTATTTGGTTAACTCTTATTCGAATAATTCCAATCTAATAACTCTTATTCTATTTATTCTAACTCTATTTAACTCTTACTGGATTAACTCTTATTCGAATAACTTACATATGTATAACTTATATTTGATAATCTCTCTTCTTCGAATAAACTATATTTGATTTAACTCCTGTCGAATAACTAGATTCGATTAACTCCCTTCGATTAAACTAACATTGATTAACTCCTTTTAACTCGATTCGAATAACTAATATTCGATAACTCTTTATTCGACTAACTCTAATCGATTTATTCTAATTCGATTAACTCTATTTAATTACTCTATTGGTTAACTCTACTTTAAATGGTTAACTCTAACTGATAACTATAACTGATAAACTCTAACTGATCAACCCTAATTGATTAACTCTAACTATTTATAAAAATCATTTTCCTTTTCTATATAAAATCCATCGATTTTATATAAATAATTCATTTTCAAAATACACTTTGAAAATCCCATTTCCTACATCCAGTATTTCTTATGGTATTTAACATACCATATAACAACGATAAATATCGTCCAAACACACATAATCAACAACATATTATATATCACCTCATATATCACAATATATGAATCACAGTAAATTAACTGTTGAGGAATCCAGTTGGATTCCTCCAGCCTGTCACCATGCATTCACAGATGTTATACAATATAAAATCAACATCACTTTCAGGTCCATATGATATATTTTGTTAAACATAATCAATATAGAAATTCAACTAACTGACTAGTAGTTCAATCAAATAGTCAACACATAGTCAATCAGCCCATATTTAACAGTTCTAAAAATACAACATGAAAATATAAACTGTTCAGAGTTAGTGAGATTTACTCACATTGGACGATCATCGTTAATAACGATAACCATCAACAATTTATTTTGCTATAAATTGTAACGGACTCCAATTGACTCGCGGTCAGTTCCATTGCTAGTGTCCGTCCATACGATCCCAACGCAACTTACGGTTCGTCAAACTGATAAAGTATGAGAGAGATATCGGATTAACAAGTTTATATACCAATTTGAATTAAATAAAACTTTAATTAATCAAATTTTGGGCTTTTACCCATAATTCCGACCCACTTCCTCCCATTGAATTAAACCCGCTGGAATTTGCCTTCTTCCCCAACTCACTCAAACACCCGTCCCCGTATTTCGTTCGCCATTTCCCGATGCAAACTCCCCCACCGCCCTCCTCTTCTTCACAACTCTCCAAACGGTTTTCACCATTGGACTCCACACCTCAAGCTCATCCCCGTCAACACAACCTCAAGCAACTCGCCTCCATCAGGGAATCGCGGTTTCAGGCTCGTACAGGACACAATGGTCCGAACTTCCTCATCACGGAAATAACAAAAAAATCAATACGAGGTGCTAAATCGCCTTACAAACCCAAAACTAACATCAAAAACCAAAACCGATGCACCATTAAATCGAATTATTGAACCCAAGAACCCACTGCGAGAAAACCCATGAACCAGACCGTGCATCGCACCTAAATTCAAACACACCAAAATGTAGAGAATCCATTCAGGGATGCAAATACATAGGTTATATTATTGGGTGCGTTTTTTACAGGTCCGTATTAAGTTTCAAAATATAAAAAAAACCCAGCGATAAAAATAATATAGAAAACATCCCTATTTTCGAATTTCTGCTAAAAAAATTCTAGATCTACCCTTACACACCTAAAAAACTATTCAACAACTGTTTGTCCTCATTTACTCAGTCTATCGCTCCTATTATCTCGCTCATAAACCTAATCCTACAATTCTGGAAAACAGTCGATCACTCCAACAACGATTTTTTATTAATTTTTTTGATTTTTACGAAAAACTAGACAATTATATACATATATTACGTAAAATGATTTTTTTATTACTTTTTTTTATTTTTACGAAAAACTAGACAATTATATACATATATTACGTAAAATTGCATACATTTATGCAACTAAGTGTAATAATTGCATACATATATTAATATTATACAGAAAATAAATTATTAGTTTTGCGCAACTAAGTGAAATAATTGCATACATATACAGAACTGTACTGCATAATTGCTGAAACAAAAGAAATGACAAAAAAGTAAATACATATAATTATAACAAGATGCATATATATATATATATATATATATATATGTGCAAATAACACAAATATGTGCATACTTACATGAAAATTTTCATAACATTTACATGTACTACATCAAAAAATAAGTACATACCACATTTACATGTACTACATCAAAAATTTCAGAACATTTACAAAGCAGAGATGATGGTCTTTTGAAGAACAAATAATTTTGTTAAGACCCAGCTTATTGCACAAACCACATCTTGTAGTCTCTGTAGAAACACATGCAGATTTCAATATTTTGCAAAAAGATGGACGACCAATCTTCAACAACACGATAACACCAATATCCGCCGGAACACTGTTATAAAAAAAAGAAAATCAACATTAATAAGCTTAATGTGCAATAACCTAAATTACAAAAACTGCTTCAGAATTATATAAATACATGCGTACAATTCAGCAAAATAACATATAATTTCTGAATATTTAAATGCAAGTATTCTACATATATGCATAGAAATATGAATATATTTGTAAAATAATATGTTTTTCTGTTTGTTTGATAAAAAATTGCATACAGATATGCATATATTTAGAATAGATGCATATTTGTCCGCAAATTTTTATCAGAATTTCAGCAAAAACCCACAAGTTCTAACAATGGTTTCATGGATATATGTTTTTTCAGGTCCTTATCATATGAAAAATCGTATTTTTATGCTAATAAAAACCTTATAGATATCCTACAAATAAAATCAGAAAGAAAAGAAAAAATAACAGCTTCAGATTAATATAAATACATGCGTACAATTCAGCAAAATAACAATAATTTCTGAATATTTATATGCAAGTATTTTACATATATGCATAGAAATATGAATATATTTGTAAAATAATATTTTTTTCAGATTGTTTGATAAAAAATTGCATACAGATATGCATATATTTAGAATAGATGCATATTTGTCCGACAATTTTTATCAGAATTTCATCAAAAACCCACAAGTTCTAACAATAGTTTCATGAATATATGTTTTTTTCATGAATATATTCAAGAACTTTACAATTGAAATGTCGCCTCCAGATCTAAAATCAGTTTTTATAGCGATAAAAAAATCAGTTTTTATAGCGATAAAAATCAGAAACATATAGAGATTAAAAACCAGTTTTTATAGGGATTAAAAATCTATTAAAAACTCACCTTTCACTATATATTGTTTTGCTTAATCCCTCTATGTGTCATCGTCTTCACGTTTGAATTCCTGATCCCTGGGCCGATGCTTCATCTTCTCGTTTCACCCAGTAACCAGCAACGCTCACGAACCCACACCCGATACTTAGGGTTTAAATTGCACCTCCAAATACGCAACTGGAGTTGGATCCGCCGCCGCCACAGTGATCTCATTCTCAAGTTCTACCACCGGCCAGAGTGTGGGCCAGCTCGGTGGTGATTCTCGTTCGGATTTGGGGGAAGCAGCTGGTTCTTCGATGGAGCAAGGGGAAGGAAGGGGAAAGATGCAAGGAGGGAGGCGCCGGGCGAGAGGTTGTATGCTTCGCCTTCTTCCCCCAAACGCCATGGATTAGGTTTGGTTTTGGATCCAGCCGCCATGGATTTCAAAATTATGTTTATGAAAATAATAGAACCCTAATACGTAACATATACACAAAAATGAACTGTGAAAATCGAGTGAGGGCATTTCCGGAAAAACATAAGCTGTGTTTTGAAAATAGGGATGAGATTTATAAGTTTCAAAAGGGGAGGATGTAAGCCTAATTAACTTTAGTTTTAAGGATGTGAGCCTAATTTTCACTATATTATTTATAGGAATTTATTCCTATTTCTTTTTTATTTTTGAACTCATGAACTTTTGCTATAAGAAAGAAAGAAAAAAAACGGCGGAACAAAACGAATGGTTGACCAGAGAATGAATTTTATTTAGGGTTTAGGAGAATGTGTAGATATTTATAGGAAAATTAAATATATTTTTTATATTTATTATTATATCGAATTTTAAACAATCGTTATAAGTACACGTCTTTAAAAATTCGTACGACCACATATAATACCCAAAAATCACGAAAACTGACATGCAACTAGAGTTTGACATTTCGGTCCCAACGAAACTGGTTTTGTCGAATTCCGACTCCATTTGCTCACATAGCATATTTTTAACCATCGAAATACTGACTGTTTTTCACTCTAACAATCCGTACGGTCACATACTGACTCTAAAAATCACGAAACTTGACCTTTAACAAAAATTTAACATTGCGGATCCAACAAAATTAGTTTCGTCGAATTCCAACTTCATTTGCAAAAGTGGCTTATTTTTACAGCTCTGAATGACCCATTTAAATATAATTAAATTAAATATAATTAAATTTATATTATCGTATATATTCACAGTGGAATACCATACAGCTCTAGAATATTCCTTTATGAATTTCTAACTTGATATTTCAATCTGGGTCAACCTGATATTCGATTTATATTGAAATTCCTTTTTAAAATATAAATAATTCATTTATAAATTATAAAGGAATTCCACAGCGACTTTTCTGAAATGTGATTTGGATGTGAATCAAAATCTACATGACAAAATCCCGATTTTTCTCTTCCACTAGAAAAATATACTCCACCTACTCCACACGTTTCTTGTTTCACAGAAATCCGGCTTAAAACGAATCTTGTATGTTCAGTGTAAGTTCGAATCGCCAATTTACGAAGTGCAGCGCCATTTCGAGCTTGATTTTAATTATATTATAACTCTACGTTCAAACTATCGTTTATATAATATATTCGTTATTAAAATTCAATTCCAAGCTGAATTAAATATCACAGATGATCTGGTTCACACCATATCGTCATTTCAACCAATTCTGATTATTTCAGAATTAAATATATTATTTGATTTATTATTTTAATTAAATATTCATCATTATTTAATTCCACGACCATTTAATTCACTATATCACTATTTATATAATTAAATAAATTAATTATAATACCTCTGCAAATGCGGGTCATTACAAATAATTTATGTAAAATCATAATAAATGATTTGGAAAGAATTTTGATGAAAAATTCCACGTTTGTAAAAATAAAAATATATTTGTATCAAAATGAACTAGTTATGAACTAGAATTATAATCCAATATTTTTAAATAAATAAATTGGATTTGAATTGGTTTTAAAAAATAATCAAAATTTCAGATATTTGAATTGGAAAGGATTTGAATTGAAATTATCTTCAGAATATTTTGATATTGGATTCCATGATTATACGGATATTGTGGAGGAATTTGGAAGATATATATATTGTTATTCCCAATACGATATTTGTTGATTTCAGAATTTGATATTGAATATAAGCTGATATAATTTCTATTCAGAGCCTTGTATTTAATATTGAATTTGATTTCGGGTTTGTCGTGAATGGTGTCTTCATTAACACTGTTCTTAAACCCAGTTGAGAAAAGAATAAATCTTTTAATTACGATTTAGTGAAAATTTCCAATTAATTAATAATTGGAATTGAATAAAAGAATTGGATTTTGGGTTTGTCGTGGATGGTGTCTTCATTGACACTATTTTTAAACCCCGTGTGAAAAGAATAAATCTTTTAAATAAGATTATTGGAGTTTCCAACTATACTTAGTAACTGGAATAAAATGGAATGTGAATTGGATTTATTGTGAACTGTGTTTTTAATGACATTCGTTCTTTAACCCGATTTACAGTGAAATGTGATTTGGAATTTATAAATCTTTTAATTAAGATTTAGGGAAAATTTCCAAAGTGAAGCTTTCCAATTTAATAAAAATAAATTGGAATGGAATGGAATTCGATTCAGTAATAATCGAAGTGAACTTCTGTGGAGGAAGACTTTTACAATATATGGAATTTAAAAGGCTTTGCCGTTATTCCATTTATATTATCGGTTGGATATGGAAGTTTATATCGATTATATATTGATATGTTTTCCGTGAAGATTCCATTGTTAATGGAAGTAATTTTGGGTTTATCGTGAACTGTGTTTTAAATGACATTGTTTCTTTAACCCAGTTAAAGATAAGATTAATTTCTTACTTTGAATAATCATTAAGTAATGATTTTTGAGATTAAAACTGAATTAGAGTTTTGATGAATCTTTAATTAGATTGGAATGTAAATGAGATAACTAAATTTATCGAATGCATGAAATGATTGAGAATGGATTATCTCCAGTTTTGGTCCATGCGATAGTTAAATCTTTAATTAGATTTGAACATAAAATGGTAATTAATTTTACCGATGACACTGTGGTGTTAGTTATGAAGTATTACCAGTTTTGCTTCATGGGATGGATAAGTTGGGATTGGGAAATATAATAAATGATTACTTCAGTAAGGATCGCTAATCCCGACTAGTTTGGATAAACTTTAATTTGGTTTGAATTGGTATCCAAAGGAAGATTAAAGAATAAATTTAAAGAATTTATCTTTGATAAAAATAATGGGAACCTTTCCCAAAGGATATGAATATTTAAATAATAGAATATTCAGAATTGGAATGAGGCATATGTTGTGTTTTTATAGCACTTGTTTATTATATACGCAAGTTATTCGGAAAGACCGGGTTTATCCCATTCTGAATAACTGAATCAGCGATGAGTCGACAATGAAGAAGGTGGTTGAAGACCGGAGGTCTTCACCTCGTTTGGATGATTACTGATGTCTTGATTGGGCTGTACACCCAAGATGAGGTAATAAGTGGTGATCGTCCAGATGTACTTGGAGATCAACTGGATATGCGAGGGCCTTTCTCCTATACTGGACATATGGGACGAGGAATAAGGTGCCTCCGGTTTCGTTCAGACCCAGAACGAACTTGTAAATGTATGTGTGTCTGACATTGGATTTTGTTCCATGTTGATTGATCTCTATTAAATATATATTTGTTTGGTGGCGGAGAATTTATTCTCTTGCTTAACACCCTTCTCTGAGACGTATGAGCTCAGAGGTTATATATCGATAGACATCGGTATGGAGCCCAGACATTTTTACTTGAGCTCAGAGGGAATATATTTGTTTGGCGGTGGAGAATTGTCTGTGTGGCATGCTGAGATGCAAATGATCAAGGCTTCTATTGAAAAGCAGAGTATTGTGGTTGATGATCAAAGCACGGCTTTAATATAGCATAGCTTTGTGTATAGTATTGATTCGCGAGCCTCGCACCCCAGTGTGAACCAGAAACGGGAGAGGACTTCGGGGAGGACATGCGGTTTTTTCTGGCTTGGAGTGGTATCATGGTATGGAGCCCAGAATTTTTACTTATGTGGATGATGGAAAGCGAGGCGCCTCAGATATATCGGTTACTACGAGCCGATAGATATTGAGTCATCTGGCTCATTTATGCCCCATGGGGCAGGGAAACGTATTATTCAGGCATTTTAATCCACTCCGTATGAACCGACCCTGACGATCCAAGGGTCACTCGAGCTCTGATCCTGAGACATGGTAGGCTAGATTGTCTCGAAGTGGTAAGGACGATCCCTTGCCTTGGTTCACAAACGAAAATCTAACTTCCAATACGCTACATTTCGGTTTTAATTATAGAGCTTAGTATTGGCGACATGATAGATGGTACCCATGCCGCCTATGATTGATACATTTATATTTGAAGTTGTTTTATACACTATGCACTTATAATAGTATCAAAATATTTGTTTTAAATGTACCAAGCATGTTTGGCAATTATAAGGGAAAACCCTATCCTTCGGCTTGCGTTGCATTGTGTGATGGGGACCTGGGTCTTATAATAACTTCATTTTTCCAAAAAGCTTGCGCTTTTTGTTTTATGCACTAGTATTCTCGGGAGGAAACCCGTTCCGTGTTCTACGGCGTGGTCCCTTGATTTACTCTATTTTAAAGTAAAGTTTTAAATAACTATTTTAGTTCTTACACCAGTCACATGACTGACCTAGAGTTTATTGTTTTAACCTAAACTCTGGGTGCCCCTATTTTCCACACGGGCAGCTAGTAGTTTGGTTTTGCAGATATTATATTCCCAGAATCCTGGATTTATAGCTGGAACTATACTCGGAAAGCTCTGTATCCGTGTATTCCTTTCAGTTGTGTTTTGTATTATTTTCCGCTACATTGTAATTTGTAAATCTCTGATATTTATCAAATGTATATTATTTGTTCATACTCTATATATTCTTATACTCTTATGTAAATAATTGTAATAAGCAATGAAATGTTCTTCTGTTTGCGTTCTGATTTGTCTTGTTCTCAACTCAATCCAGGCTTTCCCGAAAGGGGAAGTTTGGGTTGTTACAGATGGTATCAGAGCTTTGGTTTACAGAGCTCAAGAACAAGGCACGTTAGAATCAAATGAAAGAATTCGCCAGGGATTGGATTAGTAATATCCAATAAGAATGACTCGTTAGAGATAGGATCAGTAGCATCCTAAAATGAATGTGAAGTGTGTTATTTTTAGAAATAAAAGTGAAAACAAATTTTGTTTTGAAAATTTAAACCTTATAATGCTTATTTGAGTATTTTATTTTTATTGAATTCGGACAATCAAGTATATTAAGATTTTGCATATATGTCTGGTCCACGCGTATACGAAGTCTCAAATATACTGGTTAGGTATAGAATCACACTAGTCGCTCGGAGATGATCCTGATGATAGCGATCGCATCATCAACATTTATGTTCGAGTTTCGAAAGTGAGATATCTATATATTTCCAATTGGCTGGTGTGAGAACCAAAACTAGATAGAATATATTGTTATGATTTGGCATTAAAAATATGATTTTTGACTATATGTACTAAAGTTATGTGTTTGAAACCTTAATCAAGTAATTGATTGCTGATTATTGATTGTGTTATGTGATTATTCATTTAAACCAACATGTGAAAGAAAGTAAATTTAGCCAAATTGTGTCAAATACTTAACTGAATTGAAAATTGATTGAAATTGCATGCATATACATGTATATACATTGAACATGTCATGGCATGGAAGCTAAGAAGAGGAATAAAATTGTTTGCCCAACAAATAGGTATATGTTTACTATTTTCTTTGGTTTGGACGATTTTATGAGCCGATTGGCTTTTTCTTTTTGGATGATGAGGGCCCGGCGTGGATAGTTGAGGTTTTGAATATCTCCCCGTACAAAGGAGGTTATGGCGAAAAATTTAGGGTATTAGCCAAATTTTGAAAATTCTTAGAAACGGAAAAGTTGAAGAATGAAAGCCAGAATGAAAGTTGAGTTGATTAGTTAAACAACTTTCAGCTCCATTCCTTTTCGAGGACAAAAAAAATTTTAAGTGGAGGAGATTGTAACACCCCGTAATTTTAAAACATGACATAAGGGATAATTAAAGAATACTTAATTTTTATAAGAAGAATTAAGGAAAACGGGCTACGCCATTGTGTTCGTCTCGGAATTCTTCTTGGAATAGAGTTCGAGTTTGCGTAAATCGGATATCATATGAAGAAGCTGTGAAGCTTAGAAGATTTCAGTTTAAAGTAGAATTTAAATTAAAATAATAATTAAAAGTCAAAAACGAGTTCAAAAATCAAAATCAGTAAAATGTGGGTGAGCGGGAAATCTCCCGCTTTAGGATGTCGACCCCCTTGGGGAGTCGACATAGGTGTCGACCCCCCTATAGGGGTGTCGACATAGGTGTCGACCCCCCATCTACCCAGATCTGGCAGACGAGTTTTTGAGGTCTAGGGCTGATGTCTCCTTCTGGGATTGGCTGGATGGCGTGCCTTTTGAGCTGTGTAGTTCTGGTGATCTCTAATCTAAAGGTCCTAATTCACCTAATACATCTATAAAAACACACATATACCTAACACTAATCTCATTGTCTTTCATCCATGGCGCCTCCATGCTGCCCTAATCTAAATTAAAACTATCCTCTCTTCTCGAAAGCAAATCAGAATTAGAGTATTCAAATTGGAAGATAAGAATCAAATTCTACAACAACGATTTAGCTAATCAAATTCAGAAATCAGGACTCAGAACTATCCTCTCTCCTAATTCCTATCGCTGTGAGTCTATGTTACTTTCACATATAATTAATTAAAAAGTGATGGTGATAGGATTGTAAATTGGATTTTATGAACATGCCTATAAGATGAATTATATCAAGTTTGTAAATTCTTGTCTTTCAGATTCATACCCAAATCACTGTTATCATATGCCTAATTGGGTCTATTTTATTGTTCTATGCCAGTTCATGTTTCATATGTCTCTTTTATGCCAGTTTTGATGACATGATTATGTTCCCTTCTTCTTCTTTTTTAATGAGATTAGGCTACTTCGAGCCTAACATATTGTGTTGAGAATTGTGTACGAATAACGTTTAGACAATGGGGAAAAGTTTGGGAAATTTTGTAATAAAATAAGATTATTGGCATAAATCAATATGGACATAACTGTGTATAAATTATATACATGAAATTTGGCATAAGTTGGAATGAGCATACTTGGATATAATTTGTATACATGAGTTTTGGTAAGAATTGTTAATATCGATGAACGCAAATTGATTTGGGCGTAATTTGGCATAACATGTATACATAAGATTATATGCCTAATTTGGATTAAAATTATGAACATAATTTAGATTGGAAATTATGGGTAACTGGGACATATTTTAATCCAAGATTTAAAATTGGGACTTGAATCAAGAAAATGATAATGAATGCCTAAGACACGAGATTAGATTCGAATTGCGGTATAAGACTGCCCGGAACCGTCTGGCACATCCAGCAACCACAATTTTGTATTCTAATGCCAGAGGTCAAAGGTAGAAATTAAATACGTAATAATGCAAAGACACGAGGTTAGATTCGGATTGCGGTATAAGACTACTCGGAACCGCCCGGTATATCCAGCAACCGTAAAACGACAATCTAATGTGGAATGTCTAGTAAGATTACGGTTATAATGAATTAATGAACATTCAACCAAGATAAGACTTGTAGTATGGCAGGGGGGTTAAGTGGGTGACTTGGGTGACATGTGAAATATAATTAGAAGCACTTAACCAAGGTGAAACATGCGATTAGACATGGGAATAAAGAGGGGTTAAGTGGGAATTCCTAGTGGGGACCAAGCTTAAGAGGGAAGCTTGTGTCAAGTGTGGGGACCCTTTTCAACCAGTAACCCATTTTGTATCTATGTGAGCTCGAACTAGGTCGAGGACGGGACACGCTTACTGGGTTTGATTGTGAGAGGTCAATAAAGAGTTAGCGGTGGCAACGCAAGTCCAATGGAGTCATGTGCGTGCGTGGGTCCAGGCTGGTAGGTAAGACGTTGTTGCGTCGTGTAGGTATAAGCCTTGCCTTTTAGTTGTATCAGGTTGCCACTTTAAGGAGTGATAAACCCTACTGTGGGACCAGCACGGGTATCCACGAGTTAGGGAGTCGATCGAATGGGGAGGGTAATGGGTGCAACTAGTGGAGACAGGAGCAGGCGGCACCTATGACAGCAGCTAGGAGTACACGAAACTACCATGTTATTATTATGTTTAGTAAGAGGGATCAACTTTCAGTTTGGAATTAGTATTGGAACAGTGTAGGAATTATCTTATGGTGATTAGAAGCACAATCAACGTTATATCTTGTTCATCTTGTTTACCTTGTCATATTTGCTAATGTTACAGTCATCTCTTATATCCAATTTATGTTCTTATCCTGTTACTTTACTGATCATATTGTTAAATTCACTAGACTCGCCAGATGTATATCTGGCCCCTTTTTATTTCGCCTCTTTTCATTCTCCCCCCCCCCAGGTCCTCAGGGTGGGATTAGTGAAGCTTGACTTTGATTTCTTTCTTCTTGAAGTTCTTGGAAGTGTTGAAAGTAATGCTCAGCTTTATCTCTTTTCCATTATGGCTATTTGGAGTGGGATTATAATCGTACTTTTATGCACTCTGATAATAATTTTGTACAAGATGGATATTTGGTGTACTTGACTCTAGTATGTGGTTTTGATGTTGTAGCTAAACATGTTTTGCTTTTCCACTGCAATGAATAAATTTTGAATTTTCTTAAGTACCATTTATATATCTGTCTTGTGATATTCTGTTATAAACTTATAATACTCCATGGAACTTAATGCATTCCTTTTGTGAGTGACATTAACGGAGGTGGGGTGTTACACGTGGTATCAGAGCTGAAGGTTACCAGGACAGATAAAAGATTTTGAAAACCGTCTTCAGAAGCATTTTTAGAAAGAAGTATTTTCAAAAACATGCTTTAAAGAAGGTGTTTTCAAGGGAAAGGTTTATTATGAAAAACATAATCCCCAAAAGCCATATATCTATCTTTTGATTCTCTGTTTTGAATCTCTTTTTCTTTCGTTTCAGCATGTCTGGGGATCTTAATCTTCCAGAGGGCGTATAGATACTGGGATGGTTCCGAAGGTATCTGGGGGTTAGGCCTACTGCCGCAGGCCCAGCAGACGTTCCTCCTCCCCCAGCTGCAGCCGCTCTTCCCCTCTGTGTAGACGCTTTTTCTTAGATATGCAAAGACTTCCGTGCAATGGGCGGAAAACCGTTTTATAGGACTGAGACATTTGTTGAGGCTCGAAATTAGCTCAAGGAAGTGGAGGATTTATTTGGTATCTTTGAGATAGATGATGGAAGGAAGTTTTGGCTAGCTGCTTGGTTGATGAAGGATGAAGCTTCCTTTTGGTGAGAAGTAACTAATGGAGGATGCCCAGTGGAGACATGGATAGACTTCAGATGAAGATTCGAATTGAAATTTCTTTCCCAAGCCGAGGAGAGTTTATACATGGAGAGGTTCTTGGATTTGAAATAAGGGAGTTTGTCTGTGAAGGAGTACGTTAACAAGTTTAGCTAGTTAGCAAGATTTGGTACGAAATTAGCTAATACACCACATAAGAAGGTTTTGAGGTTTGCCAAGGGTCTGAATGAACCATTGCATAGGTTGGTTATGTCCCACATTCCTATAGGGGCTACTTTCGAGAAACTTGTTACATGGCGCTGATGCATGAAGAGGAGAAAGGTGCTAATGTAGTTAAGGCACAGGATAAGAAAGTGCATCCAAAGAAAGCACAACAACAACAAAAGAAAGGTGGTAAGGATAACAAGGGCCAAGGGAAGAAAATGTGTTTTAATAATGGAACACCGAGCCACTTAAGCAAGGACTGTAGGAAGAAGAAGAAGATGGGTTGCTTCCAATGTTGTGAGCCAGGACATATAATTAAAGACTGCCCAAGGAGGCAAGGACAAGGGCAAGGGAAAGGACAAGGACAGAGGACATGATCTACTTCTGGAGGGCAAGTTCATGCTCTCATAGCACCAGGACAGGAGAGAGGTAGAAACATTTTTGTTGAAAGTTTGATTTTCCTTTTTGATCATCCTGTTCGAACTTTGTTTGATTATGGTGCTTCACATTTGTTTATATTTGCTTCATTAGTTGAAACACTGCACCTAAATACTAGTTTAGTTATGGATCCCATTGTAGTCTCAAATCCTATTGGGGGTATGGCTCATCTTTCTATGTTATGTCGGGATTTTAGAATATATTTGTGTGGCGTTGAGTTCGAATGCAACGCTTATAAGCTTGGCTTCACGGGCTATGGGTTGATTCTAGGAATGGATTGGCTAACCACGTATGGTGCCATTCTCGACTGTGAAAAGAGGGTAGTTAGACTGTTGACTAGATTGGGTAATACTATCGATATCTCATGTGATCCTAAAGGTTCTGTTAAGCTTAGCTACCTAGAATCTCTTGACACGTCTATTGATGATTTGCAATCTGTTCGAGTAGTCCGTGAGTATGCAGATGTCTTTGAGGAGGTTAGGGGCTTACCTCCAAAACGCGAGATAGATTTCCGTATATACTTGGTGGATAATGCAAAGCCAGTTGCATTGCCAGTGCGCCACATGGCTCCAAGTGAAAGAAGGGAGCTTAGTAAACAAGCGAAAGAGTTGCTTGAGAAAGGGTACATAAGAAGAAGTATCTCGGAGTGGGGCACTCCTGTTGTTTTTGCTACAAAGGCTGATGGTTCGCTTAGATTGTGCGTGGACTATAGGGAGCTAAATAAGCTCACGAAGAAGAACAGACACCCATTGCCGAGGATAGATGATTTGTTTAATCAGTTGGCTGGTGCTTTGGTTTTCTCGTAGTTGGACTTAGCTACAGGATTTCATCAGTTGAGGGTAGCTGAGGATAGTATAGATAAGATTGCTTTTAGGACTCCCGACGGTTTTTTCAAATGGCTCGTCATGCATTTTGGTTTGACGAATGCACCTGCATATTTCGTAGACTTGATGAGTAGGTTATTTAGGGAGTTCTTAAACAAGTTCGTGGTGGTCTTTGTGGATGATATTTTGATATTCTCTGAAAGCGAGGAAGAACATACCCTACATCTTAGGGAAGTCTTATAAACCCTTTGAGCACATCAACTCAAAGCTAAGTTCTCCAAATGTCATTTTAGGAGGAAGGAAGTGAGGTTCTTAGGGCACGTTGTCTCCAAGGAAGGGATAGTTGTGGATCCCACGAAGGTGGTAGCAATCCTAGATTGGAAGGTTCCTAAGAATGCAACAGAAGTAAGAAGTTTTCTTGGTTTGGTGGGCTATCACAGAAAATTCATCAAGGACTTTGCTAAGATATCAACCCCACTTACACGGTTGACGAAAAAGAATTTGACCTTTTCTTGGGATGTTGATTGTGACGATGCTTTCCGACGTTTGAAGAGGGCATTGACAACAAATCCAGTTTTAGTTTTGCCGGATGGGAGTAAACCATTCACATTGTATATCGATGCCTGCGGGGCAGGGCTTGGCGCAGTTTTGATGCAAGAGTGAAGGATGATATGCTATGGTGGAAGGCAGTTAAAGGCCCATGAAAAGAATTACCCTACCCACGACTTAGAGTTAGCTGCCATAGTTTTTGCGCTTAAGTCTTGGCGTCACTATTTGCTTGGTGAGAGGTTTGAGTTGTATACATACCATAAGTCGCTAAAGTAATTGTTCTCCCAAAAAGATTTAAACTTAATGCAACAAAGGTGGATGGAGTTCTTAGCATCCTACAATTTTGAGATTGCATATACCCCTGGCAAGGGTAACGTTGTAGCTGACGCCTTGAGTAGAAAGAAGTTAACGTTGAGTCTTTTGTTTGTCGAGCGGCAGAGTTTAGAGTATATCTCTAACTTTTACTTTAGACCCTCTATTGATTATGTACCTGGTTTGTTGGCATCATTAAAGGTACAACCTATGCTTTTGGGACAAATAGGTGCAGCACAGCGAGATGACCCACAGTTGATAGAGATAGTAGGCAAGCTCTTAAGAGGGAGTCTTCAAGCCATCTTAGTAGGTGTACTATCAATGACAAAGGTTGGTTGCGTAGGGATGGGAGACTTTGCGTACCTCTAGACGAGAGTTTGAGACAAACAATCCTTGAAGAAGCACATCGTTCTAAGCTGACCAAATACATCCTGGTGGAGACAAGATGTATAAGGTTATGAAGCGAGTTTTCTTTTAGGCCTGAATGAAGAAAGATGTGGCTAAGTTCGTTTCTAGATGCTTAGTACGCCAGTAAGTCAAGGCTGAGCAAAAGAAGCCTGGTGGTTTGCTTCACCCTTTAGAGGTTCCACAATGCAAATGGGAAAGTGTTCCCATGGATTTTGTCAATGGGTTATCGAGGTCAAGGAAGGGTAATACAGGGATTTGGGTAGTAGTAGATAGACTTACCAAGAGCGCCAATTTCATTCCCATTAAGAGTAAAAGAACAACGACATGGTTAGCATCTATTTATCTCCGACATATAGTTCGTCTACATGGCATACCTTCTAGTATCGTAAGCGACCGAGATCCCATTTTCACCAGTGATTTTTGGAAGAGCTTGCAAGAGGTGGTAGGAACGCAATTGTGTTTGAGCACCGCTTATCACCCTCAGACGGACGGCCAAATAGAAAGAGTGAATCGGATTCTAGAAGATCTTTTGAGATTATGCATCTTGGACTTTGGAGGGACATGGAGGAACATCTTCCATTAGTAGAGTTCACCTACAATAATGACTATCAGACTAGTATTGGCATGGCACCTTTTTAGGCTTTATATGGACGACATTGCCGATCACTGACTTGTTGGTGGGAATATACAGATAAGCTTTTTCATGGGCCTGAGATGATTAGGGAAACTCCAGAGAAGATAGACTTGATTCAAAGACGCATGAAGACGGCGCAGGACCGACAAAATTTATATGCTGATAATAGAAGGACCGATCTTGAGTTCAGTGTTGGAGACATGGTCTTTATTAAAGTATCACCATTGAGGAATGTAGTTCGTTTTGGTTCTATAGGGAAATTGGCACCAAGGTTTGTAGGGCCATTCCCCATTGCAAAGCGAATTGGACAGATGGCCTACAGAGTGAAGTTGCCTGAGAAGCTTAGTGGTGTTCATGACGTATATCATGTGTCGCATTTGCGGAAGTTCTTACATGATACCGTGGAAGTAGTAGAGTCGAGAATGCTTAGAGAAGTGGACATTGGGCGAGATGCCACGATTAGACGAGCTCCTACATGCATCCTTGGATCTGATTGCAAGAAATTACGCAATCGAGAGGTCAAGTTGGTTAAAGTCCAGTGGAGAGATGATCAAGGAGACGCGACATGGGAGGCCGAAGACAAGATATGTGCGTCGTACCCTTTCCTTTTTTGAGGGTATGTTCTTAACGTCTCCTTTTTCTACCATTTTGTTTATACTTGTTCTATCGTTTAGTGTATCCTCTCGATTATATCTTCGATCTTTAAGTAGAAAATCCTATGGCTGTAAACATGTGTTTGAGACATGTTATGTTTGGTGGATGCAAGTGGGTGTAAGTGTTTTCTGGTGGTTGCTCGTGGATGCATTTACACACACCTTAGGCATTAGATCGGCTCAATCACTTTCATATTGCATATGATTGAATGTGCATATTTAAGTTATTGGATGTATATTGAATGTGTTATCATATGGATGCTGCATTTGAAATGAATGGTTGTGCACTCGTATAGAAAGGATATGTATCATTAGGATTCTTTTGCATACATAATGGATGCATGGCACTATAATGTTTTGCATTAAGGAGGTCAACTGAATCGGTAGACCGCCTGATCTTTGCATTAGATAGGGGACATATACACACACTTTTGCATATGTTCATATTACATTAGAATTTTTTTAAGGACAATGGATGCTTGTGATTGATGGATGAGTAGATGGGTGATTAGATGGTAGGATACATTCTTCTTAACTTGAAGATTTCAGGGACGAAATCCTTTAAGGAGGGGAGAATGTAACACCCTGTAATTTTAAAACATCACATAAGGGATAATTAAAGAATAATTAATTTTTATAAGAAGAATTAAAGGAAAGGGTTGCACCATTGCGTTCGTCTCGGAATTCTGCTTGGAATAGAATCCGAGTTTGCGTAAATCGAATATCATATGAAGAAGTTATGAAGCTTAGAAGATTACAGTTTAAAGCATAATTTAAATTAAAATAATAATTAAAAGTAAAAAAACATGTTCAAAAATAAAAATCAGTAAAACGTGGGTGAGCGGGAAATCTCCCGCTCTAGGGTGTCGACCCCCCCCCCTCCCGGGTGTCGACATAGGTGTTGACCCCCTATCTGCCCAGATCTGGCAGACGAGTTTTTGAGGTCAAGGGTTGATGTGTCCTTATTGGATTGGCTGGATGACGTGTCTTTTGAGCTGTGTGGTTCTGATGATCTCTAATCTAATCTACAGTCCCTAATTCACCTAATACATTTATAAAAACACACCTAGACCTAACCCTAATCTCATTGTCATTCATCCATGGTGCCTCTATGCTGCCCTAATCTAAATTAAAACTAGCCTCTCTTCTCTAAATCAAACCAGAATTAGAGTATTCAAATTGGAAGATAAGAATCAAATTCTACAACAACGGTTTAGCTAATCAAATTCAGAAATCAGAACTCAGAACTATCCTCACTCCTAATTCCTATCACTGTGAGTCTATATTACTTTCACATATAATTAATTAAAAAGTGATTATGATAGGATTGTAAATTGGATTTTACGAATATGCCTGTAAGATGAATCATATCAAGTTTGTAAATTCTTATCTTTCAGATTCATACCCAAATCACTATTATCATATGCCTAATTAGATCTATTTTATTGTTCTATGCCAGTTCATGTTTCATATGTCTCTTTTATGCCTTTTTTGATGACATGATTCTTTTCCCTTCTTTTTTTATGAGATTAGGCTACTTCGAGCCTAACATATAGTGTTGAGATTTGCGTACGAATAACGTTTGGACGATGGGGAAAAGTTTGGGAAATTTTGTAATAAAATAAGATTATTAGTGTAAATCAATTTGGCATAACTGTGTATAAATTATATACATGAGATTTGACATAAGTTGGATTGGGCATAATTGGATATAATTTGTATACATGAGTTTTGGTAAGAATTGTTAATATCGGTGAACGCAAATTGATTTGGGCGTAATTTGGCATAACATGTATACATAAGATTATAGGCCTAATTTGGATTAAAATTATGAACATAATTTAGATTGGAAATTATGTGTAATTGGGATGTATTAATCCAAGATTTAAATTTGGGACTTGAATCAAGAAAGTGATAATGAACGCCTAAGACATGAGGTTAGATTCGAACTGCGGTATAAGACTACCCGGAACCGCTCAACACATCCAGCAACCGCAATTTTGTAATCTAATGTGAGAGGTCAAAGGCAGAAATTAAATATATAATAATGCAAAGACATGAGGTTAGATTCGGATTGCGGTATAAGACTGCCCGGAACCGCCCGACATATCCTGCAACCGCAAAACGACAATCCACTGTGGGAGGTCTCGCAAGATTACGGTCATAATGAATTAATGAACACTTAACCAAGATAAGACATGTAGTAAGACATGGGGTTTAAGTGGGTGACATGGGTGATATGTGAAATATAATTAGAAGCACTTAGCCAAGGTGAAACATGTGATTAGACATGGGAATAAAGAGGGGTTAAGTGGGAATTCCTAGTGGGGCCCAAGCTTAGGAGGGAAGCTAGTGTCAAGTATGGGGACCCATTTCAACCAGTAACCCATTTTGTATCTATATGAGCTCGAACTAGGTCGAGGACGGGACACGCTTACTGGGTTTGATTGTGAGAGGTCAATAAAGAGTTAGCGGTGCCAACGCAAGTCCAATGGAGTCATATGCGTGCGTGGGTCCAGGCTGGTAGGTAAGACGTTGTTGCGTCGTGTAGGTATAAGCCGTGCCTTTTAGTTGTATCAGGTTGCCACTTTAAGGAGTGATAAACCCTACTGTGGGACCAGCACGGGTATCCACGAGTTAGGGAGTCGATCGAATGTGGAGGGTAATGGGTGCAACTAGTGGAGACAGGAGCAGGCGGCACCTATGACAGCAGCTAGGAGTACACGAAACTACCATGTTATTATTATGTTTAGTAAGAGGGATCAACTTTCAGTTTGGAATTAGTATTGGTGCAGTGTAGGAATTATCTTATGGTGATTAGAAGCACAATCAACGTTATATCTTGTTCATCTTGTCATATCTGCTTATGTTACAGTCATCTCTTATATCCAATTTATGTTCTTATCCTGTTACTTTACTGATCATATTGTTAAATTCACTAGACTCGCCAGACGTATATCTGGCCCCTTTTTATTTCGCCTCTTTTCATTCTCCCCCCAGGTCCTCAGGGTGGGATTAGTGAAGCTTGACTTTGATTTCTTTCTTCTTGAAGTGCTTGGAAGTGTTGAAAGTAATGCTCAGCTTTATCTCTTTTCCATTATGGCTATTTGGAGTGGGATTATAATCGTACTTTTATGCACTCTGATAATAATTTTGTACAAGATGGATATTTGGTGTACTTGACTCTAGTATGTGGTTTTGATGTTGTAACTAAACATGTTTTGTTTTTCCGCTGCAATGAATAAATTTTGAATTTTCTTAAGTACCATTTTATAATTCTGTTTTGTGAAACTTAATGCATTCCCATTGTGAGTGACATTAACGAACGTGGGGTGTTGCAGAGATTGTAACAACCCGAAAAATCAGAACCAATTTAAAATTTTTATTTTGGCAATTTTAATGAATTTTGAATATTTAAAATGATTTATTTTAAATAATAACGACTAGAAATTTATTTTGAATATAATTAGAATGCATAAATTTATTTAAATCGTTGTTAGAATATGAATATTTATTTTAATTATAAAAGGAATTGGAAATGGCTCGGTAGTTTGAAATTTTGATTTCAAATTTCAAATGAATGTACAAGATTCATAATATACCGAATTTTGGTGAAACCAGAAATATTTGAATCTATTTGAAAATATCTTTCCAACGAATGTGAAAAATCTAGATTTCATAATGGGAATAAAAAAGTTATGTCCAGTTGAAAATTCAGAACAGTCGCTATGGAATTTATATAATATATAGCCCTTAAAAATAGCAATTTTGCAAATGACATCCATTTTCAATGAGACCACTTTTGTTGGATCCGGAATTTCAAATTTTTGCTAGATTCCATTTTTCATAATTTTGGGAATCAATATGTGAGCGTGGTAGATTTAAACGCGTTTGTTCAATTCAGATTGAATTTAATCGACCGAAAAATGACCGTTTTTCAAACGGCCTTCAAATTCAATGAAATTAGTTTTGGTAGGACCGTATCGTCAAAACATAGCTATATTTATTTTTCTGGAATTTTTGGAGTCAGTATGAAGCCCCGGTGGCGGCGGTTGGGGTTTTCAAATCGATGGTTAGGTTTTCGCGATCTAGAAACGGAGAAGATAGAAAAGGGAACGGCAGCGAATTAGGTAAACATTATTAAAAGGTAATTGTTAATTTAATTAATTAATAAATTATTTAATTAAGTAATTAAAGTTCGTAACATCGTATCTTTTCAATACGAGGTCCAAATCGCATGAAACTGGATGCGTTGTGATCGTGGGGACGAGAGCTTCGCAACAAAACTGACAGTCCAAAACGGAGCATGCCAAATTTCGAGTAAATTCAAATTCAAACTGTTCAGAAATTCAGAAATAAAACTGACGGAGTGGAAACCAAAAGTGAGAACTCCTTCTGACTCAAACTTTTTTTTTACAGTTAAATATATACTAGGTTGCAGACGGGGTTTAGTAGCTCCCGACACCGTCGTCCACAGACCATAACGACTTGTTTGATTGCATTGTGTTATGGAAATTGATTATGATTGTGATATGAACTATATAAAAATATTCATGTGTTGAATAAAATATTTGAACAATAAAAATATCATTTTTATTGTATATATATGAACTGTATAAAATAGTCATGTGTTGAAATAAATATTCATAAACAATTCGGACGATTTGTTTATGTACACCCACTTATCTGATACTGATTGGGACGATAAATTTTACACATCGCTCAACTGCACAAATAATAACCCGTATTTGTTGTTTGAAAATCCCACACGGGTATTAGGATGATATTTGACATACACTGATCCCAATAATTAGTGATATGTTAATCGATCGGTTGACAGGCTGTGATGAGCATTAATTATTTATTTTTGATGCTTATACAGTTGTAAATTGCACTCCGGATGATGGATGATTGCTTAGTAATGTTGTTATATACATGTGTTGTATGAAATCCATATAAATAAAATTATATGGTAATTGATTGGGCCTGATTCCAATTCAGAAATAACGAATATTTTGCAATTATGAATATTTTAAAATAAGGAATATTTTAAAATAATATTCAATAATGGATCAAAATATGATTTTGATGACTGATTTGGGATGGACACGAAAATATTGAAACATATGAAGCCGTGTTGATTAGATGTAAGCCATTTTGACGTGAACGATATTTATATCGATTTTATTCATTTTTATAATGAATATCGAAAATGAAATGATTTCAAAATCTGATATTTAGAAAATATTATCATTTATATATTATAATGATAAGGAAAATTCAATTTTGATTTAAAATTGAAAATGAAGTTAGAATCGTTTTAAAATGAATTTATAAAATACGTTTTAAATCAAAATCGATGAAATATATATAATATATATATATATATTATATTTTAATTGGCCTGAATAGAACGCGCCGCACCGTGGTTGTTCGTGAATTTTGACCATTGACGTCAAATGGATATTACGGGAGATCCGACCGTCAGATTCTCCTAAAACCGGAACCTTGGGTTCGTATCGAAAAGAGCTTTCAAACGAATACCAGAGATTTCAAATCTAACGGTTGGATTTCGAATTATGTCCAAATCAAATTTGGAAAAGGTCCATGTAAGTGCGGTTCGATGACCGTTTATGGAAATCGACTGTACAGGCCTCGATAAAATTATTAAAAATATTAATAATTTGTGTAAAATCATAAAAATGATTTGAAAAGAACTTAGATGAAAAATTCCACATTTGTAAAAATAAAAATATATTTTTTATCAAAATAAACTAGTTATGAACTAGAATTATAATCCAATATTTTTGAATAAATAAATTTTATTTGAAATGGTTTTAAAAATAATCAAAATTTTAAATATATAAATTGGAAAGCATTTGAATCGAAATTATCTTCAGAATATTTCAATATTGGATTCCGTGATTATACGGATATTGTGGAGGAAATTGGAAGATATATATATATATATATATATATATATATCGTTATTCCCAATACGATATTTGTTGATTTTAGAATTAGATATTGAATATAAGCCAATATAATTTCTATTCGAAGCCTTTTATTTAATATTGAATTGGATTTCGGGTTTGTCGTGAATGGTGTCTTCATTAACACTGTTCTTAAAACTAGTTGAGAAAATAATAAATCTTTTAATTAAGATTTTGTGAAATTTTCCAATTAATTAATATTTAATTGGAATTGAATAAAAGAATTGGATTTTGGATTTGCCATGGATGGTGTCTTTATTAACACTGTTCTTAAGCCCCGTGTGAAATGAATAAATCTTTTAAATAAAATCATTGGAGTCTCCAGTTATATTTAGTAACTGGAATAACATGGAATGTGAATTGGGTTTATTATGAACTGTGTTATTAATGACATTCGTTCTTTAACCCAATTTACAGTGAAATGTGATTTGGAATTTATCAATCTTTTAATTAAGATCTAGGGAATTTTTTCAAAGTGAAGTTTTCCAATTTAATAAAATAAATTGGAATGGAATTCGATTCGGTAATAATCGAAGTGAACTTCTGTGGAGGAAGACAGTTACTATATATGGAATTTAATATGCTTTGCTGTTATTCCATTTATATTATCGATTGGATATGGAAGTTTATATCAATTATATATATTGATCTGTTTTCCGTGAAGATTCCATTGTTAATGGAAGTGATTTTGGGTTTATCATGAACTGTGTTTTAAATGACATTAGTTCTTTGACCCAGTTAAAGATAAGATTAATTTCTTAATTTTGAATAATCATTGAGTAATGATTTTTGATATTGAAACTTAATTAGAGTTTTAATGAATCTTTAATTAGATTGGAATGTGAATGAGATAATTAAATTTATTGAATTCATGAAATGATCGAGAATTGAGTATCACCAGTTTTGCTCCATGCGATAGTTAAATCTTTAATTAGATTTGAACATGAAATGCTAATTAATTTTACCAATGACATTGTGGTGTTAGATATGATGTATTACTAGTTTTGCTTCATGGGATGAATAGGTTGAGATTGAGAAATATAATAAATGATTACTTCGGTAAGGATCGCTAATCCCGACTAGTTTGGATAAACCTTAATTTGGTTTGAATTGTTATCCAAAGGAAGATTAAAAAATAAATTTAAAGAATTTATCTTTGATAAAATTAATGGGAACCTTTCCCAAAGGATATGAATATTTAAATAAAAGAATATTCAGAATTAGAATGAGGCGTATGTTGTGTTTTTATAGTGCATGTTTATAATATACGCGAGTGATTCAGAAAGACCGGGTTTATCCCATTCTAAATAACTGAATCGGCGATGAGTCGACGATGAAGACGTTGGTTGAAGACCAGAGGTCTTCACATCGTTTGGATGATTACTGATGTCTTGATTGGGCTGTACACCCAAGACGAGGTAATAAGTGGTGATTATCCAGACGTACTTGGAGATCGACCGGATATGCGAGTGCCTCTCTCCTGTATTGGACATATGGGACGAGGAATAAGGTGCCTCCAGTTTCGTTCAGACCCAAAATGAACTTGTAAATGATGTGTGTCTGATATTGGATTTCGTTTTGTGTTGATTGATATCTGTTGAATATATATCTGTTTGGTGGCGGAGAATTTATTCTCTTGCTTAACGCCCTTCTTTGAGAAGTACAAGCTCAGACGTTATATATCGATAGAGATCAGTCGCATGGCTTTAATTGCCTGTGTGGCATGTTGAGATGCAATCGATCGAGGTTTTTGTTGAAAAGAAGAGTCTTGTGGTCGATGATCACAGCACGGCTTTAATATAGCATATCTTTGTGTATAGCATTGGTTCGTGAGTATCACACCCCGATGTGAACTAGAAATGGGAGAGGACTTCGGGGAGGACATGCGTTTCTTTCTAGCTTGGAGTGGTGTCATGGTATGTAGCCCAGACATTTTTACTTATGTGGATGATGGGAAGCGAGGCGGCTCGGATATATCGGTTACTACGGAGCCAATGGATATTGAGTCATCTGGCTCATTTATGCCCCATAGGGCGGGGAAACATATTGTTTAGGCATTTTACTCCACTCCGTGTGGACTGGCCCTGACGATTCAAGGGTCACTCGAGCTCTGATCCTGATACATGGTAGGCTAGATTGTCTTGAAGAAGTAAGGATGATCTCTTGCCTTGGTTCACAGACGGAAATTCAACTTCCAATACGTGACATTTCGGTTTTAATTGTAGAGCCTAGTATTGGCGACATGATAGATGGTACCCATGCCGCCTATGATTGATACATTTATATTTGAAGTTGTTTTATACACTATGCACTTATAATAGTATCAAAATATTTGTTTTAAATGTACCAAGCATGTTTGGCTATTATAAGGGAAAACCCTATCCTCCGGCTTGCGTTGCATTGTGTGATGGGACCTGGGTCTTATAATAGCTTCATTTTTCCAAAAAGCATTGCTTTGTTTGTTTTACGCATTGGTATTCTCGGGAGGAAACCCGTTCCGTGTTCTACAGCGCGGTCCCTTGATTTACTCTATTTTAAAGTAAAGTTTTAAATAACTGTTTTAGTTCTCACATCAGTCACATGACTGACCAGGAATTTAATGTTTTAACCTAAATTCAGGGTGCCCTTATTTTCCACATGGGCAGCTAGTAGTTTGGTTTTGCAGAGATTATATTCAAAGGATCCTGGATTTATAGCTGGAACTATACTCAGAAAGCTCTGTATCCTTGTATTCCTTTCAGTTGTGTTTTGTATTATTTTCCGCTGCATTGTAACTTGTAAAGCTCTAATATTTATCAAATGTATATTATTTGTTCATACTCTGTACATTCTTGTACTCTGATGTAAATTGTTGTAATAAGCAATGAAATGTTCTTCTGTTTGTGTTCTGATTTGTCGTGTTCTCAACTCAATCTAGGCTTTCCCGAAAGGGAAAGTTTGGGTCGTTACATGAGAAAACTTCATGGAATATGATTAATAGTGTCATAATTAATTCTCATACTGACAGTGATGTAATGGTCCTCAGGCCCGATATCATTATATGTTTTATTTAAGGGTATTTGTCTTTTTTTATCATCAAAATTTACTTTTAACTGAGTAGACGATAAAGGTGATTATCGGATACATCTTGAATCGATTAAATAATATGGATGATCTATATGGAATTTAACCCTAAAATATAAGTAGAAATATCCATGGGCCTCTTGATTATGATTATAAAATGCATGGTCATGCTCAAATATTGATTTATCTTATATAATCTATACATTTTAACACCCAAAATTTAATACACCATAACAATGCAGTAAAGACAATAAAATGTATATTACATAATTAAGTATTCAAAATTAAGTTAAACCGACTTTACCATTGCATTCGTCTTGGAACTCTGGTTCAGATGGACCCCAAGTTTGTGTAAATTGGATAACATATGAAGGAGATATAAGCTTTCAAAATTTTAACACATTTTTAAATTTCAAACAGAAAAATATACAGTGTGAACCAACGGTCATGGGACGACCCATAACAAACCTGGGCCGAACTATGGGTCGACCTATATCCAACGGTGTCAAACCGGTAGGTAAGGATCGACCCATGAATATGCAGGCCCGATTCTGAGTGATGTATTTGGAATTTTTTGCGTATTTGGTTCATTGGATGAGTTTTAAGGCGAGATTTAAAACCCTAATATTCAACAGTTAAGAATTGGCTCTGTTAATCAATATAATGGCGCTCTCTCCCGCATTTTATCTACATACTACTATTCTTCGTCCCTCTCTGCCTCCATGACATATTCTAAATTAATTAATAAAATGGGGAGATGCTGCTGGAATTTAGATTAACAAGAGAAGATCCAGGATCTGCATACAAACCTACAATCAACTTGTAACTTTGCAATCAACATACAACCTTTTTCAAGAACTATTTCTGAGCCTAATACCTAACCCTATGAGTTTAAGTTACTTTCAGATCTGATACCTAGAAATATATAATGAAAAGAAATAGAATTGGATCTAAAACATGCAGTACATGTAAGTTATTATCTATACCTGTTCTTTTACTGTTATTCATCTATGCAAGTTGTTACAGTAATATATGTTCCTTTACTGCCATTTGATTAATCAGTTATGTTCATGCATATCTTTCTTCCTTTTACCTATTTTGATGTTTAATTTATTCTCAGTCTTGCTTATATGCCTATTTTATGCAGTTTGATTTGATTCTATTCTTCTCCTTCTATTTTTCCCTTTTTATTTACGCTGAGCCTAGGCCATCGAGAGCTTATGCTATGTCCGATTTAAGTTTGCGTGTAATAGAATTTGGGATAATTTGACATTGCAATAAAAAAGGTGAATTTGGGCGTATTATTAAATTGAGGACATTTGGCTGTAATTTGGGCATATTATGAATTGAGGACTTTTGGATTGTAATTTAGGAATATAACCAAAAGGAAGAGTATGCATATATTTATACATGTTAGATTATACTTAATACATAGATTATGTAAAGGACATGTTAAAATAATGTAAGTATCAGATGTAGGTTAAGTGAACTGAAATACTATGACACATATTTACGTCTGGACAGGTGCCTATTTTGGGAAAGGGTAGTACACGCATAATAAAATATAATATTACAACCGCACTTATTAATGAACCTAAATCTACTAGTTTAAACCTGATTATTAATAAGCTAAGATATCCCTCATTCTGCTATTGTATCGGGTTTTAGAGACTCTTAAATCCTAATTACTTGGGGGCACAAGTTTACAGGGTCTGGCTTGTGTCAATCTGTAGTTTGGAACCCATATCAGTCAGTTTCCCTATTGGTATCTTGTTAGGGGCCTCGCACTAGGTAGGGGCGAGGCACACTTTACTGAAATGGATAGTAAGAGGTTCAAAAAGAGGAAGGTGGGTATGGACACGTTCTGGTAGAGTCATGAGTGTGCATGGGTTCGTTTAGGGAAACTAAGACGTTGTAATACCAGTAAAAGGTTCGTGTTCTATAAGTTGCCAGGTTAGGGAGTGATACACCCTATTGCCAAAGCTAACACATTGTATTTACATAGTAGGGAGTCGATTACATGGGTAGTAGTTAGGGTAACTCCTAATCTTGTTATGTAATTAGGGTAACACCTAATCCTGTTATTTAATTAGGGTAACATCTAATCATGTTATGTAATTAGAGTAACACCTAATCCTGTTATGTAATTAGGAAACACCTAATCTTTTTATGTAATTAGGGTAACACCTAATCCTATTATGTAATTAGGGTAACATCCAGTCCTGTTATACTAGTATCGGTGCAGAAATCTTTTTCTTAGGGTATCAATGAGAAGCTTTATTCTATCCTTGTTCTATCTTGTTTTATCTTGTTGTCTTATACTTATATGTTACTGTACTTTCTCACTCAGTCTTATTTACCTGTCTTGATACCTCTACGTATGCATATACTGAAAATCACTTGAACTCTACAGGCTTTATGTTTGACTTATTTTGTTTCACTTCTTTCTCTTCCTTCCCCCTTTAGGTCCTCAAAGTTGTAGCACTCTGCAGTGATTTGGATTGTTTTTCAGCTTGTATCAGGATTTCTTCCGATTTGATGTACTGCTTTGACTATCTTCTTACTTTGCTATGGCTTGAAAAAAAAGGGATGTGATTTTTCTTTATTGTACTTTGATGTTTTGGTAGACTTTTTATTTATTTGAAGTATTCGATATTTGATGATGTAACTAGTTTGGAACAATGATTTTCTTTTAATAATAGAAGTTAATTTTCCGCTGCCTATTTATATCCCCCTCGTGAAATTTTGTTTATGTTTACTTCTTGCACTTCATGAAACTTAACACATTCTCTTATGAGTGACATTAATGGATGTGGGGAGTCACACTCATAGATCAAGATAAAAGGATTAGATTATAAAGAGGATGATACGTTCCATGACTCAAATTTAATCTTGGATATATTGGTTAAAAGGATTAAATTACGTTGGAACGCTGTTCATAGAAAGGTTGTATCGAATCATTGATTTTAATATAACTTGGGTAACAACTGTGTATTACTAAATGCCGCTCACTGTTTATAATTTAAATATAATTTAATTATTGCCAATGTTGTAGTGAACTATACGGTCACGCACTAAAAACGTTTAAAAATGAAGAACCATTCTTTGAATATTTAAAATATCAAAACGTTGATATTTTAAACTTCCTAAGACTTGGTAGACTAGTTTTAACTCACTTGACTTGGTTCTCGTTCTTATTAAAAGGGAGAGGATTTTTCTTTTATAATATACGAACAAAATTGTTACTAAGCTGAAGGAAATTAAATCTGATCTTGGCTAGTACCAAAGATCTTCATCTCGATGTTGTTCGACATTATCGAAGCATTCATGGATACAATAGAGATGTTGTCTCAAGCAGTGGAATTGAAGAGATTCGTTATAATTCTGATTTGACCAGATCCGTGATTTTGCTAACCTCAGTTGGTCTATTTATATTCAATTTACTGTTTTTGTATAGATCTTATATTGTGGGTTGCTAAATTATTGAAATTCGATGCCGATTACACCTAGAAATACCTTCAATGCTAACATTGATAGTAGTTTGAAGAAGCTAACCCAAAATAGGAGTCAAATAGAATGTTACAACATCAATTCCATGCTTTCGACATCTAGAGCTTCATTCTCTATCAGCATGTCTTAGAAAGGCAGTACTAGTTGTGGGGAAAAAGTGAATTGTTATTCATAATAATATTTTCATATTAAAAATATTCTTGCTTGCTACATACACTTGGGTAATGAGCTTACATGGGTATATGATTGTGCAAACCCGTCCCTGGGTTGTCTGGGCTACTTCCCAGGGCCCAGGTTGGGAGAAGGGCCCAATAAAGAAGTAAAAATTTAAAATATAAGGTTGTAACATTAAAATTAGACAAAGATAAGTTCGTTGGGGGTAATAATGCTTATGGCGGGAAAAAGTAGGATAACACAATTTCCTTCCTAATATAATCGTTCATTGTTGCATATATCCTGAGCACAACATTATGTATATCTCCATATACATACACATAATTCAAATGCGAAAATGTTTGCGTTATTCATATCTAGCTACATAGATACACACTTGCACATAAGGAAATTCAACACTTAATTAAAACTATGTCAAGCACTGACGTATAACATCTTAACCGAGGCAGAAGATCAATAAGTCAGTGTTGGCTTAATAATCTCACTTGCTTCTAAAATTAAGCATGCATCATCAGCTATAGCCCGCTTGCAACCACTCTCATATCGCCTAATAATTGTCATGCATATTCTTAAATAAATAAAAGGTCATAGCTTTATCACACAACTATAGAGATGCTACTATTCTAAGAGCATATCCAATAGTTGGATATTCATATCCCGAATTCAGAATGTTGGGAACATTTCATTTCCAACTGTGAGTTTTTCCTTGGATATCCAGGGACCAATTTAGGATCATGAATTGGTCTAGAGCGCTAATTTAATCAGTGTCCAAACCTTTCATGCTGAATAAATCATCACGAGAACACGTTTCCACTCAAACGGCTACTACAACGGTCATATTTACTTGCAACGAATATAAAAAGGTCATATTCCAGCTACAACGACTATAAAACAACGATATTCCAGTACAATGGCTAAAATGGATAGATTCCAACTACAATGGCCATATTTTCAACCATAAATTACCAACTTACAAAATAATAACACAATTTACATTCCTTCCTATTATTAATCTAGAAATCTCAAAAACATAATAACGTCTTCACCCTTTGGAGAATTTTCACATCCAACGAAGCCCAGAAGCCATGCTTTTGAAGATAACACCTAGAATCACCAAGGCTAAAATGCACAAGATACTCCTTCGAGCAAACAATCAACCTTTCACAGGCAAGCGAGCAAGACTACATCTATGCAACATATATTTTCATTATTCATAGGATTCGATTTTAGGCAATGACCAATCAGGCGGCAAGATCTGGGAAAAAAAAGAATGCCTTCAACTTAGGCATCCTAAAAGCACATGAAATTTGTTGGAGATTTGGGCTCGATTCAAAATAATTAGTCATCATACATCATTTTATGAAGCTCAAGTTCATAAAATAAATAAAGCAAATCCTAGTGGCATAGGAGGTAATGATCATTTCGTATGTTTTCTATAATATGTGTGTTAGTGATGTTGTAATTGTTACTTATGTATATATTCCATTTTTTGTTCTCAGAAACAAATGGCAAATGAGAAGTTCAAGAAGTTTTTCACTAGAGAAAATGGGAAAAAAAGACCACATTATTATCAGTTCTTGAACTATTATGATATGCTTACCGGTCAACTAAAATGGAAGTCTAATACTGCCAAGATCCTACGTGATGCTCAAAAGTTTGCAAAGGGAAATAACAAAGCTTCTAAATCCACTTATTAATCTAGTTCTGGAGATTCATCAGGAGGAGAATATCCATTTGGAGGGGAAAACGTACTAGATGAATCTAGTCGGAGGCAAGATGGAGATTATAGACCAGTGGGAGTTAAAGCTGCAAAAAGGAAGAAAAAAAGTTGATGTTTTCGTTAATGCAAAAAGGGACACTACCTTTGAAATGCACGAGCATAGACATCAAGATAGAACTTTGCAAGATCAGAAGAAAATAGAAGTAATTAGTAGGTTTGCTAATCTTGAGCAGTAGAAGTTGCTAGTTCAACCGTAGGTGTTAGCTGTCAGGAAACAACAAAAGGTTTTGGAACAACAAAGAGAGGAGAAAGAAATAATGGCCAAAGACCTAAATGGAATAGATGACTTTGAGAAGGAATATTAGATGGGACTCAAAAAGTAGAATCTTATTTCAAAGTACCTCAATTGTAGTTGGTTCTATGATTTCTTTTGTAGTAGCTGTAAAATTAGCAAATTGATACAGCGCATCATGGAAGATGCTTGTATGCGAGCTATAGGTCATCCAATGATCTAAGGAAGTCGTTCAATGACCTAGAACGAGAAGGAAGGGATAGCAGGTCGTCCATGGAGCTAAAGCTTAAAGAAGTGGAGTATCAGTCGCTCAACAAGCCGATGAATCATGGAAAGAAGCCCAATGATCCAAAAAATTCGTTCTCCAACTTGTAGAAAAGGGGCGGGCTTGAGGAAGCATTATTAAACCGTACAGGAAAGGGTTCGATTGCTCCTAAGTTGTTCACTCATAAGTCGTTCACTCTGGGATTGTTTGCTATTGGGTCGATCTCCCCTGGGTCGTCAATCGCTCCAGAGTATTTCACTCTTCGTTCGTTTGCCCTTGGGTCGCTACTGACAGAAGACAATATGAGTTGTTAAAGAGAGGGCCATTTGTCTTAGTTGGATCGTTCGTTCTATTGTTGTATGATTTTGTTGGGTCGTTCACTCCACTGTTTGTGTAGTGCTGAAGGGTCGCATGTTGTAGTTGGTTCGTTCACTTATACTTGGGTCGTTCGTTCTAGGCAAGCCATCATCCAAGTTTGCGTCGCTCGAACTGTTTTGGGACGTTCAGAAGTTTGGGCCGCTCCATTGATTGTGGACCGTGAAAATTGTTCGAGAAGCTAGGTTAATTGTGAATTTTGTTGAAATCGACCATGCCTACAAGACGTGCTAATCGTCATCGACCAGAAGAAGAAACGTATCAGAGAGAAGAAGCCAAACAAAAGGAGAAGAGAATTATTGATAAAGCTGATGAAGGAATTGGAAAATTAGAGAAGCTTATGTTGGACATGAATCAAACAAGAAGATGAGTACCGCCCGATTCAAATCATGGTGGACATCGAACTTCACCATCAAATTCGGAGAGAAGAAGATCATCACCGTTGGAGTGAGAAAGAAGGAATCGTAGTGATTTTTCTCCTGAACCATTCCGTAGAGATGAGAAACATAGAGATGATCATGATCGACATCATCATCATTCAGATTTTTAAGAAGAAGGAAGTAGTAGTCATTCTCATTATCAAAGCCATGTTCGAGATCCATATCATCAACTGGAAAATAATCATAACTGGGAATACGGGATGAAGACAAAAATTCCAGAATTCAAAGGTGGAATGTCAGCAGAAGAATTCCTAGACTGGTTGTCGAATGTAGAGGAAATTCTGGAGTTCAAGAATGTGCCTAAGAATAGAAGAGTTTAGTTAGTTCCTACTCGTTTGAGAGGAAGAGCTTTTGCTTGGTGGCAACAAACTAAGCTAACTCGTGAAAGAATGGGAAAGCCGAAGGTTGTCGCATGGGAGAAGATGAGAAAGATGAGGAGAGCTACATTCTTACCTCACAATTACCAGTCTCTTATGTTTCAACGTTTGCAGAACCTGAGACAAGGGACGTCGGGATGAAGTCCGTGAGTGATTATACTGATGAATTCTATCAATTGATTGCAAGGAATGATATCATGGAAACAGAGGAACGGTTGACTGCTAGATATGTTGGAGGACTGAGAACAAAAATTCAGGACATGGTGAATGAGTTTCATCTGATGTCTGTTGTTGAAGCTTACCAGAAAGCTCTAGCTTGGGAGAATCAAGGAAGACGAGGAGGTGGAGTGTTCATGAATTCCAATATTCAAAACAAGGTTGTTAGTAGCATTGCTAATTTCTCCAAGATAGTTCCTAAACCTATTGCCAATGAAGCTGCTAAGACAAAAGACAATTCAATTGTCAAGTGCTTTAATTGTCAAGAGGTGGGCCATAAGAGCAATGAATGTCCTAAGCTAAAGAAGAGAACAATGATAGTTGAAGATGTAGAAGCTAATTCAACCACCTAAATTTGACGATGATGTAGAAGAAGTAGTGTCAGGAGACGAAGGGAGTAGTTTACTGATGAGAATATCATGTTTAACTCCAAAGCATGTTGATGATTCTAGTTGGTTACGAAGTAATATTTTCCAATCTACATTTACTATTCTGGGAAAAGTGTCGATTCGTCATTGATGCTGGAAGCTGTGACAATATTAATTCTGAAGAAGCTATCATGAAGTTAGGGTTGAAGACTTAGAAACATCCTAGATCGTACAAGCTTTCTTGGTTAAATAAAGGAGGAGAAGTCACCGTGGGAAGAAGAGCATTTGTTACCCTTTCCATTGGGTTGAAGTACAAGGATGATATTTGGTGTGATGCGGTTAACATAGGCATATGTCATTTGCTCTTGGGTAGACCATGACAATATGATCGATCTGTTCAACACGATGGTTGAACCAATAGCTATAGTTTCATGTTTGAAGGTAACTAAAATCACATTGGTTCCTAAGAAGCATGAGCAAAGTGATGCCAAAGCAGAGTAGAAGGTGAATTTGACTAGCCTTTTATCTTTGAAGGAATTTGTTGAAGAAGTAGAAGAGAGTCGTGAAGTGTTCATGCTGATTGGGTTTGAATCACATGGAGAGCAAGAAATTCCTGCTGAAGCTAAGCCTGTGCTGAAAGAGTTTATAGATGCATTTCTTGACGAATTGCTAAAGGAATTACCTCCACTCAGGGACATACAACATCAGATTGATTTGGTGCCAGGTGCAGTGTTACCACATAAGCCACATTATCGAATGAGTCCGAAAGAGCATGAAGAGATGAGAAGACAGATTGAAGAGCAACTTGAGCAAGGGAGAGTTCGAGAAAGCCTCAGTCCTTGTGCCGTACCTACTTTGTTAGTTCCGAAGAAAGATGGTTCATGGAGAATGTGTACGGATAGTAGAGCTCTCAACAAGATCACTGTTAGATACAGATTTCCTATGCCAAGAATTGATGATATATTGGATCAAATAGGCGTGTCTGTTATCTTTTCGAAGATTGATTTGAAAAGTGGTTATCATCAGATTCAAATTAGACCAGGGGATGAATGGAAGACCGCATTCAAGTCTCGTGAGGGGTTGTATGAATGGTTGGTTATGCCGTTTGGTCTGTCGAATGCACCAAGAACTTTCATGAGAGTGATGAATTAAATTTTCACACCGTACATTGGAAAGTTTGTTGTGGTTTATTTTGATGATATTCTGATCTATAGTGCTAGCATGAAGGAGCATATACAACACTTGAAAGCAGTGTTAATGATTCTTCGTCAAGAATAATTCTATGCTGCAACGAAGTAGTGCGTGTTCATGACGCAAAGTGTACTGTTCTTGGGTTATATTGTGTCCAAAGAAGGAATACAGGTGGATCAGGATAAAGTCGCTACAATCAGAGATTGGCCTCAACCAAAGACCATAATAGAAGTCAGAAGCTTTCATGGTTTGGCATCATTCTATCGACGGTTTATTCCACACTTTAGTAGTGAGATGGCTCCTGTTACTGATTGCATGAAAGGAAAACGGTTTATGTGGACAGAGAAAGCACAATTTTTGTAACGACCCGTATTCTACGCATCATAGGATCGTAGGATATTTATTTCTTTCACATACGAAGTCGTATCGTCATGTAACTTTGGGAGACGACTAATGTGGTCGTTTCCTATGTTCATGATTTTTCCTGATTTTTAAATGACCATTTTACCCCTAGTTGGCACTGTTTTGGCCATAACTTTTGACTGGAAAGGAATTTTGACTTGAAACCACTTCCGTTGGCTCCGGAAGATGGTTTCTCTTTCCGTAGAGTGGTCACATTACTCAAACGGACTCACCGTTTGGGAGATATGGCTGAAACAAGTTTCAGATGGTGAAAAACAGTTTAATTGGGCTTAACCGGGTGATTAGCAGCTAGGCCCAGAGGGGAATTTCGGGTTTAGAGGTATAGGAAGACTGATTAGGGTTAGGTTATCACTTTCATTTCAGTTTTGAGCCGCCACAAACCTTCTTGAGACCTTAGTAATGGCTTCCATCCTCTAAAACCACTCCAAAACACATTTTAGTGAAGATTAAACCTAAACTACATCAAAACAAGGCCAAATAGCAACAAAGCAAGGTTGGAGCTGCTGCTATACATAGGAATTCGACCCAAACAGAGAATATTTCAGATTTGGTGTTTTATTTTGTGGCCAAGGTGAGTGATAGCATCATTTTGACACTAATTACAGTTAATTAAGGGTAATTAGTGAAGATTAGCGAATTTATACATTAATAAATTCTGGAAAAATGTTTAGAAATTCTTAAATAATATTTCATGCCCCTGTTAGAAAATTTAGACGATTTGATTAAGTTTTACTAAGTATGTGCTTAAACATGATTAAGAAGGATTATAGGAAAATAAGGGGTTTTGGGCACGTTTGATCCATTTTGACATATAAATTCATTGTTTTGGTGTTTGAGGTTAGTTTGCTATGTTGTTATGACTATTTGACATGAATTGTGATTGATTAGAATAGTTAGATTTGTCAAAAACGTCGTCGAACGGCGTAATCAAGTTGCTGGAAAAGTTGCAGAAGGTTGTGCATGGCTTCGGATCGGATCGGATGGGGGCTCGGATCGGATATGTGAACTGGGCAAGAAACCCGACCCGAATCGGAGTTTGACACCTAGGAGACTTGGCGAGAAGGAAGGCCGTTTACTTAGAGTTGGAGTGGACAAGGGGATCGGATCGGAAGAATAATTGGAGGCCAGATAAGATCGACTTGGAGACGCAGGGCTCGGATCGGAAGTAAACATTTGGGAGAACTAGCAAGAGGGAAGGCCACGCGGAACAGATGGCAAGGAGGGATCGGATCGGAATACGTGAAGAAATGAGGGAGCGGATCGGAGCACTGGAAGGAAGGACACCCGACCCGACCCGGGGGAGGACACCGACCCGAACCAAATGGAAAGATGACAAGGAAGGAGGACCGACCCGAACCGAGGAATGTGATGACTCCCGACCCGAACCGATGAAGGTGATGACTACCGAACCGAACCGAATTCTAAGACTGTTAATGCGCGACGACTCTTCTGAAGACCCACTCCAATTCGACCAAACCCGAGATGCAAAGGAAGTCCAAATGAGAAGTTAGAGCTTAAGATTCAGATGGGAATCAACGAGTTCGCTTCATGGTTGGGCTTTGCTGCGGGACGCGTGCCAAGGAGTTATCGACGTCTATAGCTTTGGACCACTATGGTAGGGGGTACGAGGGCGGATTCAGGGCCATTATGGCATCGGTAGAACCAAGGGCTACGACCAATGAAGTGGGTCATTGAAATGTTTGGTCATGACTCCAAGTGTTTGGCTTGGTCACAGTAGGGTTTCTACAAGTCGGGATTCGTCGTTACCTCAGTTTGTCTAGTGTTCCAAAGTGGTAGATGTCGTACGCTTTACGCACTGAGTGAGAGATGTGAATATGGTTGCTATGGATGATTTGTTTGCTATCATTGTGACATGCACACCCCACCCCCGTATTCTTACACTATTTATTATGGCACCTTGGAGTATTGTACGGTATGTGGTACTAACTCTTTGGTTGCAGGTCCAGGTTCAGGTATGGTTTAGTATATCTGTTATTATTCTGTTTAGATGCTTATCGCTCATACCAGGCTTTATGTCTGACCCAGAGTTTTATGTCTCCTCTTATTACTCTGGGTGCTCACACGAGCAGACTAGAGACAGGTTAGCTGGTGATGCACGGGTAGATGATCCGGAGACGAGCAGGAGGCTTCCACGTAATATATATAGTATTCTCCCTGTGTTGTTGAAGATCACTGCTTGGGCATTGGTGGTGCATCTTCCATTTTAGTTTTCTTTTGTTAGAGACAGTAAATTTGGAAAGTTGTAATAAGCTGTGTTTGGATTTCCGCTGCTTTGATGAGTGATGTTGATTTTAGTTATCAGCTTATGTACTGCCTCGCCTGTTTTATGTCAAGTATGTTATTATTATATTTTATCCCATGCGCTGTGAGACATTCTATAGGTTCCTTGATTAGTTCATTCTCTTCTTTCCTTTCTCCTGACGACCGTCCCGTGCTAGTTGGGCATGTGTACAGCGCACTTTCGGAGGAAATGCAGGCTGGTGCGGGGCGGGCCGTCACACTTGGTATCAGAGCTCTAGGTTGCGTAGTTAACCTAGGGAAGCTATCAGGGAGAGATGATATACGTATACGAGAGAGCGTATTTGTGATTATTTTGAGTTTTAAAAAGCTATATATATATACTATTAGTAGTATAAGGATGAAGTCGTACTGCACTAGCACCACTATGGAGTCGTTAATCGTTTCCTTTTTCAGATTGACGATGAGCCGATATACTAGAGGTGCTGGTAGGGGAGCCAATAATGGGAATGCTGCTGACATGAGGACGATGTTTACTGACCTCATGAGAGAGATGCTTAGAGATGTACAGAGGGCAGCTCCCAATGGTGGAAATGGTGGTGGTCCAATAGTGCAGGCGCCAAGAGCCGACTTCGTCAAGCTGAATAAGGATTATACTAGCCTTGGTGGGAAGCCGTTCCACGGAACGGAGTCGGCCACGGTTGTTCAAGATTGGTTGGATAGTTGCGAACGTATCTTTGATGATTTGGGTATCGAGGATGCGATGAAGAGAAAGCTAGCGTCCCGTCAGCTGCAAGGGCGGGCAATGAATTGGTGGAATGCTATAAAGGCAGCTACTCCCGAAGATCAGGTTACTTGGGAGCAGTTTAAAGCTCGTTTTAGCGAGAAGTTCATTCTAGCTGCTCAGAAGTCAGTGCTGTTTAAGAAATTCTTGGAGCTCAAGCAGAATGGCAGAGCTGTCTCGGAGTATATTGCCGAATTTGACACTTTGTCAAAATATGGTTTATCTCTTATTGATACTGCCGAGAAAAAGAATGAGAAATTCATAACTGGTTTGGATCAGTACTTGGGGGAAAAACTTATTAACCACATCGATGAGACGTTTGAATCGATTGTGGGGAAAGCATTAAGATCAGAAAGTCTCTACCCTAAGTCGAAGACTGAGGTTGCATCTGCAGATGAGCCAAAGCCACAAGCAAGTGGTGGAGGCAAGGGTGGTTCCCATAATAAGAGAAAGCAGAACCAATCTAAGGATGGCCAGAAGAAAAAGAATAAGCAAGATGTTGAGTGCTTCAGCTGTGGTAAGAAGGGCCATTATGCTAGTAATTGTCGGGCCAAGCCAGCGGATAGGAAGTGCTTCAACTGTGGCCAAATGGGACATCACAAGGACAAGTGTCCATAGCCCCCTAAGGAAAAGCAAATGGTGAAAGCCTATGCTCTTAATGCTATTCCTTCTTCGTCGAATGCCCCAACAGCGGCGGAGAAGGGAAAGAATGTCGTCATTCAAGGTAAGCTTTCGGTTTATGATGTTCCTGTTAGAGTTTTGTTTGATACCGGAGCTTCCAGTTCTTTCATATCTAGTGACCTGGTAGATAGGTTGGGATTGGAGCCCGAGATTGTCGATAGATCTTTAGTAGTGACGAACCCGATTGGTGGTTCGACTAGCCTTAGCATGATTTGTCGTAATGTGGTCTTATCGAGTCATGGATGCATGTTTGTTTGTGATTGCTTTGTTTTGGGCTTTACTGGGTTTGGCATTATTTTGGGAGTAGATTGGCTCCAAAGATACGGGGTGGTGGTAGACTGTGAGGGCTTGTTGGTGACAGCTAGAGCGGATGATGGGCGGAGGATAGTGTTTGGTGGTCTACCCAGTAAGGGGGTATTGGCTAGTTTTCTAAACTCCCTCGACATTCCGCATAGTGAGTTGTCAGGTTTGCCCGTGGTTGGCCAGTATCCGGATGTTTTCGAAGAAGTGACCGGACTTCCACCACACCGAGAGATTGAGTTCCGTATTGATTTGGTAAAAGATTCCAGGCCTATAGTGATGCCACTTCATCGTATGGCACCAAGAGAGCAGCGAGAGCTCGAGGTGCAAGTCAACGATCTTTTGAAGAAGGGATTTATCAGAAGGAGTGTTTCTGAATGGGGAGCACCAGTTGTGTTTGCTACCAAGGCGGATGGTTCCCTTCGTTTGTGTGTAGACTACCGCGAGTTGAATAAAGTGACGAGGAAGAACAAGTATCCTCTACCGCGGATAGATGATTTGTTCGATCAGTTGAGTGGCGCGAGAGTATTTTCTCAGTTGGATCTCGCGATAGGTTTCCATCAGCTTAGAGTGGAAGCTGAGAGTATAGCTAGAACGGCATTTCGGACGCCGTCTGGATTTTATGAGTGGTTGGTCATGCCATTCGGGCTGACCAATGCCCCAGCATATTTTGTGGATCTTATGAATAGGGTATTCAGAGATCGGTTGAATAAGTTTGTCCTTGTGTTCGTTGATGATATTTTAGTCTATTCGAAGACAGAGGAAGAACACAAGGAACATTTAAGAGTAGCAATGGAGGTGTTGAGAAAACACCAATTGAAAGCAAAGTTTTCTAAGTGTCACTTCTGGAAGAGGGAAGTGAGGTTCTTGGGCCATGTTGTATCAGAGAATGGTATTGCCGTGGACCCGGCAAAGGTGGCTACGGTACAGGATTGGCCTACGCCCAAGAATGCAACAGATGTAAGAAGTTTCTTGGGATTAGCCGGATATTATCGTAAGTTTATCCAAGGTTTCTCCAAGAGAGCAGCACCATTGACCCAGTTGACCAAGAAGAATCAAGCTTTTGTCTGGGATGAAAGGTGCGAGGATGCATTCAAAAGTCTAAAGGACAAGTTGACAAGCGCACCAGTGTTAGTCATTCCTAAGGGGGATGAAGAGATGACGGTATACACGGATGCCTGTGGTACCGGACTGGGTGCTGTATTGATGCAAGGCGGTAGGGTTGTAGCTTATGCAAGTCGGCAATTGAAACCGCACGAGAGAAGACACCCTACCCATGATTTAGAATTAGCAGCGATCGTGTTCGCGTTAAAGATGTGGAGACACTATCTCTTGGGAGAAAGATTTGAGCTATTTACATATCATAAGTCGTTAAAGTATCTCTTCTCTCAGAAAGATCTGAATCTCCGTCAGCAGAGATGGCTAGAGTTCTTAGCTTCCTATGATTTTGACATCGCATACACACCAGGAAAGGGCAATGCGGTGGCTGATGCATTGAGTAGAAGACATGCCAGCTTAGGGGCTATGTTCCTTGAATGGAAGCAACTGGAGTTTATCGCGGGGTTTGATTTCAGACCAAAGTGCGAATTGAATCCAGAAATGTTAGCAAGTTTGACGATCAGACCCACTTTGATTGAGCGGATCGGCTCTAGTCAGAGGGACGATCCTAATGTATTGGAAATCATCTCCAAATTAGAAATGGATATTGATGAGGAGATGAACAAGTATGGGCTTGATCGAGATGGATGGCTTAGAAAGAATGGAAAGCTTGTTGTACCCAATGTCAATTGATTGAGAGATGAAGTGCTTAAAGAATGTCATCACTCAAAGTTGACTATACATCCCGGTGGTAATAAAATGTATAGAGACATGAAACAGACTTACTACTGGGAAGGAATGAAAAGAGACGTTGGGAAGTTTATATCCAAATGCATGAATTGCCAGCTAGTTAAAGCCGAACAAAAGAAGCCTAGTGGGTTGTTACAACCATTTGAAATTCCCGAATGGAAATGGGAGCAAGTCTCAATGGATTTCATCGATGGTTTACCAAGGACTAGATCGGGATATGATAGCATTTGGGTAAATGTGGATCGATTGACTAAGAGCGCAAGATTTATACCAGTCAAATCGACCAGAACGGCAGCCAAGTTGGCAGAATTGTATATGAAGTGGATAGTGAGATTTCATGGAGTACCCAAAAGCATTGTAAGTGACCGAGACCCGTTGTTCACTAGTGGGTTTTGGAAGAGCTTGCAAGAGGCTCTAGGGTCAAGATTACATCTCAGTACCGCATATCATCCTCAGACCGACGGCCAGACGGAGAGGGTGAATCGCATATTGGAAGATCTCTTGAGAGCATGTATATTGGATTTTGGTGGATCATGGGATGACCATTTGCATCTAATAGAGTTTGCATATAATAATAGTTACCAATCCAGTATCGGTATGGCTCCATTTGAAGCTTTGTATGGAAGACCGTGCAACTCACCATCATGTTGGATAGAGACTGGCGAGAAGTTAATGCTTGGACCAGATTTGGTGAGGGAAACTTCAGATAAGATTAAGATCATTCAGCAACGAATGAAAGCTGCTCAAGATAGGCAGAAGAGCTATGCTGATAAGAGAAGAAGAGACTTGAAATTCTCCGTTGGCGACTTGGTGTTTGTCAAGATTTCTCCGTTGAAGAGCGTAATACGATTTGGCAGGAGAGGCAAGTTGGCACCAAGATTTGTTGGCTCATTCCCTGTTCTTGAGCTAGTCGGGAATTTGGCATATAGAATTGACTTACCGGAGAAGATGGCAGGAGTTCACAACGTATTTCATGTTTCCCAACTAAGGAAGTTCGTTCACGACTCAAATATGACCATTTCACCTGATCAGTTAGAGGACTTCGAAGTAGAACACGAGGCGGTTGGGAACCGCAAGCCGGCCCGTATTATCGAGCACGACATGAAGCAACTTCGAAGGAAGGCGGTGAAGCTAGTCAAGGTACAGTGGAGCGAGGACGAGAGTGATTGTACTTGGGAGACAGAGGAGAACATTAGGAAGTCCCACCCAGAACTCTTTGCCTGGTTAGATTTTGGCTTCGATTTAGTTTTTCCGCATGCTAGGATAGACTTGTTTGCTTGTTTTGCATGATTGATTGTTGTATGTGGTTGTTAGGCATGTGGGATCCTTTGTATGTTTTGGGTTAAGGAATTTCGGGGACGAAATTTCTTAAGGGGGGGAGAGTGTAACGACCCGTATTCTACGCATCATAGGATCGTAGGATATTTATTTCTTTCACATACGAAGTCGTATCGTCATGTAACTTTGGGAGACGACTATTGTGGTCGTTTCCTATGTTCATGATTTTTCCCGATTTTTAAATGACCATTTTACCCCTAGTTGGCACTGTTTTGGCCATAAATTTTGACTGGAAAGGAATTTTGACTTGAAACCACTTCCATTGGCTCCGGATGATGGTTTCTCTTTCCGTAGAGTGGTCACATTAGTCAAACGGACTAACCGTTTGGGAGATATGGCTGAAACAAGTTTCAGATGGTGAAAAACAGCTTAATTGGGCTTAACCGGGTGATTAGCGGCTAGGCCCAGAGGGGAATTTCGGGTTTAGAGGTATAGGAAGACTGATTAGGGTTAGGTTATCACTTTCATTTCAGTTTTGAGCCGCCACAAACCTTCTTGAGACCTTAGTAATGGCTTCCATCCTCTAAAACCACTCCAAAACACATTTTAGTGAAGATTAAGCCTAAACTACATCAAAACAAGGCCAAATAGCAACAAAGCAAGGTTGGAGCTGCTGCTATACATAGGAATTCGACCCAAACAGAGAATATTTCAGATTTGGTGTTTTATTTTGTGGCCAAGGTGAGTGATAGCATCATTTTGACACTAATTACAGTTAATTAAGGGTAATTAGTGAAGATTAGCGAATTTATACACTAATAAATTCTGGAAAAATGTTTAGAAATTCTTAAATAATATTTCATGCCTCTGTTAGAAAATTTAGACGATTTGATTAAGTTTTACTAAGTATGTGCTTAAACATGATTAAGAAGGATTATAGGAAAATAAGGGGTTTTGGGCACGTTTGATCCATTTTGACATATAAATTCATTGTTTTGGTGTTTGAGGTTAGTTTGCTATGTTGTTATGACTATTTGACATGAATTGTGATTGATTAGAATAGTTAGATTTGTCAAAAACATCGTCGAACGGCGTAATTAAGTTGCTGGAAAAGTTGCAGAAGGTTGTGCAGGGCTTCGGATCGGATCAGATGGGGGCTCGGATCGGATATGTGAACTGGGCAAGAAACCCGACCCGAACCGGAGTTTGACACCTAGGAGACTTGGCGAGAAGGAAGGCCGTTTACTTAGAGTTGGAGTGGACAAGGGGATCGGATCGGAAGAATAATTGGAGGCCAGATCGGATCGACTTGGAGACGCAGGGCTCGGATCGGAAGTAAACATTTGGGAGAACTAGCAAGAGGGAAGGCCACGCGGATCAGATGGCAAGGAGGGATCGGATCGGAATACGTGAAGAAATGAGGGAGCGGATCGGAGCACTGGAAGGAAGGACACCCGACCCGACCCGGGGGAGGACACCGACCCAACCCGAAGTGGAGTACCCGACCCGAACCAAATGGAAAGATGACAAGGAAGGAGGACCGACCCGAACCGAGGAAGGTGATGACTCCCGACCCGAACTGATGAAGGTGATGACTACCGAACCGAATTCTAAGACTGTTAATGCGCGACGACTCTTCTGAAGACCCACTCCAATTCGACCAAACCCGAGATGCAAAGGAAGTCCAAATGAGAAGTTAGAGCTTAAGATTCAGATGGGAATCAACGAGTTCGCTTCATGGTTCGGCTTTGCTGTGGGACGCGTGCCAAGGAGTTATCGACGTCTATAGCTTTGGACCACTATGGTAGGGGGTACGAGGGCGGATTCAGGGCCATTATGGCATCGGTAGAACCAAGGGCTACGACCAATGAAGTGGGTCATTGAAATGTTTGGTCATGACTCCAAGTGTTTGGCTTGGTCACAACAGGGTTTCTACAAGTCGGGATTCGTCGTTACCTCAGTTTGTCTAGTGTTCCAAAGTGGTAGATGTCGTACGCTTTACGCACTGAGTGAGAGATGTGAAGATTGTTGCTATGGATGATTTGTTTGCTATCATTGTGACATGCACACCCCACCCCCGTATTCTTACACTATTTATTATGGCACCTTGGAGTATTGTACAGTATGTGGTACTAACTCTTTGGTTGCAGGTCCAGGTTCAGGTATGGTTTAGTATATCTGTTATTATTCTGTTTAGATGCTTATCGCTCATACCAGGCTTTATGTCTGACCCAGAGTTTTATGTCTCCTCTTATTACTCTGGGTGCTCATACGAGCAGACTAGAGACAGGTTAGCTGGTGATGCACGGGTAGATGATCCGGAGACGAGCAGGAGGCTTCCACGTAATATATATAGTATTCTCCCTGTGTTGTTGAAGATCACTGCTTGGGCATTGGTGGTGCATCTTCCATTTTAGTTTTCTTTTGTTAGAGACAGTAAATTTGGAAAGTTGTAATAAGCTGTGTTTGGATTTCCGCTGCTTTGATGAGTGATGTTGATTTTAGTTATCAGCTTATGCACTGCCTCGCCTGTTTTATGTCAAGTATGTTATTATTATATTTTATCCCATGCGCTGTGAGACATTCTACAGGTTCCTTGATTAGTTCATTCTCTTCTTTCTTTCTCCTGACGACCGTCCCGTGCTAGTTGGGCATGTGTACAGCGCACTTTCGGAGGAAATGCAGGCTGGTGCGGGGCGGGCCGTCACAATTTTCTTTTGAGAAGATCAAGGAGATTTTGACGACAATACCAGTCCTCGTGTTACATGATTTTCAGTTGCTATTTGAGTTACATACAGATGCATCGAAAGTTGGAATTAGAGGACTGTTGAGTTAGAAGGGCCGTCCTGTTGCATATTTTAGCGAGAGACAATCTTGGGTAAGAGATACAATACATATGACGTGGAGTTCTATGCTATTGTACAAGCTGTAAAATATTAGAGACATTACTTGTTTCACAAGGAATTTGTCCTATATACTGACCACGAAGCAATGAAGCATTTGTAAGGACAAGATAAGGTTGCTGCTAAGCATGCGTTGTGGATTGCGCACTTGCAACAATTTACATTTGTTGTAAAGCATAAATCTGGAGTAACAGATCGTGTAGCTGATGCTTTGAGTCGAAGGGATCATGTGCTAATGACTATGCGAGTCGAAGTAATTGGTTTTGATGTACTTCCAGAATTACTAACGACAGATGCATATTTCTCGCAAGCCTTAGACAAAGTCAAGGAAGGGAATATGAAAGATTATGTGCTAATCAATGGTTTTCTGTTCAAAAGAAATTAATTGTGTATTCCAGATTGCAGTTTAAGGATGAAAATCGTTAGGGAATTGCATGCGGAGTGATAGGTGGGCTGTGATCGTACTTTGAAGTTGATTTCTGACTCTTGCTTTTGGCCATCTATGAGGAAAGAGGTCGAGAAGTTTGTACAGAGATGCCACGTTTGCCTGATATCTAAGGGAACTGCCACTAATGCAGGATTATTTACCTATGCCTACTAAACCATGGGTGGATATTAATATGGATTTTGTCTTGGGATTGCCGAGGACACAGCGAGGCAATGATTCTATCTATGTGGTAGTATATCGTTTTTCAAAAATGGTTCATTTTATTGCTTGCAAGAAGACGACAGATGCTGCGAATGTTGCTCAGTTAGTCTTTAAAGAAATCTATCATCTTCATGGGTTACCTGAATCCATTATCTCAGACAAAGGTACCTGTTTTCTAAGTCGTTTCTAGATCAGTTTGTGGAAGATGATTGGGACGAAACTAAAGTTTAGCAGTGCTTCTCATCCACAAACAGATGGACAGACAGAAGTAGTAAATAGATCTTTGGGAAATTTGTTGAAATGCTTTATGAATGATAATTTGAAAAGTTGGGATATGAAGTTGCGTCAAGCTGAGTTTGCGCATAATCACACTATTAATCGAAGTACAGGGTTCAGTCCTTTTCAAATTATCTATTCAATGTGCCAAGAGGACCATTAAACTTGTCTATGGTTTCACCGCAGAAAGGGATTGTTAAACGGGCCAGTGATTTTGTCAATGAGTTGTAGGAATGCCACAAAGTTGTGTAAGGTCGATCGCTTAAGACGAATGAGAAGTATAAACAAGTTACAAATTTGAAGCGATGAAGTGTTAACTTCGAAGAGGGAGACTTTGTTTACGCAGTGTTGACGAAAGATCGTTTTCCTGTTGGAATGTATAATAAGTTGAAAGCTAGGAATATTGGTCAGTAGAAATCGTGAAGAAGATCAATAAAAATGCTTATCAGTTGAGATTACCGGACGACGTCCATACCTCTTATGTTTTCAGCATCAAGCATGTGATTCCATATTATGAAGATAAACAGATCAAAGAAGAAAGTGTGAATTCGGGGTCGAATTCTTGTCAACCTAGGGAGGATGATGCAGCGCATCATGGAAGATGCTTGTATGCGATCTATAGGTCGTCCAACGATCTAAGGAAGTCATTCGGTGACCTAGAACGACAAGGAAGGGAATGCAAGTATCCATGGAGCTAAAGCTTGAAGAAGTGGAGTATCGATCGCTCAACGAGCCGATGAATCATGGAAAGAAGCCCAATGATCCAAAAAGGTCGTTCTCCAACTTGAAGAGAAGTGGCGGGCTTGAGGAAGCATTGTTGAACCATACAGGAAAGGGTTCGATCGCTCCTAAGTTGTTCACTCATAGTTCGTTCACTCGGGGATTGCTTGCTATTGGGTTGATTTCCCTTGGGTCGTTAATCGCTCCTGAGTAGTTCACTCTTTGGTCACTCGCCCTTGGGTCGCTATTGACAGAAGACAATATGAGCTATTAAAGAGATGGTCATTTGTTATAGTTGGATCATTCATTCTATTGTTGTATAATGTCATCGGGTCGTTCACTCCATTGTTTGTGCAGTGCTGAAGGGTCGCGTATTGTAGTTGGGTCGTTCACTTATACTTGGGTCGTTCGTTCTAGGCAAGGCATGTTGTAAACCCTATAAATAGGGGGTGACGTGAGTTGTAAAGGTTGTTGACTTTTGAATAAGTCCCTTGTGTGAGCTTTGTGCCACCATTAAAATTGGAAGTTGAGTGTGATCTCCTTTCTCCATCTTCGGATATTCGAGTGCGCTCGAATCAACAAATTTGAAGCCAATTCATGGTATCGCTTGCGAGTGATCAACGTTCGAAGAATCATACATCGACAACACGGTATCTTGCGAGATCAACGTGTTGAAGACAGCGAGATTCCGACATCGAAAGATCAACAGTGTTGAGCATTTACCTCGTCCTTGATCTTGTTTACACGAATCCATCCATTTGTGTGGAGTTTAGATCCTGGAGTTGCACCACAAATGCAATAACTTTTAAATTCCATTATTTTATTAAAATTTAACGAATGAATTAAAATTATTTATATCAAGCTCGTCGCGTTGTGGTAGTTCATAATTTTATGGAGAGAAGATCAAACTAATATATTATATTGAGAATCCTCGGGACTTATTTGAAAAGAGCTTTCAAATGAATGCCAACTTCGGTGATTTGGTCTTGTACATTATGAGATATATGTAAGCTGAAATTTCAAAAAAATCTCGGTTAGTTTGTGTAGTAACCGTACCTAAATAATTGAGGTAGTCGGATATTCTCAATTAAGGAATTAATCATTATGGGTCGTCCTCTGCTGCGTTAAACAAGATTCCATGTTATATTAAAATTTTGTTCATAATGAGTTAAAACATTCTATTGTAGTTCTTTTTTATTAAATTTTAACGAATGAACTAAAATTATTTATATCGAGCTTGTTTAGTTGTGGTAGTTTGTAATTTTACGAAAAGAAGTTCAGATTAATATATAAAATCGAGAAAATATCAAAATCCATCCAAAAAAGATTCTTCAGGACTTATTCGAAAAGAGCTTTCAAATCAATGTCACAGTCTGTGATTTGATCTTGTACATTATGACATATGTGTAAATAAAAGTTTCAAAAAAATTGCGGTTAGTTCATGTAGTACTATAATTAAATAATTAAGATAGTCGAATATTCTCTCAATTAAGGAGTTAATCATCATAGGTCATCCTCTACTACATTAAACAAGATTCCATGTTATATAACTAAAATTTGGTTCATAACAAGTTAAAAAACATTCCATTGTAGTCCTAATTTTTAATAAAGTTTAATGAATGGACTAAAATTATTTATATCGAGCTCATTGTATTGTGGTAGTTCATAATTTTATGAAAAGAAGCTCAAATTAACATATAAAATTGAGAAAATATCGGAATCCATCCAAATAAGATTCTTCAGGACATACTCGAAAAGAGCTTTCAAATGAGTGTCACATTCTTTGATTTGGTCTTATACATTATGAAATATATATAATTAATTTTTCCAAAAAATATTGGTCAGTTCATGTAGTAACCATACCTAAATAACTAAGATAGTTGAATACTTTTGGTTAAGGGGTTAATCATTAAGGGTCATCCATTACTGCATTAAACGAGATTTCATGTTATATAATTAAAATTTGGTTCATAACGAGTTAAACCATTCCATTGTTGTCCTCTTTTTTTATTATTAAAGTTTAACAAATGAACTAAATTGAAGTAGCATATATAGTACGAGGTAGCAACAAGAAACGTACAATGATCAACAACACATAATATCATATAAGACAACCATCAACATGAATTCATAGAACAACATATAACACAATAGAACATTACAGATCCATATAAACATCATGAAATCATGTACGTAATAGATGGTAATCATAAATTCACAAGGGCACCATTGTCATCGTCATCATTACCGTCACCATCATCGTCCTCCTCACCATCCTCATCCATTTCATCATCATTTTCCTTCACGTCGTCATCATCATCATCATCATTACCTGCACTATCTCAACATCCTGAACCTCCTTCACTACCATAACCTAATGCATCTAGTTGAGCCTGTAGCTGATTGATCTGAGCTTGCATATGGCCCTGCAATGTCTTCATTCCCGCCTGGTACTATTGACTCAATGTCTACGAATGTAGCAATGCTATGTTACTACCATAAATTCTACTGAGACATGATGACGGTGAAGGGGTATCGTACCGTCAGCGACAAAGAAGAGTAATCCGTAAGCAGAAGCAAAGCACAGGCTAAAACCGAGATCCCAAAGAAGTATCCGGAAGCACCAGCAATCGGCACCCTCCACAAAGAGGGAATATTAAATCCAGTACGAAAAGAGACTACCAGCAGGGTAATTCCGACATGAAGAGTAACCGACAAGAAGTCATTTAAAATCGGAAGCTAATAAGTAGAAAAACTAGGGACACTACAACCCGAGACCCAGAAAGGTAAAGGGGTTATCGGCAGTAACTTGCTTAACGTCGATATACTAAGAGATAAAAAGCATAAAAAGCGTGAGGTTTGAAGCACAAGGAAATCATCCGGGAGCAAGCTACTGTGACCCCAGTTGGGTGATCACCAGAAGGACACTTTAACAAACAATAATTAAAGCACCGGAAACACCCTTCCGGGAAACTGGAGCACACTTCAGGGGCTTACCTAAAGGTGTAACTGATCCGAGACCCTATACTTAAAGCATGAAGACAAGTTTTACAAAGGATCGGTAGCAAGACCCGACACTCGTATCCGGAAGCATATAGCTGAAAGACCATATCCGGATGCCTTCCCAAAGCAATCCATACCGATAGGCTTGGTATCGATACTAAGAAGATATAAACAACATACAAAAGAAACTCTAAAGACCGAGACCATCTCTCCAAGAGCTAGGACCGGCACCTTACAACCCCCGGAACTAAGGAGAAAGCCAGCCAAGAGTCAAAGCTTTCAAAACCGAAGAAAAAAAGCTACTCACATGGGCTTTTGCTGGCCCAATAACAGAAGGTGCCCTGATTTGTCTATAAATATGCCCTCAAGGGTCTCATTATCGGGGCTGAATTTTCATATCTCAATCTTGTTCTCTTTCTCTCAAGCGCAAACCCTAATTTCCAAATCGAATTGGAAATCTCTTTAACTCTTGTAATATATCCTTAAAAAGGAGAAGTCCGGACTTAAGCATTTCTCGATTTGATAGTCATATTGTGTTTATAATGATAAGATAAGGAGTTCACACTAGCCTTTCTTATAATAGAGTTAATTACGGCTTATTCAAGGGAGGAAAGGCCCTAGGTAAAACCAAGGCTTCTTCCCGTTTGGACGGCCATTAATGACTTAACTCTTTCATAGTAAGCCTAATGCAACCCAACCAGGAAAGGGATCTTGCTGTGAACTTATGGCTTGATATCTGGCACAACCAAGGCCTCCCAAGGCCGGATCGATGCGAAAGTAACATCTAAGTCAACAAGTGTTATAACATGTAATCAATCCTAGAGTTGTGAGACATTAGTCTGTTTCCTCTTAGCACAATGTATATCATTTTATGCGATCTAAAGGTGGTTGCGGCATGAGGTTTTATCCTTATTCCACTTGTAAATCCTTTCTCCGAGGTTATTATTGACTTTGTGGTCCTGCAAGCGTGATGCTCATCCGATCAGGGAAGAGTAAATAATCTTCGGATTTAAGGTCTTGATGCCTAGGAAATGGTGGAACTTGTTAAGAACACCAGTCCTTAATTATATCCCAGTATCCCTTAGATCACCCATGCATCAAACCACTAAACATATGCCTTGCTCATCCTTGTTCGGGTGTTGACGAAAAATGTCGTTAACATTTTGGTGCTAGAAGGAGAGCTTGAACCTCTGAATTTATGTTTACATTATTAAAAATTAATTTGGAAAACTTACTACTCTGTGGTAGGGAAAGATGAAATCGAAGAGATTGGAGAAGCGAAATAAAAAACTAGCTTCTAATGCAACCCTTAAACGAAACATGAATCCCACGTTCAATCCAAACAATAATGAAGAAGGAACAACGTCCAACCCAGTGCAACCACCAAACCCAAATGACATAGAGGAAAATGCTGCTAAAATTATGGCTCTAGAGAAATAGATCTAGGAGATGCAAGCTCAAATGAACGCTAATCAAGCGCAGAAGTCTTCAAAGCTCACTAATTCCATCCAAAGAGAAGTGGATGAATCTCCAAAGACAAAGGCTCCAGTCCAACATTCTGAAGCAAAAGAGAAGCTCAAGGCATCTTCCAATAATAAGAAACGATCCCTTTTAATAGGGATAGATCATCAAGGAAATCAACGTAACCAGGAGCATTCTAGGAGCTCAACTTCTAAGGGATATGATCCAAAGAGGATGAATTATGACAACACAAAGGCTTATCTCAAAGACATCGCCAGAAAAATTGTCAAGGACCTGTTAGGAAGCAAAGGAAAATGAACCCAAGATGAGAGGGTTAACGATAATGAAAAAGTAGCCCCTTTTATCGACGAGATCATGAGAAATATAATTCCAACTAGGGTGAGGGTCCCCATTATAAATTATCTCGGGATAACTGGCCTTGATGATCATCTAATGGCTTTCGAAAGTCAAATGGATCTTTATAATGCTTCGGGGGCCATCAGATGTCGTCTTTTTCCAGTAACCCTTCCGGAAGCAGTAGCCAAATGGTATCGTCAATACAGAGAGAATACCATATATTCATTGAAATAATTCGTCTATGAATTCTCAGCACAATTTTGCATCTGTAAGGATTCGAAAGTTGATTACACAATTATTGCTGATATCAAGAAAAATTAAGGAGAGTCCCTAGGAGATTACTTGAAAAGGTTCAACATAGAAGCATTAAAGGACAAAGATATGAATGATTTTGACAAGTTAATTATTGTGCATTCCGGGTTGATTGAAGATACCCTCTTCTGGAAAGAACTATACATTCATGGCTGTAAAGACTTATAAGACATCCATCTTCAAGTTGATAAATTTATCTGCATGGATGAATTGTACTTTACCAAGAAGAAGTTTGGGCCTCGAAGGGAAGGAGAAAGTCGGGCTTCAGATGAAAAGCCCAAGGTGGAATTTCAATCCGGATTGAAATCAGAAAAGGCCAAGATGGGAGGACACTAATACCCATTTGGTCGCTTTAAGCAAGCCCATTTCCTTTGTGTATGCTGTGGCAAAAAAAAAGAGTCAATAACTTCCCCGTCTCGTTCAAAGCCAAGAATTTCCCAGAACCTCATGCCAGTGGAAATATTATGAGTAACACAAAACAAATGTACATAATACAGACGAATGCAATGTTTTGGACGAGATTGTTCAGAAGCTTATTCTTGAGTGGCATCTGAAAGAGTTTGTTCTGAACAAGTCATTATATGCCCAGCATACAAATGGATAACAAAAGTTTTCAGCCAACGCAGTAGAAGCCACTGTGGAGGAAGGTCATCTAGACTTGGGACCGCCAATAAACCAAGTCAATGTGATCCATGGTGGACCACACCCTATTGGAAATTTCCCGGTTGCCAGGAATTGATATCTGCGGGAGGCTCGTGAAGGTATATTCTCCATTCAAGAGGAACCGTCATTGAAGAATGCCAGTTATACTCTTAGAATGCATGACCTGGTGATTTCTCCGGACGAGATGAAGAAAGGGGTCCGCCATCCACACAATGACCCACTCATGATTACAGCTTACACTGGGGTCTTTGTTGTAGGCAAGATCCTTGTTCATAGTAGAAGTGCGGTCAACATCATCTTTAAGCATGCTTTTGATCAGATGGAAATCTCAGAGGAAAAGTTAGAACCAAGCAATGAGCCAATCCTCGGCTTCAACAACAAAGGATCAACCTCTTGGTCCAAGTCGGGTTGTTTCCTCTTCACCTAACCTTTGAAACTCTTTTTGTCGCGATTGACCAACCATCTTATTACAATGCTTTCTTTGGTCGACCAACTCTGGAAGAAATGGATGCTTTTGTTTCTTCCAAATACCTGATGCTGAAATTCTTGATAAAGCAAGGATGGGGTACTATATGAGGGGAACAATTTAGTTCTCGGTAATTGTACTTCACAACAATTGACAAATACAAAAGGGAGTATTCTTCGTATTTTGATTCCTCTACTATTTTTCAACCTTTGGATAATGGATTCTTACATTCAACATTCGAAGCTAAAATAAAAATCAACAAAACTGACAAACATACAAATGATAGGTACACTTCCTTGAAATGGAAAAGGAGGAGGTTCGATAACATAAACTTCGCAGAGGGGGTGGAGATTGTAACAAATTCAAATTCTCGAGGGGACATAGAGAGGATGAATTATGACAACACAAAAGCTTATCTCAAAGACATTGCCAGAAAAATTGTCAAGGACGTGTTAGGAAGCAAAGAAAAAGAACCCAAGAAGATAGGGTTAACGATATTGAAAGAGTAGCCCCTTTTATCAACGAGATCATGAGCACTATAATTCCATCTAGGGTGAAGGTCCCCATTATAAATTATCTCGAGATAACTGGCCCCGATGATCATCTAATGGCTTTCGACAGTCAAATGGATCTTTATAATGCTTCGAGGGTCGTCAAATGTCGTCAGTTTCCAGTAATCCTTCAGGAAGCAGTAGCCAAATGGTACCGTCAATACAGAGAGAATACCATATATTCATTGAAATAATTTTCCTATGAATTTTCTGCATAGTTTTGCATCTGCAAGGATCCGAAAGTTGATTACGCAATTATTGCTGATATCAAGCAAAAGCAAGGAGAGTCCTTAGGAGATTACTTGAAAAGGTTCAACATAGAAGCGTTAAAGGCCAAAGATATGAATGATCGTGACAAGTTAATTATTGTGCATTCGGGTTTAACTAAAGATACCCCCTTTTGGAAAGAACTATACATTCATGGCTGTAAAGACTTACAAGACTTCCACTTTCAAGCTGGTAAATTTATCCGCATAGATGAATTGTACTTTACCAAGAAGAAGTTCGGGCCTCGAGGGGCAGGAGGAAAGCTGGGCTTCGGATGAAAAGCCTGAGGTGGAAGATTCAATCAGGATTGAAATCAGAAAAGGCCAAGATGGGGGTATTCTAATACCAATTCGGTCGCTTTAAGCAAGCCCATTTACTTTACGTATGTTGTGGCAAAAAAAAAGAGTCAATAACTTCCCCGTCTCGTTCAAAGCCAAGAATTTCCCAGAACCTCATGCCGGTGGAAAGTATTATGAGTAACACAAAATAAACATACATAAGATAGACGAATGCAAGGTTTTGGACGAGATTATTCAGAAGCTTATTCTTGAGTGGCATTTGAAAGAGTTTGTTCTGAACAAGTCATTATCTGCCCAACATACAAATGGACGACAAAAGTTTTCAGCCAACGCAACAGAAGCCAATGTGGAGAAAGGCTATCTAGACTTAGGACCACCAATAAACAAATCAATGTGATCCATGGTGGACCACACCCTGCTAGAAATTGCCCGGTTGCCAGGAATCGATATCTGTGGGAGGCTCGTGAAGGTATATTCTCCATTCAAAAGGAACCATCATTGAAGAAGGCCCGTTATACTCTCAAAATGCACAACCTGGTGATTTCTCGAACGAGATGAAGAAAGGGGTCCTCCATCCACACAATGACCCTCTCATGATTACAGCTCACATTGGGCTATCTGTTGTAGCTAAGATCCTTGTTGATACTAGAAGTGCGGTCAACATCATCATTTAGCATGCTTTTGATCAGATGGGAATCTCATAGGAAAAGTTAGAACCAAGCAGTGAGCCAATCCTCGGCTTCAACAACAAAGGATCAACCTCTTGGTCCAAGTTGGGTTGTCTCCTCTCCACCGAACCTTTGAAGCTCTTTTTGTCGCAATCGACCAACCATCTTATTACAATGCTTTCTTTGGTCGACCGGCTCTGGAAGAAATGGATGCTTTTGTTTCTTCCAAATACCCGATGCTGAAATTCTTGACAAAGCAAGGATGGGGTACTATATGAGGGGAACAATTTAGTTCTCGCGAATTGTACTTCGCAACAGCTGTCAAATACAAAAGGGAGTATTCTTCATATTCTGATTCCTCTACTATTTTTCAACCTTTGCATAATGGATTCTTACAGTCAACATTCGAAGCTAAAATAAAAATAAACAAAACTGAAAAAACATACAAATGATAGGTACACTTCCTCGAAATGGAAAAGGAAGAGGGTCGATGACATAAATTTGGCAGAAGGGGTGGAGATTGTAACAAATCCAGATTCTCGAGGGGACGCAGAGAGGATAAAACCAATAGAGGATTTGGAGGTTGTAAACATTGATCCAAAGGATGGAATCAGGGTTCTAAAAATCAGGAAAATGTTGACAGAACCCCTGCGAAGCAACCTAGTTTAGTTCTTACAACTTAACAAAGACGTTTTCGCTCGGACTCACTCGGATATGGTTGGAATCAATCCCACTATCATGGGCCATGCCCTTAAAATCAATTCTAATGTAATCCCAGTTCGACAAAAGAAGAGGCAATACAATAGAGACAGGTCAGAGACTTTGTAAGAGGAGGTTAAAAGGTTAGAGACAAATGGGTTCATCCGAGAAGTTTTTTATCCCAGGTGGTTGGCCAACCCAGTGTGGTAAAGAATTCCAATGGAAAGTGGGGAACTCGTGTTGATTATACAGAATCAAACAATGCATGTCCAAAGGATTGTTATCCCCTTCCATGGATAGACAAGTTAGTTGATGCGACAAGTGGTCATAAGATATTATCCCTTATGGATGATTACTCGGGGTATAATTAAATTCCCATGCACAAACCTGACGAAGAGCATACAAGCTTCATCACTGAATGAGGGACATTTTGTTATAAAGTAATGCCCTTTGGGTTGAAAAACGCTGAAGCAACTTACCAAATGCTAGTTAACCGAATGTTCCAAGAGCAAAAACGGTGTAACAAGGAAGTATACGTAGATGATATGCTAATGAAGTCCTTCAAAGCAGAAAGCCACCTGAAGGACTTAGAAAAAATGTTCAACATCTTAAGAAACTACCAAATGAAACTAAACCCACAAAAGTGTTCTTTTGGGGTCCAATTCCGAAAGTTCTTGGGATATGTGGTAAGTGAACATGGCATTGAGGCTAGCCCTGGTCAAATCCAAGCCATAAAGTACATGGATGAAGCCAAAACGAGCAAAGAAGTCATGAGCTTAAACGGAAAGGTAGCAGCCTTCAGTAGGTTTATTTCCAAAGCTACCGACAATTGCATCCACTTCTTTGATGTAATAAAGAAAAAGAAGAACTTCGAATGGAATGAAGAATGTAGGAAGGCCTTGCAAGAATTGAAAGATTACATGGGAAAAACTCTGATTCTATCCAACCCTGAGAATGGGGAAGATTTATACCTGTATATGGTCATTTCAGAATACGCAATGAGTTCAGTACTTATAAGAAAAAGTGATGGGACTCAACACCAAATTTACTATGCTAGCTGAAGGTTAAAGGATGCAGAAACCCGATACCCCATAGTGGAAAAATTAGCATATTTCCTAATACTTACAGCACGGAAGCTCAGGGGTTATTTCCAAGCACATCCCATTGAGGTTGTAACATCCCAGATTTTTAGCTATTTAATATTGAATATTTAAAGTTATTTTAAATATTGATTTGGAATAATAAATGGATTTTTATTTAATTTATTGATTTAATAATCGATGTACAATTTTAACTTTGAGTACATAAGATTATAGTAATTTAGACGATAATAATTGAATTCAGAATTTAAAACTAAATCGAATTAATTCAGTCGATTAATATAAATTCTATATTGAATTAGTACGATAATAATAATTTATTATCAATGAACTTAATTTTTTGAAATCGATTTATATTTTAAACCAAATTTAATTTAAATCGTTAATTTAAATTGTTATCTCTTTTATGCAGTCGAATTAAATTTTAGGTCGGTTTCCATTTAGTTCAGAATAACATTAAAATCTTGAAATGTCAGTTACATTAAACTAAGTGGTTCACGATTTCAAGTTAAAGAACCAAGAGATATTTTAGTATTTTATTAAATAAAATTCAAATCAATGAATTACATCAGCCAACCTATTCATCTTTTTCGCACAGACATGTTTTCTCGAGCACCAACTTCTGTCTCCCCATTTCTATATCTAAGAAACAGAAATTTAATGGAATACATGCTTCTATCTCCCCTCTTTCGACTATATATATCGCATCGCTTTTGGAAATCCATAAGTCCAATTCACTTCCTTCAAATTCTCATTTCTAAGTCCAATTCTATTTCTTTTAGAAATTAAAAACGTGCTTCATTATATATATATATATATATATATATATATATATATAATCAATTCAAATGAAATTGTGACAAATCAATTTATCGTGAGACTCTTAAGGGAAAACTACAGTAAGTCGCGTTCGAACTGGAGTCGCGTGGTATGTTGGGTGGTTACTATTGTAGGTGAAGGTTGTTCGTTATATGTAGGCGGTCGAGAATTGGGTATGAGGATTGTGATAGGAATGTTGCTCGAAACCTTCAGGCAACACAATCTAGGGCCGCCAATTCTTCGAGTTAAGGTGGAATGGTATTTGATGTAGTAGGAGATCTAGAATTAGGTTTGCAAGGTGCGATATCTAATGACAACCATGGTGATTGGAACTGGGTAGAGGGATGGATGAGATGTGAATCTTGGGTAAGCTTGGAAAGTTCAATTGGGATTTTATGTCTATGAATTTGGGAAGATATTTTGAGTGCGATAGTAGGAAGTTTGGGGAAGAATCAACCTCCGTTTTTGAATGATGGAGTGAACAGTCTATGATGGGTTAAGGCACTGGAGTGAAGATGTACAATGGGGAGATTTAGTGCTGATGTGAACGAGATTGGGGATAACGACCGGACATGGGTGTTAGATAGTAAGGAGATGCAGCAATATGGGTCAGTGGGGAGCAGCGAGGGATGATTCAGTTTTGGAAACGTTTAGGAAGTAGCTTTGTAGTTGATCGAGATTGGCTTCGTAATTATTCAAGGAATAAGGTATATATTATTAGATTCTGAAATATATAATGATTTATTTAATTATGTTAGTAATTAAATTTGAAATGAATAACAATTTAATAGATTAATTTGAACAAGGATCAAGGTAGATTAATTATAATTAACTTAGTTGATGTCTTCTGATTAAACTAGATTAGTTTAAATTTATTTTGTTAATAGTTAATTTAAATAAATAAATCGTTTGATCAATAAATAAATAAATAATTATAGGTGCAAATAAATCCAATCGAGATGACTCGAGGAGAGTTGTAGCCGCGAAGATACATCATTTAATTGGATATTCTAAAATGGAAAATCAGGGAAGTAAACTCACTCTCCGATTCAATTAATACAAATATTTTATGCTGTTTGTTGTTTGCTTAGTTGCATTGCGGTTTGTTGATAAATTGTGGTTATTATATATAGTAGTTATTTAGACTTTGGTTGTGGCTATTGTATATATATTGGAGATTTCCCACAGTACCATTAGCTGATGCTCGCAGTATCGTTAGCGGATGACCCTATCACCCCACAATAAATGAGTGGATGACCTTCTATACTGCGATATTCTGCCTTGAAGCAGGATTGGTATTATTTATATTGTCTGGCATCTATGGATGCAGGAAAACAGGTTAGAGGGATCCAATTGGATCCTTCAAAATTTATAATTGTTTGTTTCCATATATATAATCATATATGATGTGTTATAAACCTATGATTTGAAATTGTGTGTTTTGAATGTTTGAATATCACTGGCCCTAGATATTGATATTTAAAATATTATAAAATGATATTTCTATTTTAAAAAAGGAAAATTTATTTTTCGGAATAAAAATGGAATTTCGAGTGGATTGAGAAATATTAACTTCTTTTTAATAATAAAAACAAGTAGCTGAATTTATAAACAATGTATAAATGGGAAGAAAAATTATCATTTGATAATATTAGATTTTAAATTCAAGTTCGAATTTAAAATGGAAAAGATTATTTTCTAGAATGGGAATTTAATTTCAAATAAGATCTGAAATAGGAACTTGTTTAAAATATTTAAAACAAGAACTAGAATTTATAAATGACGTTTATAAATAAAGGAAGGAAATATTCATTGAATAATTTATAAATTTATATGCAAGTATGAATTTAAAAAGGGATTTATAATTTGTAATCGTTTCAAAAAGAAATGACGAAATTTATTCCGATGTTCAGAATTTGAACTGAAATTAAATAAATGCATATGGATTTATGATTCGAATTCGACTATGTCGAATGTATAGAAGTAAAATTATTCTCAAAAGATATTCGAATTGAATTAAATAGAATTTTAAGATTTAATATGAAAATAGATTATATATGTAAGTGATTATAATAAAATAAAAAATGGAAATCGAGTTGCAAATGGGTTATTTAGATGGAAGTTTGTTTTTTATATATATAATAAGGAAGTTAATTTATAAAGACGTTTATAAATGAAATGAAGTAATTTTCATTGGATAAAACGAAAATAGATTTTTCCAAATACTAGAAATGACATTTAAAAATCATATTTTCAAATGAGATAGAACAGGTGATTTTTATGATGTGTGATGGCAGTTTTTGTATTACAAACACTTATCCGTCTCAAGACGGGAACGTTGTCGGTCAAGGTCTAAGAGGTAAATAAAATACCCGAACTTGAATGACTTCGCTATTATCAAGGGATGATATTAGTTTGTAAGGGTAAGGTATGTTGAATAAATTGATTTTTCCCATAAATGGAATTTATAATTGGAATTCAATTACATCGAATCTTCATAAAATAATTTATGTTTAAGGAAGTTGAATTTAATATAGAAGTTGAGTCGCGAATAATTTATAACCGAGTTATGAATTTTTCAACGATTTTGGAAAATCGAGATATTTAAGTTAGAATTGGAAAACCATTTTAATTTATATTTAATATTAAGGAATGGAGTCGGAATGAAATTATAAATGAAATTTTAAACATTTATATTGAATTTAATTAAAACGAACTCGTTGCAGCGCGGTAGTTCGTAGTTTGGCGTTTCGAACTCTAACTGAGTTTATAGAACCCAATTTAAGTCGAAATTTGATGAAACAAGAAACGCCCAGATCTATTGAATAATAATTTTCTAATGGAAGAGATAAATCTTGATTTCGTCGTACATATTTTTAGTTATGTCAAAATCAATTTTTCAAAAAAAACAGCGCTATAATCGCTTTTAAACCATAAAGGTTTATTTAATAAATTAAAAGGATTTTGAGTAAATAAATTCGAATTTCCATTAGAAAAATTCATATTTGAGTTATAAAATAAATTTAAACTCAAGTCAAGTAAATGGATTGATTTTTGGATTAAAAATCAGATTTTTAATTAATGAATGAAGTTAACTATTTTTGAAATTAGCTAATAGATTTTGGCCCGAATTTAACTATGTTTAAGTGATTTGAATTTGTTAATTGAAATTGAAAATCCGAGTATGAAACGTGAATTAAAATTGGGAAGCGAGCAAGGATTTTGAGCTTGATTTGTATATAGGCGAATAAAACATATTTGAATGAAATATGTTTAAATTAAAGTAAATGAAACCAAGAAGCTAATTAGAAATTAAATTAGCGAATGGAAAGCGAGTTATGTAAAAAGGGACGAATTGATTTTCTTTTTAAATGGAAAGGGTATAGAGAGACGAGTTGGGGTTTGAGCTATTAACCAGTACAAAGGAGGTATTGGCGAAATTTTCCGAAAATTTAAGGAGTTAGAATATTTTTGAGAAATTTGATAATTAGAAATCAATATGTCGATATATATATATATATATATATATGTAGAATTCGATAAGGAATTTGGAAACTAGTTAATGAATGAATATTAATTAAAAAGGGCCAGTGATTGTTAATGGATGTTTGTTTTCCTCTAATAGTTGAATCACTGGCTATCAAGTTTTTTTGACCATCGTTGTCAATACGGAGAGACCGGTTGGATTTATAATCTGAAAACCATTCCAAATAGGCATAGACGCTGCAAATTAGAAATGCTGAAAATAATTGAAGATGAAGTGAAGTGCAAGGGCTTTTTCAGTTAATCCTTGGTAGAAATTGCCTAAGATGGATTAATGGAATATTGCCTTTGGTTTCATTCAGCCCCAGAGCGAACATATATAGATGAATGTCTGATAGAGTATTTCCAAAGATCACGCCCCATTGATTTTATGAATATACCAAGTTGGTGGGGGGGGGGGGGGGGGAAGACGGCTTCTCTTTATTTTAACACCCAGTGTGTATTTGTACAAATCAATAAGTGATTTATGGATCTTACAATGTGACATTCAAAGTGTATGGTGGCCAAATGTTCTAAAAGTAAACGTAGCCTCAAGCCTCACAACCCGGAAATGACAAAAATCGGGCAGGCAACATGGCTAGTTGGTCCGTACCCAATCAGGGTGTATTATCACCGATCTAGAAAAAATAATTCAGTTCGTCTTCTTTCAATTCTTTATCTAACGGATTATAGTTGGATGGCCAACAACCGTGGGTGATAATACATTCAGTACACTTAAGCTAAATGAGTGGCCGGTCATGTGTGACCGGGTTACAAGATGTTCTTGTTGAACCTCAGTGTATCCCCTCTAGAGTACACTAATCGGGAGGTAGTCCCATACGTTTTCATAGTTGGAATTCAATCTCCAGTAAGCGCCCTACGGTTTTTGATTTTATACTATATATGTAGAGCGTGAGATGCAATTATTAGACATTATTATAATATCACCAGATTTTAATATCAAAAATGTTTTGGGTTACAATAAGGTAAAAACCGTCCATGTTTATGTGTGGGATGGTCTTACCATTATCCTTTTCTTTCAAAAGGTTTTTCAAAGTTAAACAATATGGTTGCATTTTACTCACACCAGTCCCATGACTGACCAAGAGTTTAATTTGTTTGTTTTATCCTAAACTCTTAGGTGCCTAAATTTTTATGTGTAGTCAAGTGTTTCAGGTCTTTACAAATACGCTTGGGAGAGCTTGAAGCAGGTGGCTTCACAGTTACTTAGTTTACAGTTATTTGCAGCTGTATCAAATGATGTATTGTACTCTGATGATGATTAGTATATATAATACAAGATTTAGTATTCAAAGATTATGTTATATAATATATTTTATTCGTTCCGCTATGAGATTCTATGTTGTTGTTTCTGTTCTCTTTCTATTTTTTTATTTAACCCTAATGACTCGTGATTCTGTGTTATTTGGGTTGGACAAGTGCGGTATTTGTCAACTCAAATAGTACGCATTTCCGAGCCGTTACAGTTGGTATCAGAGCTTAGGTTTAGCGAACACCTAGGCTTTGGTGGCGGGTTTGCTCCTTAGAGATTGGGCTAGTGGCACCCTAGAATGAGTTGAGTGTGTATGTGAGAGAGTGCATTTGTTAGTTGACATAAAATGTGTTTTATATTGTGTTGGGTGGTATTTCGAGTAGTTTATGAAATCAACAGTCGGTATAGTATGATTAACTATATCAAAAGGTATTTACAAACCCTTGAATAGAGTAATTCAACACAGTATTGTTTTTAAAAATGGGTAAATGAAATAATTTTACCCAAAACTATATTTTTATATATGAAAAGAATATTTTTTTTAAATTATTATAATATATAGATGTGTTGGTTTAGGTCATAATCAAATGAGATTATAAAAACCTGAATGGTTATATATAACCAAATATAGCTTGTATACGAATAATATATACAAATGAGATGAAACTTAATTAGATTAAAACCAGAATAGGAATTTAAATCCCGGAGAGATGAAAAATGTTTTTCCAAAGTGTATTAAAATAATTCGGCTTTGTTATGGAAAGATTTTTGAATAAAAATCATACTAAATGGATTTTTGAAAATGATAAAGCACTGAATTCACTTCGGACACTGGAAAATAATTCAGATGATGAAGCGCGCCATCCTCGGTGTTCATTTTCAAGTTTCGAAGTGATGAATTGCTACCATAGTGAAATTTACAATGGAAATTTATTTTAGAAAAACAAGTTATTTTGGAAAATTCAAATGTTTGAAATTGAGATGATTATAAATATATGATTTCGAAAAGATTTGAAATAAAAACCTGAGAATCCAAATTCTAGAATTTAACTTAAGCAAGTTAAATATATCGAAATAATGGAAACTAGTTAAATGAACTGAAATTGAAATATTCCCATAAAAACTTAAAATGTATGGGATTTGAGTTATAGAATATAAAATACTGAGTTATAACAATTAAAGTTGGCTTTTGAAATGTTAATGAGTCTATAGCATTTCTTCTTCATTAATAATTTTAGGGACGAAATTCTTTTAAGAGGGAAGGAATGTAACAACCCGGATATTTAGCTATTAAATTGTGACGACAAGGAATTTCGCTCCATCCGAATCGATCGTTAAACCGACTAAGAACGTTCGAAACCCCTGATCGTTTTGAGAACAGGACAAATCAGAACTCAGACGGAAGAACATTTCATTGTTTATTACAACAATTCCATCAGAATACAAGAATATAAATATTATACAACAGAGAATATCAGAGATTACAATAAATTACATTTAAATACATCGCAGTGGAAAATAATACAAAAACACAACTGAAAGTAATACGTGGATACAGAGCTTTCCGAGCATCGTTCCAGCTGTAAATCAGGATCCTGTGAATTTAAATTTGCAAAACCAAAACTACTAGCTGCCCGTGTGGAAAATAGGGGCACCCAGAGTTTAGGTTAAAACAATAAACTCTAGGTCAGTCATGTGACTGGTGTGAGAACTAAAACAGTTATTTAAAACTTTACTTTAAAAGATAGTAATTCAAGGGACCACGCCATATAACACGGAACGGGTTTCCTCCCAAGAATACTAGTGCATATAACAAAACAACGAAATTTTCTTTGGAAAAATGAAACTATTATAAGACCCAAGTCCCATCACACAATGCAACGCAAGCCGGAGGATAGGGTTTTCCCTTATAATAGCCAAACATGCTTGGTACGTTAAAACAAATCATTTGATACTATTATAGGTGTATAGCGTCAAAACAATTTCAATCATAAATATCAATCATAGACGGCATGGGTACCATATATCATGTCGCCATACTAGTTCTACAATTAAAACCACAATATCACGTATTGGAAATTGGATTTCCTTCATGAGTCGAGGCAAGGGGCAAGCTCCTCTCCGATTCGAGACACTCTAGCAAATGCCTCAGGACCCCACTATGATCCTTTGGAACCTCCAAGGCCGGTCCTCTCTTACTTTTGAAGATTAGTTATTCCTGAACACACGTTTCCCGGTCCTTACAGACCTATATACGAGGCGCCTCGCATTCCAACAACCACACAGGTGAAAAGTATATAAATGTCAGGGCTGGTAGGTCACTGACACCACCATAGCTAGAAAGAAACATCGTGCACTCCTTGGGTCCTTCTCCCGTTTTTGACTCATACCGGGGTGTGAGGCTCGCGAATCCACGTTAGACACAAAGCTGCGCCACACAGGCCATGCTTTGATCATCAACCACAAGACTTTGCTTTTCAACAGAAGCCTTGATCATTTGCCACTTACGCGTGCCACACAGGCAATTCACTCCATGCGACTGATGTCCATCGATATACAACCTCTGAGCTCGTACGTCTCAGAGAAGGGTGTTAAGCAAGAGAATAAATTCTCCGCCGCCAAACAGATGAATATTTAATAGAGATCAATCAACAAAGAATAAAATCCAATGTTAGACACACAATCCATTTACAAGTTCGTTTTGGGTCTGAACGAAACCGGAGGCACTTTCCTCGCATATCCATCGATCTCCAAGTACGTCTGGACGATCCCCAACTGTTTCCCTCATCTTGGGTGTACAGCCCAATCGAGATCATCAGTAATCACCCAAACGATGTGAAGACTTCCGGTCTTCAACCACCATCTTCATCTTCGACTTATCGTCGAATCGGTTATTCAGAATGGGTATAAACCCGGTCTTTCTAAATAACCCGCGTATATAATAAACATGTGTTACACAAACACAACATATGCCTCATTCCAATTCAGAATATTCTTTTATTCAAATTTTCACGTCATTAAGGAATAGGTTCCCATTAATTTTATCAAAGATAAATTCTTCTAAATTTATTCTTTAATCTTCCTTTGGATATCATTTCAAACCATATTATGGTTTTCCAAACTAGTCGGGATTAGCGAACCACACCGAAGTAATTATTTATTTTATTTCCCAATCCCAACCTATTCATCCCATGGAGCAAAACTGGTAATACTCCATATCTAACACCACGGTGTTATCGGTAAAGTTAATTACCATTTCACGTTCAAATCTAATTAAAGATTTAACTATCGCTTTGGAGCAAAACTGGTGATACTCCATTCTCGATCACTTTTCAGATTTGATAATTTAAATTATCAATTCACATTTCAATATAATTAAAGATTCATTAAAACTCCACTTAGTTTTAATCTTCTCAAAAATCAATAACCTGTCTTTAACTGGGTTAAAGAAGCAATGTCATCTAAAACACGATTCACGATAAACCCAAAATCACACTCTATTGTTAATCGGGTTAAAGAACAGGTGTTGTTCGAAACACTGCTCACGATAAACCCAAAAACCATTTCAAATTCAATTCCAATTAAATATTATTTAATTGATACACTTCATTAAATCTAAATAGAAAGATTTAATCTTTTCTCTATTGGGCTTAAGAACAGTGTTAATGAAGACACCATTCACGACAAACCCAAATCACATTTGATATTAAATACAAGGCTCTGAATAGAAAATATACCGGCTTATATTCAATATCAAATCCTAAAACCAACAAATATCGTATTGGAAATAATGATATAAAATATATATTTCAAATTCCCATAACAATATCTGTAGAATCACGGAATCCAACATCGAAAAATTCCAAAGAAAATTTCGATTCAAATCCATTCCAATTTATATATATTGGAAATTCTGGTTATTTTCAAAAACCAATTCAAATTCAATTTATTTATTTCAAAAATAAATTGATTTTAATTCTAGTTCAAAACTAGTTCATTTCGATAAAATATATTTTTATCTTTTCAAATGTGGAATTATCCACCCTAGTTCTTTTCAAATCATTTCTTATGATTTTACACAGATTATAGATATTTTTAATAATTTTATCAAGGCCCGTACAGTCGATTTCCGTCAACGGCCATCGAACTGCACTTACAGCGACCTTTTCCAAATTTGAGTTGGGCATAACTCCAAATCCAACCGTTAGATTTCAAATTCCTAATATTCATTGGAAAGCACTTTTCTATATGAACACAATGGTTCTGGTTTTAGGAGAATCCGACAGTCGGATCTCCCGTAACGTCAATTCGAAGTCAATGGTCGAAATTCACGAACTGTCGCGGCACGGCGCGTTCTATTCAAGCCATTATATATATAATAGATATATTATATTTCGTCGATTTCCTTTTAAAACGTATTTTATAAATCGTTTTAAATTCGTTTTCAAAACCATTTCAACTCTATATTCAATTTCAAATCAAAATTGAATATTTCATATCATTACTATATAAATGATAATATTTTCAAAATGTTATATTTTGAAATCACTACCTTTTCTATATTCATTATAAAAACAAATATAATCGATATAAATATTGTTCACGTCAAAATAGCGCAACTCTAATCAACACGGCTTTATATATTTTAATAAATTCGTTATTCAATTCAACAAATGAATATTTATTCCATTCAACACATGAATCTATATTTTTTTCAACACACGACAAATCTCAACACATGAGTACTGTCAACACACGACTATTTTTGTTATGTAATATATTTTATAAAATTTTGGTATCTATCGTTTGATTTTTAATTAGACTCCAACCGTAAAGTAGGTTCTAATCTCAAATATGATAAAGATGTAAATTTTATTGTTAAAATATTTTACTCAACACATGAATAGTTTCAACACATAAATATTCTCAACACATGAGCATTTTTATATTCAACACATGAACTTTCTTTTATAATATTCATTATTTTCCCAATTGGAATGAGGCCCAATCAATTACCATATAATGTTAATTATATGGATTCCATACAACACATGTATGTAATAGCAACGATAAACAATCAACCATCATCCTAAGTGCACCACACAACTGTATAAGCATTAAATATAAATAATTAATGCTTATAACAGCCTGTCGACCAATCGATCGACATACAATTAAATAATTGGGATTAGTGTACGCCAAATATCATCCCAACACCCGTGTGGGGTTTCAAATCAACAAACACAGATTTTTATTTGCGCAGTTGGGCGATGTGTAAAATTTATCGACCCAATCAATATCAGTCAAATCAGTGTATATAAAAAAATCGGTCGATTTGTTTATAAATATTTATGTATTCACAATCGCGTTAAAAATTATATTTTTAATGATAATTAATTTATTTCAACCATCTACATTTTTTTATCGATTTCACATCAACATCACAAACAAATTTCACAACACATCAAACAAGCATACAAGCCGTCCATGGTCTGTGGACGATGGGTGTCGGGTGCGACTAAGCACCGTCTGCATCCTAGTATATATATTTATAACTAGAAAACGAAATTTAAAGTGAGAAGTTCTCACCGACTAGCTAATCCAAACGCCTCGACTCTTCTTATGTAGAAGTCATCGCTGTTCTCTCCTTTTGTCACTTTCGTTGCCCGTAGCCAATACATATATAAAAATCACATTTTTATCACTCCGCTACATTTATAAAGATCAAATCTTTTCGCTACAACATATATAAAAAATCGTATTTTTATATTCTCTATCTTATAAAAATTATATTTTTATAATCCCAGCTATATAAAAATTATATTTTTATTCCTTACATACGATAAAAATTATATTTTTAACCTTTACGTTCAATAAAAATTATATCTTTATATCGCTACATGTACAACAAAGATTATTATTTTTTTTTGTGTTTACATATATAAAAATCGTAACTTTATCGTTATAAAAATATGTACTTTATCACTATAAAAATCTATACTTTTATATGATAAAATAAATCTATTCCTTTTCGATTTTCAAAATCAAATCTTGTTCTTGCCATTAAAAATCAAACCTTGTTCATTTTAAAGATCGAATCTTTATATTAATAAAAACTGAATCTTTCTATAAAATAAAAATCGTATTTTTGCTTCATTAAAAATATGATCTTTACTTCTTATCCAAAATATCGTCCTTCCTTATATAAATATATCGTCTTTCCTTATATAAATATATCGTCTTTCTTAGACTAAATATCCGACCCTTTCATGTCATATATATTTTAAAAACCTCGCCCTTTCTATTTTAAAAACCTATAAGAAAACAATACCGCTTTTATTTAAAAACGATTTTTTTTATAGTAAATAAAAAGGAAACAAAACAAAAAGGAATTACCTTTCTTTGTTGCTCATGTGATTAACGGTTTAAATCCCTTCGTGGAAAGTTTTCAGGCCTCGACAGAGGAGGGTGCTGCTCCGGAGCTCCGGTGGTGGTCGATGGAGGAGCTGAGGGAATGGAGGGGTCGGGTCTTCGATGCAGGCGGTCTGGGAGGTGAAGGCGCTCCGGCGTTTGTGGGTGGCTCAGGGGATCGAACGAAGGGGGGCTACGCTGTTAGAGAAGGGGCGCAAGGTGGAGAAGAGGAGGGGGTCGCGGTGGGGCGCCAGACGAGGGAAGGTGGGGCGATAGGGGGAGAGGGTGCGGTGGCCCACACTAGCTGTGGCGGCGGAGCAGTTTTTAGGTTTAGGTTTTTTTTTATTTAATCTCGATTTGGAACTGAAAAGAAACGGGGAGAGAAGGTATAAGGGGGTGGGGTTTATAATAATTTATATTTTAATTTAATTTTCAAAAGTAACTTTTATTTTCGACCTCGAAACGAGGCCCACCCCCTGTCGTCCATAGCTAATTACCCCCATTCCGAACACATTGGGATATGTATCGCAGGCTGATTTGATCGTTTCGAACAGTTTTCGTCAAAATCAACATATAACTCTATATATTGAATTTGAACGTACATTTAAATTTACCGTGGCCACATACTAACTCGAAAAATCCCAGAAAAATATTTTCTAGCTTCGTATTGACGATACGATCCTAACGAAACTAGTTTCGTCAAATTCCGAGACCGTTGGAAAAATGGCCATTTCCCAGTCGATTAAAATCAACTAAAACTGGTCAAACGCGTTTTCCTATGCCACGCTCACATATTGATTCGAAAAAATATGAAATTTGAAACCTAGCAATAACTTTACATCCCGGATCCAACAAAATTGGTTTCGTCGAAATCCGAGGTCGTTTGCAAAATGGCTATTTTTAAGGCCCGAAATTTTATAGCGACTATTCGGAATTTTCAACTAGACATATCTTTTCATCCCCGCTATGAAATTTTGATTTTTCAGATTCGTTGGAAAGATATTCTCAAATAGTTTCTAATATTTTTGGTTTTTCTAAAATCCAGTTTATTTTGCGCCTGGTACATTCATTTGAAGTTTGAAATCGAATTATCGAACTACCGCGCCACTTTCAATTCCTTTTATATTATATAAATAAATATTTATAATTTAACGACGACGTATATATAAATATACACGTTCTAATTCTATTCAAAATAAATTTCTCGTTGATATTATTTAAAATAATTCATTTTAAATAATCAAAATTCGTTAAAATTGCCAAAATAAAATTTTTAAACTGACTCGCATTTACGGGTTGTTACATTCTCCCCCACTTAAAAATTTTCGTCCCCGAAAAGGAACGAAGCTGAAAGTTGTTTAACTAATCAACTCAACTTCAATTATTTTCTTTACGGCTTAAGTTCTTCAACTTTTCAGTTTCTAAGAACTTTTCAAAATTTTCAAAAATTTGGCTAACACCCTAAATTTTTGAAAAAATTCGCCATATCCTCCCTTGCACCGGGAGCACCGAGAAAATCCCGAAATTGCCATACAGGCCTTCCAATCTCAAAAGGAAAAAGAAAAAGCCAAGCGGCTAACCAATCGGCTCATAAAATCATCATCACCCAAACAAAACAGTAAATTATAGTAAATATGTACCTATTTGTCGGGCAAACAAATTTTATTATTCTGCTCTAGCCTCCTTGCTATGACCTGTTCAATGTAAGTACATGTATATGCAAGCAAATGTGACCAATTTTCAATACAATTCAATATTCGATTCTATTAGGCTAAATGGTTCAAAATTATTAAACAAATAAACAAACAACCCAACCATCAATCAATTAGTGAATTAATGTTTCAAATTCATAATTTTGATATATAGTCAAAAATCATGTTTTGATGCCAAATCACAACAAATAAATCTATGTAAGTTTTGGTTCTCACACCAGTCTAAGGGAAATATATAGATATCACACCTTCGAAACACGAACATAAGTTCTGATGATGATCGATCAATCATCAGAACCTTCTCCGGGTGTCTAGAATGTGATTCTATATCTATCCAGTATATTAAAACTTCGAATATACGTTCATGACGCGTATACACAAAATCTTTATATATTGAATTGTCCAAATTCAATATAAATAAATATTCAAATATGTATAAAAGGGTTTAAATTTCAAAACAAAATTTGTTTTATTTGAAAAATATACTCTTCACACTCGTTCTAGGATACTACTGATCCCATCTCTAACGAGTCATTCTAATTGGATATTACTAATCCAATATTTGATGAATTCTTTTGTATGGTTCTAATGTGTCATTTTCTCGAGCTCTGTAAACCAACGCTCTGATACCAACTGTGACGACGAGGAATTTCGCTCCATCCGAATCATCGTTAAACCGACTAAGACCGTTCGAAAACCCTGATCGTTTTGAGAACAGGACAAATCAGAACTCAGACGGAAGAACATTTCATTGTTTATTACAACAATTCCATCAGAATACAAAAATATACAGAGTACGAATAAATATTATACAACAGAGAATATCAGAGATTACAATAAATTACATTTAAATACGTCGCAGCGGAAAATAATACAAAAACACAACTGAAAGTAATACACGGATACAGAGCTTTCCGAGCATCTTTCCAGCTGTAAATCAGGATCCTGTGAATTTAAATATGCAAAACCAAAACTACTAGCTGCCCGTGTGGAAAATAGGGGCACCCAGAGTTTAGGTTAAAACAATAAACTCCAGGTCAGTCATGTGACTGGTGTGAGAACTAAAACAGTTATTTAAAACTTTACTTTAAAAGATAGCAATTCAAGGGACCACGCCGTATAACACGGAACGGGTTTCCTCCCAAGAATACTAGTGCATATAACAAAACAGTGCAATGCTCTTTGGAAAAATGAAACTATTATATGACCCAGGTCCCATCACACAATGCAACGCAAGCCGGAGGATAGGGTTTTCCCTTGTAATAGCCAAACATGCTTGGTACGTTAAAACAAATCATTCGATACTATTATAGGTGTATAGTGTCAAAACAATTTCAATCATAAATATCAATCATAGACGGCATAGGTACCATATATCATGTCGCCATACTAGTTCTACAATTAAAACCGCAATATCACGTATTGGAAATTGGATTTCCGTCATGAGTTGAGGCAAGGGGCAAGCTCCTCTCCGATTCGAGACACTCTAGAAAATGCCTCAGGATCCCACTATGATCCTTTGGAACCTCCATGGCCGGTCCTCTATTACTTTTGAGGATTAGTTATTCCTGAACACACGTTTCCCGGTCCTTACAGACCTATATCCGAGGAGCCTCGCATTCCAACAACCACAATGGTGAAAAATATATAAATGTCAGGGCTGGTAGGTCACTGACACCACCATAGCTAGAAAGAAACGCCGTGCACTCCTTGGGTCCTTCTCCCGTTTTTGACTCATACCGGGTGTGAGGCTCGCGAATCCACGTTAGACACAAAGTTGCGCCACACAGGCCGTGCTTTGATCATCAACCACAAGACTTTGCTTTTCAATAGAAGCCTTGATCATTTGCCACTTACGCATGCCACATAGGCAATTCACTCCATGCGACTGATGTCCATCGATATACAACCTCTGAGCTCGTACGTCTCAGAGAAGGGCGTTAAGCAAGAGAATAAATTCTCAGCCGCCAAACAGATGTATATTTAATAGAGATCAATCAACACAGAATAAAATCCAATGTCAGACACACAATCCATTTACAAGTTCGTTCTGGGTCTGAACGAAACCGGAGGCACTTTCCTCGCATATCCATCGATCTACAAGTACGTCTGGACGATAAGTCGAAGATATAGACGGTGGTTGAAGACCGGAAGTCTTCACATCGTTTGGGTGATTACTGATGATCTCGATTGGGCTGTACACCCAAGATGAGTAATAAACACGTGTTACACAAACACAACATACGCCTCATTCCAATTCAGAATATTCTTTTATTCAAATTTTCACATCATTAGGGAATAGGTTCCCATTAATTTTATCAAAGATAAATTCTTCTAAATTTATTCTATAATCTTCCTTTGGATACCATTTCAAACCATATTATGGTTTTCCAAACTAGTCGGGATTAGCGAACCACACCAAAGTAATTATTTATTTTATTTCCCAATCCCAACCTATTCATCCCATGGAGCAAAACTGGTAATACTCCATATCTAACACCACGGTGTTATCGGTAAAGTTAATTACCATTTCACGTTCAAATCTAATTAAAGATTTAACTATCGCTTTGAAGCAAAACTGGTGATACTCCATTCTTGATCACTTTTCAGATTTGATAATTTAAATTATCAATTCACATTTCAATCTAATTAAAGATTCATTAAAACTCCACTTAGTTTTAATCTTCTCAAAAATCAATAACCTGTCTTTAACTGGGTTAAAGAACCAATGTCATCTAAAACACGATTCACGATAAACCCAAAATCACACTCTATTGTTAATCGGGTTAAAGAACAGGTGTTGTTCGAAACACCGCTCACGATAAACCCAAAAACCAATTCAAAATCAATTCCAATTAAATATTATTTAATTGATACACTTCAATAAATCTAAATAGAAAGATTTAATCTTTTTCTCTATTGGGCTTAAGAACAGTGTTAATGAAGACATCATTCACGACAAACCCAAATCACATTTGATATTAAATACAAGGCTCTGAATAGAAAATATACCGGCTTATATTCAATATCAAATCCTGAAACCAACAAATATCGAATTGGAAATAACGATATAAAATATATCTTTCAAATTCCCATAACAATATCTGTAGAATCACGGAATCCAACATCAAAATATTCCAAAGACAATTTCGATTCAAATCCATTCCAATTTATATATATTGGAAATTCTGGTTATTTTCAAAACCAATTCAAATTCAATTTATTTATTTCAAAAATAAATTGATTTTAATTCTAGTTCAAAACTAGTTCATTTCGATAAAATATATTTTTATCTTTTCAAATGTGGAATTATTCACCCTAGCTATTTTCAAATCATTTCTTCTGATTTTACACAGATTATAGATATTTTTAATAATTTTATCAATGCCGGTACAGTCGATTTCCATCAACGGCCATCGAACTACACTTACAGCGACCTTTTCCAAATTTGATTTGGGCATAACTCCAAATCCAACCGTTAGATTTCAAATTCCTAATATTCATTGGAAAGCTCTTTTCGGTACGAACCCAACTGTTCTGGTTTTAGGAGAATCCGACGGTCGGATCTCCCGTAACGTCAATTCGAAGTCAATGATTGAAATTCACGAACTGCCGCGGCGCGGCGCGTTCTATTCAGGCCATTATATATACAATATATATATATTATATATATTTCGTCGATTTCCTTTTAAAACGTATTTTATAAATCGTTTTAAATTCGTTTTCAAAACCATTTCAACTCTATATTCAATTTCAAATCAAAATTGAATATTTCATATCGTTACTATATAAATGATAATTTTTTCAAAACGTTATATTTTGAAATCACTGCCTTTTCTATATTCATTATAAAAACGAATATAATCGATATAAAAACGAATATAATCAATAAATTCGTTATTCTATTCAACAAATGAATATTTATTCCATTCAACACATGAATCTATATTTTTTTCAACACACGACTAATCTCAACACATGAGTACAGTCAACACACGACTATTTTTGTTATGTAATATATTTTATAAAATTTTGGTATCTATCGTTTGATTTTTAATTAGACTCCAACCATAAAGTAGGTTCTAATCTCAAATATGATAAAGATGTAAATTTTATTGTTAAAATATTTTACTCAACACATGAATAGTTTCAACACATAAATATTCTCAACACATGAGCATTTTTATATTCAACACATGAACTTTCTTTTATAATATTCATTATTTTCCCAATTGGAATGAGGCCCAATCAATTACCATATAATGTTAATTATATGGATTCCATACAACGCATGTATGTAATGGCAACGATAAACAATCAACCATCATCCAAAGTGCACCACACAACTGTATAAGCATTAAATATAAATAATTAATGCTTATAACAGCCTGTCGACCAATCGATCGACATACAATTAAATAATTGGGATTAGTGTACGCCAAATATCATCCCAACACCCGTGTGGGGTTTCAAATCAACAAACACAGATTTTAATTTGTGCAGTTGGGCGATGTGTAAAATTTATCGACCCAATCAATATCAGTCAAATCAGTGTATATAAACAAATCGGACGATTTGTTTATAAATATTTATTTATTCACATTCGCGTTAAAAATTATTTTTTTAACAATAATTAATTTATTTCAACCATCTACATTTTTTTATCGATTTCACATCAACATCACAAACATATTTCATAACACATCAAATAAGCATACAAGCCGTCCATGGTCTGTGGACGACGGGTGTCGGGTGCTACTAAGCACCGTCTGCATCCTAGTATATATATTTATAACTAGAAAAAGAAATTTAAAGTGCGAATTTCTCACCGACTAGCTAATCCAAACGCCTCGACTCTTCTTATGTAGAAGTCATCGCTATTCTCGCCTTTTGTCACTTTCGTTGCCCGTAGCCACTACATATATAAAAATCACATTTTTATCACTCCGCTACATTTATAAAGATCAAATCTTTTCGCTACAACATATATAAAAATCGTATTTTTATATTCTCTATCTTATAAAAATTATATTTTTATAATCCCAGCTATATAAAAATTATATTTTTATTCCTTACATACGATAAAAATTATATTTTTAACCTTTACGTTCAATAAAAATTATATCTTTATATCGCTACATGTACAACAAAGATTATATTTTTATTTTGTGTTTGCATATATAAAAATTGTAACTTTATCATTATAAAAATATGCACTTTATCACTATAAAAATCTATACTTTTATATGATAAAAAAAATCTATTTCTTTTCGATTTTCAAAATCAAATCTTGTTCTTGCCATTAAAAATCAAACCTTGTTCATTTTAAAGATCGAATCTTTATAAAAATAAAAACTGAATCTTTCTATAAAATAAAAATCGTATTTTTGCTTCATTAAAAATATGATCTTTACTTCTTATCCAAAATATCGTCCTTCCTTATATAAATATATCGTCTTTCCTTATATAAATATATCGTCTTTCTTAGACAAAATATCCGACCCTTTCCTGTCATATATATTTTAAAAACCTCGCCCTTTCTATTTTAAAAACCTATAAGAAAACAATACTGCTTTTATTTAAAAACGATTTTTTTATAGTAAATAAAAAGGAAATAAAATAGAAAGGAATTACCTTTCTTTGTTATTCACGTGATTAAGGGTTTAAAGCCCTTCATGGAAAGTTTTCAGGCCTCGACGGAGAAGAGGAGGGTGTTGCTCCGGAGCTCCGGTGGTGGTCGATGGAGGAGCTGAGGGAATGGAGGGGTTGGGTCTTCGATGCAGGCGGTCTGGGAGGTGAAGGCGCTCCGGCGTTCGTGGGTGGCTCAGGGGATTGAACGAAGGGGGGGCTCGGCTGTTAGGGAAGGGGCGCGAGGTGCAGAAGAGGAGGGGGGTCGCGGTGGGGCGCCAGACGAGGGGAGGTGGAGCGATAGGGGGAGAGGGTGCGGTGGCCCGCACTAGCGCTGGCGGCGGACCGATTTTTAGGTTTAGGATTTTTTTATTTAATCTCGATTTGGAATTGAAAAGAAACGGGGAGAGAAGGTATAAGGGGGTGGGGTTTATAATAATTTATATTTATTTTATTTTAATTTTCAAAAGTAACTTTTATTTTCAACCTTGAAACGAGGGCCACCGCCTGTCGTCCATAGCGAATTACCCCCATTCCGAACACAATGGGATATGTATCGCAGGCTGATTCGATAGTTTCGAACAGTTTTCATCAAAATCAACATATAACTCTATATATTGAATTTGAACGTACATTTATATTTACCGGGGCCACATACTAACTCGAAAAATCCCAAAAAAATATTTTCTAGCTTCGTATTGATGATACGATCCTAACGAAACTAGTTTCGTCAAATTCCGAGACCGTTGGAAAGATGGCCATTTTCCAGTCGATTAAAATCAACTTAAACTGGTCAAATGCGTTTTCCTATGCCACGCTCACATATTGATTCGAAAAATTATGAAATTTGAAACCTAGCAATAACTTTACATCCCGGATCCAACAAAAATGATTTTGTCGAAATCCGAGGTCGTTTGCAAAATGGCTATTTTTAAGGCCCGAAATTTCATTGCGACTATTCGGAATTTTCAACTGGACATATCTTTTGATCCCCGCAATGAAATTTTGATTTTTCGGATTCGTTGGAAAGATATTTTCAAATAGATTCTAATATTTTTGGTTTCTATAAAATCCGGTTTATTTTGCACCTAGTACATTCATTTGAAGTTTGAAATCGAATTATCGAACTACCGCGCCATTTTCAGTTCCTTTTATACTATATAAATACATATTTATAATCTAACGACGATGTATATATAAATATATACGTTCTAATTCTATTCAAAATAATTTTTTCGTCGATATTATTTAAAATAATTCATTTTAAATAATCAAAATTCGTTAAAATTGCCAAAATAAAAATTTTAAACTGGCTCGCATTTCCGAGTTGTTACATTAATATTGAATATTTTAATTTATTCTAAATATTGATTTGGAATAATAAATGGATTTTTATTTAATTTATTGATTTAATAATCGATATACAATTTAATTTTGAGTATATCAGATTATAGTAGTTCGAAAACGATAATAATTGAATTTATAATTTAAAACTGAATCCAAATAATTCAATCGGTTAGTATAAATTCTATATTGAATTAGTACGACAATAATAATTTATTATCAATGAATTTAATTGTTTGAAATCGATTTATATTTTAAATCGAATTTAATTTAAATTGTATCTATTCTATACAGTCAAATTAAATTTCAGGTTGTTTCCATTTAGTTCAGAATTGCATTAAAATCTTGAAATGTTGGTTACGTTAAAATAAACGGTTCATGATTTTGAGTTAAAGAACCACGAGATATTTCATTATTTTATTAAATAAAATTCAAATCAATGAATTACATCAGCTGGCCTATTAATCTATTTCGCGCAAACATGTTTTCTCGAGCATCATCTTCTACCTCCCCATTTCTATATCTAAGAAACAGAAATTTAACAGAATACGTGCTTCTGTCTCCCCTCTTTCGACTATATATATCGCACCCCTTCTAGAAATCCATAAGCCCAATTCACTTCCTTCAAAATCTTGTTTCTTACTGCAATTCTATTTCTTTCAGAAACTAAAAACCGAGCTCAGTTATATATATATATATATATATATATATATATATATATATATATATATCAGTTCAAATGAAATCGTGATAAATCAACTTATCGCGAGACTCCTGAGGGAAAACGACAACAAGTCGCTTCGAATTGGAGTCGCATGGGATGTTGGATGGTTACTATTGCAGGTAAAGGTTGTTCGTGGTATGTAGATGGTCACGAATTTGGTGTGAGGATTGTGATGGGAATGATGCTCTAAGCCTTCAGGCGATGCAATCTAGGGTCGTCGATTTCTCAATTTAAGGTGGAATGGTGTTCGATGTAGTAGGTGATCTAGAATTAGGTTTGCAGGGTGTGATATCTAATGACAACCGTGGTGATTGGAACTGGGTAGAGACGATGTAACAACCCGGGGATTTCGCGATCCTGGTTATCGACACCAAACACGATGTTGACTAATCAAGCATCGGAAATATCAGATAGTCCATGAAAGAAATTAGAGGGTGAGAATAGATAAGATAGAAACTTAGAATAGAAGAAGAAGAATAACATACAACATCAGAGTAACACGAATCTCACAGCGGAACGAACAACATATAATAGATAACATATCTTTGAAATAAAATTAGTATATGTATACAGTAACATTATCAGAGTACAACACTTACACACAGCGGAATAAACAACAGCTATATAATCCTGAAGCCTCCTACTCCAAGCTTTCCAAGTATATAAATAAAATCCTGACTACTTGACTACCCGTACAAAATTGGACACCCAAGAGTTCAGGGAAAACAAAACAAAATAAACTCGGGGTCTGTCATGGGACTGGTGTGAGTAAAACAATTTAAAACAGTTTGAACAATTAAACAATATCTCATAAGACCACGCCGTATAACGGAACGGGTTTTTCCCTTATGAGAATCCAAAACATTTGATTTAACTTTCAAAATCATTTTGAAAGAAATGATAAACTTTATATCAAAACTCTTTTGATATTATAATAATGTCTATCAATCACAATATAATAATCATCTTGCAGAACGCTTTCATCTCACGTTCCACATATATAGTATACAATCAAAACCGCGAGCACTTATTGGGTAATGGATTTCCAACTATGACAAGGTATGGAACCACCTTCCGATAGTGTACCTCTAAAGAGGAATACACTGGGTTCAACAAGAACATCTTGCAACCCGGCCACACATGACTGACCACTCATTTTGCTTGAGTGTATCGAATGTATATCACCAACAGTTGGGATCAGCAACCATTTCCCTAATGGGACAGCATCGACAATAGATTAAAGAAGTAAATGAAACTCTAGATCAGGTGACAATACATCCTAATGGGTAGCCAACCACTTAGCCATGCTGCCGTCCCGATTTTTATCATTTCCCGGTTGTGAGGCTAGAGGCCACGCTTATCTCTGACAGATCACACATTTATTCACTTTGAATGTCACATCGTCATACCCGCCAAATCACAAATTGATTTCCCCAAAAATACAACGGGTATACAACTAAGAGAACCGAATTCCTCCGCCACCAAACATACGTACATTTGAAGAGATCAACTTACGTGATCCATTAAATATACTCTGTCAGACATTCTTCCATACAGGTTGTCCTGGGACTGGACGAACCGAAGGCACTATTCTGTAAACAGGACAACCCATACATAACTCCGTCTTCAATTATCTTCATCATATTTTATTCGCAACGCTAATGCCATACGAAGTGGTTTTCAGATAATATATCTGATCCTGGTCTCTCCGTATTGAAACGGAAAAATGGTCAAAAACTTCAATAGTCGGTGATTTAACTATCAAAAAAAAAAACATGTGTGCAAACAATGATATTATTTCCAAATGGAAATTCTATCGATCAATCATCAATCATCTTAAATTAATCTATCACTAATTTATTCATTTATCCATTTCCTATTTCCATATATATACAGAAATTCTTATTTTCTAAATTTAGAAAATATACGTATTAACTATTGGAAAACATTTCCCTTCCTTATTTCACGTATCACTGTCATTCCAGTATTCTTTATCATCCAACATTTCATTTTCTATGATTAGAAAATATCTCTGATTATACTTGGAAAATGTTTCCAAAACTCATTCATTGGATTTAAACAGATGTTTAAATAAAACATCGCTATGCCAATTCAAATCATTTCACTCAATAATTAAATTCACTTAACCATTCTTTACTATCAAACCTTAGCCGTTCCTTAGTTAAGAAGGAAGTCAATCAACTTGAGGTATAATTACCTCTCAGACCTTAACTGAACAATGTTTTAACTTCGGAATAGACAAAGTTTATCTTTTTAAACCTTTAACAACTTCCTTGCGAACCTCACAGATTCTATTTACGAATCCACTTCTTTTATAAAACCATTGAATATAACGATAACGTTATAATCCCTACTTTCGAAATATCTAACTTCAAATGTAACTTTTATTATTTAATTTGAATAAATAAATAATCACCTAATTTATATCTTGATTTAAACACCGGAAAGTATAAGTATTTTCCCGAATTCGATATAATCGAATTCAACGATTAACTCCCTTCGAATAATTAATATTCGATTAACTCACTTCGAATAACTTATATTTGATTTAACTCCATTCGAATAACTAATATTCGATTAACTCATTTTGAATAAACTATATTTGATAGCCCCTTCTAATAACTAATATTCGACAACCCCTTTCGAATGACTAATTCAATAACTCCTTTCGAATAACTAATATTCGATAACCCCATTCGAATAACTAATATTCGATTAACTTATTTCGAATAACTCTATTCGATAAATTCTTATCTTCAATTAATCAATAGTCGACGAACTCTAACTCGATTAACTAACACTCGACTAATTCTAACTCGATTAACTCTAATTCGATTTACTCATTTTAATTAACTTCTTTTGATTAACTCCTTTATCCTATTGGAATAAACTATATTCGATTAACTCTTTTAATTCTATTCGAATAAACTATGTCTGTTTTAACTTTATTTCGAATAGCTAATATTCAATTTAACTCCATTCGCTTGACTCTAGATCACAGCGATCACAATGGTTACGCCTGATTCCCTCAGGAAACATCCGACCACCGTAGGCTATCTGCAGCTCTATGAATTATGATAGCAGTCGAACGAAATGGCAACTCATCCTGAATAACTATGTTTGACCAACTCTATCTCAAATAACTATATTCGATCAACTCTAATTGAATAACTAATATTTAGTTAAATCCAAATTCGATTAACTATGTTCAATTAACTCTATCTGGTTAACTCTTTATTCGAATAATTAATATTCGATTAACTCTAATTGAATAACTAATATTCAATTAACTCTACTGATTAACTCTAACTGGTTAACTCTAACTGATTAACTCTATGAACATATTCAATTTCAAAAATCGATGTTGAAATCGATTCTTACTCCTCTATATAAGTCCTGACTTATATATTCTACTTATCCAATGATAAACATTTTATTAAATTTATAAAATATTATTTATAAATTAATCTTCCCCATCTATCGGTTCGAACAGATTCTATTTAAAATCTTTGCTTTAAATCCATATCACATTATACCCGTACGGGTCTAAACCTTTCAAATGTAAAATTCTCTTTTTATACAATTCTATTCATTTTCAAGTATTTCCTTTTATAATCTAATTATTTCCTTTTCTATTTTTTTTTAAAAATATTTCCTTTTTCTATTTGTTTTACAACTATTTTCTTTCAATTCTATCTATTTGTTTTCACAAATATTTCCTTTCATATCCTATTTGTAAATGTTTTACAAATATTTCCTTTTATATAATCTTATTTATTTCATAAATAATTCCTTTTATAAAATTCTATTCATTTTAAAAATATTTCTTTTTCTAAAATCCTTTGATTTTATAAATATCTCTTTCTATAAAATTCTTTGATCTTATATGTATTTCTTTTTCAATATAACATTGAAAATTTCCTTTTTAACATTCCACTATTCCATATGGTATTTAAAATACCAAATAACAATGATCAATATCATTCTAACACACATCATCAACAACAGATTATATATCACATCATATATCATCATATATGAAAACAATAAAAAATGTTAATGAATCCAGTCGGATTCCTCCAACCTGTTTCCCTGCATCCACAGATGTTAAATAATATAATTAACATCAATTTCATTTCACTATGAAAGATTCTGCTAAAAAGAATCAATATTAGATTAACGATTGATATATATATATATATATCATTATCTATAATTTCAACCAATACATAAGCAATTCAACCAAATAGTTAACACACAACAATCAATAGATAATTATCAGTTCTAAAAATATGTTATAAGAATATAACTGTTCAGAGTTGGTGAGTTTTACTCACATTAGACGATCATCCTTAATAACGATAACCATCGGTTGATTCAGACGGAAAATTTATTTTGCTATAAATTGTAACGAGCTTCGGTTCGCTCCCCATCAGTTCCATAACGTAGATATCGTCGTTACGATTCCAATGTTATCGATTTCGTCTGATTCTGAAATAAGATGGGATAACTATGCATGTTATAACATCTACAAAAATAAATTAAATAAATTTAAGTTAAATCCTTGACCATACTTTACTCTACTAACCTGCTCTCTAATCCTCTCCTCATCCCGTCATCTCTTCTACCGTAATTCCCACAAAAATTTCCATCATTCATCTCTAATAGACCCCTTCCATTCCAGCACCTTTTCATACAACCTCGACTCCCTCTTCCTTGTAATCGAACAACTACGCAAGCACAGAGCCAATTTCCGATTTCAGACAATCCCACTCCGGTACATGACCACCTCCTATCTCAAATACACTCACCTGGCTACAACAGTAGCTCGTCCCCATCACCACACAACCCATAACATCCCCTGTACAATCTCAGATCCACTCTCCCTTTTTTCTCAAGACCAAAACAATACACCATTTTATCAAAACCGCACCTTCCCTTCGATTTGCTACAGCAACACAGTCCGACCTTCATCATGCACAAAGCTCCCATTCATTTCATGTACTACTGTGCAAACGTTTGCACCAACACCCCTTCCCATCTCTTTGTCACGAGAACAACAGTCTCCTAGCTGTCCAGCTGGAACGTTTCCCCATGATTTCTTCTTCCTCTCACTACTGAACCCCAAATTTGCTACTCCCGTATAGGATACGTGACAAGCTTCCAGTTTGAATGTCATCAGTCATCCATTCGCTCGAGTTCAAGATTTCGAAGTAGATCCAGGAATTTCCCCAGCATCGAAGAAAGCAAGCGAACCCTTCTCCCTTGAAACCACCCAACAGCTTTCGGTCACCATTTTCCAGGGAAGAAGATGATTAACTCAGGGTTTCAATGCATCAAAGATTTTATTTTTATAAGGAATTTTGAAGTTCGGTTTTTATCTCGTTTGATTTTATTTGAGGTGGCTGCGAAATTTTTGATCGGAGAAACAATTTTAGGTTAGAGGGATTTTAGGGGTGATTATATAGGGATTTCTTAAGGATATATATTAGAAGGCCACATATTGCTTTTGAGAAGAGATACGGTGGTAGCACAATTGATCGTGAAAAATGAAGATAACTTTAGTTTTGGTTTTAAAATTTTAACATAACACGCTAAGTACAATTATATCCATGTATGAGCATGCTACAGACTGAAATAAAATTGCCGTTGTGACAAGCAATGTGCCACGATTCCAAAAATGCAATAATATCGGTAGGTTAACTCATATTGTGAAACCCCAAAATATTGATATAGGGTGCAAAATATTCCAAAATAAAATTGCTTGTTTTACGAAATAAAATTACAGTAAAATTCTAAAAATTAAATTATACCTATGCCTCAAAGGATTTGTCCAAATTCGAAGCCAATATTTAATTATAATTAAATATATCGTTATGGCTTATAAACGTTCCATAGCGACTATTTAGAAATTTGATTTGATCATAAATCAAAATCTACACGACGAAATCTCGATTTTTCTCTTCCATCAGAAAAATATACTTCACCAGCTCTGAACGTTTCTTGTTTCACAGAAATCCGACTTAAAACAGATTATGTATATTCAGTTGAAGTTCAAATCGCTAAATAGCGAACTGCCATGCCATTTCAAGCTCGATTTTAATTAAAATATAACTATACGTTCAAACTTCGTTTATATAATATATTCGTGAATATAATTCAACTCTAAACTGAATTATATATTTTATATAATCCAAATTACACAACATTGTGAATTTCACTATTTTCGATTATTTCAGAATTATATATATTATTCTATTATTTATTTTTATTAAATATTCAATATAATTTAATTAAACAACCACAAAAATATCTAAATCATTATTTAAATAATTAAATAAATTAATTATTCGATCGTAAAATACGGGTTGTTACATTCTTCCCCCTTAAAATATTTTCGTCCTCGAAATTGCTAAGGTAGAAAACAAACCCTATTGACTGGTTAAAAATTATTTTTATTTCTTTAACTTCAGTCTCAATTGAACCAATTTAATATCAATTAAATTATTAATTCATTTCTATTAACGAATATTTTCAAAAAATTTGAAAATTTTCTAACACCCGAATTTTCTAAAAAAATTCGCCCGCACCTCCTTTGTATAGGTTAATCGGTACAACTATAACCCGCCTCTCTGGGCCTTCTCCATCCCAAAAGAAAATCAAACAGCCAAGCGGCTTGCCAATTCGGCTCATAAATCTCATGCTTATACCAAGTATAAACTTGTACCTTTTTGTCGGGCATATCAAATTTATCACTTCCATTTGCTGTTAATTCAACATATACCAATGTTATTCCAACCAAAATCCAATCAATTCATTCTCAAACCAAATCATTCGCTTATACCAAAGTCGAGTTTCATTTCAATATCGAGTTTCATTTCGATTCCAAACTCTTAACTCACTAATCCAATATCATTTCAGATTCATGTCTCGCAATTCAAAATCTGATTCCACTCGATATGTTATATTCCAATTCAATTTCCAGTTAATTGGTTTCAATTTAATTTCTATTTGCTTTCCCAAATTTCAATTCAATTTGGTTTTAATTTAAACAGTCTTTCCCTAGGAATTTTAAATAGTTCACCATATCGAAAATCAACTTTGCTTTTCAGGATTCAAAACAACCTGCTTTTCTCAAATCATTTCAAAAATAGAACATTTGGTAGTAATCCGTCATTTAGAACTTTAAAATGAAAACTGATGATGTTGCGCAGTCATCACCAGAATTATTTTCCAGCTTATCGAAGTGAGTTCAATACTATAACAATTTCAAAACCATATCTAAACACTTCCATTTTGAAATCAATTTAAAATATCATTTGCAATGCTGGTAAAACAATTTAAAATCTCCCAGGATTTTAAAATTCTCATATATTCAATTCAAATCCATTTACAGCACCTTTCCAATTTCCAGGGTTTTAATTTCAATTCTAATTTTAACTTCAAATTTAATTCATCTGATTCCACGTATCTCACTTATATGAATTCTGATTGGTTATTTACATAACCATTTAATTTATAATCTTACTTGATTATAATAACAACCAATATATCCAATATATTATAATCATTTCAATATTAATCTTTTATATCAAAATATAATTTGGGCAAAATTATTTCATTTACCCTCTGTTCAAAACATACTGTGTCAGTTCATCGTATTCGAGTGTTTAGAAACTCCTACCGATACAGTGGATCAAACTCATCGATCAGAACCCATAAACAACTCAACCAACAAATCTCCCTAATATAAAACAGTTTTAATATCAAATAAAAAATACATTCACTCGTATATATACACTCAACTCAATCTAGGGTATTGCTAACCCCATCTCTACTGAGTCACGCCACAGAGCCAAGGTAATTACTTAACCTTCAGCTCTGATACCACTGTAACGACCCGGGGATTTCAGTAGCCTTTTCAACCATCCTGTGACGACCCCAAACTTCCATGTAACGAAAGTAAGGAAAATCTTATGGAATATAACATAACTAGAACAATAACAGATCTCAGAATATAGCAGAACATATAAATCATTGCAGCAGAAAGAAATGTCATCACAAACATCATCACTGAAACATCAGAGTATGCAACACAGAATTACACTTAGCAAAATAGATGTCTTAAAAGGAAAAGAAATAGAGTCTCCATCTCTCAAATTACATCAATACTAAGAACTATCTCAAAGTCTTAAGCACAAAATAAAAGATAAAAAGAAAGTTTCTTCAGCATCTCCATCAGCAAGCTTCAATCCAGCGAATATCCAAGCCTAACCTGTCACTTGGCTGCCCGTGTAGAAAGAGGGCACCCGAGTTTGCAAAAGGTGAAACAAACTACGAGTCAGTCAGGGGACTGGTATGAGATATCTTAATTAACTAACGGGTTTGAAAATCACGAGGACCACGCTGCTATCGCGGAACGGGTTTACTCCATGGGATTATCAGTGCAATAAATAAAGTAAAACGTTAAATAACGCAATGCTTTTCAGAAAAATGAAACCATTATAAGACCCAAGTCCCATCACACAATGCAACGCAAACCGGAGGATAGGGTTTTACCTTATAATGGTCAAAAGATGATAAATATGCAAAATACGATATTATTATTAGTGTGTAAATGTTTAAGAAAATATTTCAATTATAATATTAATCCTAGATGGCATAGCTACCATCTACTATGTCGCCATACTAGTTATGCAATCAAAACTGCATGGGATGTATTGGAAGTTGGGTTTCCATCATGAGTCAAGGCTAGGAACGATCTCCTGACCGATTCGAGACACTCTAGCAATGTCCCAGGATTCGGACGCTGGCGAACCCTTGGATACAACAGGGCCGGTCCACAAATACTTTAGTGGATTAGTTATGCCTGAACACACGCTTCCTGATCCTATTGGACCTATAAATTGGCCGAGGGCGGCCAATAAAAAATCCGAGGCGCCTCAAAATCCATCAACCACATAAGTAAAATGTCAGCCAGTTTAAAGCACTGACACCACTTCTAGCTAGAAAGAAACGTGTGCACTCCCTGCGTTCCCTTGCTCCGTTGTAGACTCTACCGGGGTGTGAGGCTCGCGAAGTAACGCTATACACAAAGCTGGGTCTGAACAGACTATGCTTTGATCATCAATTACAAGGTCTGCTTTTCAACATAACCTTGATCATTTGCATCTTGGCGTGCCCCCGTTGACAATCCATGCCATGAAATTAACAACTATCCATACACAACCTCTGAGGGTGTTGAGCGAAAGAATAAATTCTTTTGCCACCAACGGTTGTATATTAAACAGAAATCAGTTTACATTGTACGAAGTTCAATGTCAGACATGCATCCATTTACAAGTCCGTTTTGGGTCTGAACGGAACCGGAGACACCTGAGAGGCTCTCGTATATCCGGACAATCAACACATACGTCCGGATGACTACCGCCGAAATCCCTTCAGGGCAGCTACTCCTATCGAGGACCTCAGTAGCAATACTTCCGTTCGATGTGAAGACCTCCGGTCTTCAACACCGTCTTCGTCTCTTCATCGATGTATAGTTATTTGAAATGAGTAAAATTCGGACTTTTCAAATAATTATCGAATAATTATTTTTTTATATCATTTCATATCGTTAATATTTATTTATAACGATTTATCGCTATTTTTATTATTTAAAAATAGCTTAATAAAATCAAACGACACTTCGGGTTAAGTGTGGCTTAGGCGTTGTTTTTCTCAAAATTTGATTTACACATATCTTACAATCTAACTGTTGGATTTTGACAAAATTTGTCTTATTGGAAAGATCCTCCCAAAGTGGTCCTAACAGCTCCAGTTTTGGGAAAATCCGATGGTTGGATCTTTCGATACAATCGTTTAAAGTCACAATTGCCAAAACGCGAACCGCCGCACGCGATTCGTTTAATATCTATTTATATATATATATATATATATATAATTTCTTAAGCGATTACATTCACTTGAATATCACACCAAATAAAGGTGTGAATTATATACAAATCATATATTCATGTTTATCACGTTTGCTAAAACATGTTTTTATTTCATACACCAATTTTATAGCATATTTACTATAAATTGTAACGTTCGTTCATACATAATTTTTAATGTCAATTCATGTTTCAACTTCCTTACCTATACCAAGTGTAAATTTCTTTATAACGGACAAAATGCATATTATTGTTCATTTTATTTTAGGGAATGAAATTGTTGATTTCCATCCAATGAACAAAAATGAATATTTTTGTTCAATCCATTTTATGAACAAAATGTGAATTCCTTCCTATGCTTCTAACATTACATAAAATTGTATTTTTAATACAAAACATATTTCTAAATGAAATATGATTCTTATTCTCTTCCTTTTAAAATCGCGTTAAAAATGCAACCTTTAATTCTCATATTTTATTTGCATTCTGGACTGCAAATAAAAATGTATATCATCCTATTCATGATTTATTTGCGTTGAGGAATGCAAAAAAAAATGTATCTTTAAATTTTTAATTTTATTTACAACAAGGAATGTAAATAAAGGACAACTCTTTATTTCATGTTTATTTACATTAAGGGATGTAAATAAATAAAAATGTAATCTTTCTTTTAATATTTTGTTCGCATTTAGATTTGCCAACAAAATGTGGATCTTTCTTCTACTAATTTGTTTCCATCTAAAATTGCAAACAAAAATGTATCTTTTTATTTTATAATTTGTTTGCATCTAAAATTGCAAACAAAAATGTATCTTTTTATTTTATAATTTGTTTGCATCTAAAATTGCAAACAAAAAATGTATCTTTTTATTTTATAATTTGTTTGCATCTAAAATTGCAAACAAAAATGTATCTTTTTATTTTATAATTTGTTTGCATCTAAAATTGCAAACAAAAATGTATCTTTTTATTTTATAATTTGTTTTATCTGCATGGAAAAATGCAAATAAAAATATAATTTCTATTCTCTATGTTTCGTTTGTATAGTAGAAGGCAAATGAAAATGTTAATTTTTAATTTACATTCATTGTTTGCATTGTAGAATGCAAACATAAAATAAAAATCTTCTGTTTAAATGCTTTGTTTGCATTGTAGAATGCAAGCATGAAATAAAATTTCTCTTTGCTCTCATGTTCTGTTTGCATTTGTAGAATGCAAACATAAAAAAAATAAATTTTAATTTCATGAATCGTTTGCATTGTAGAATGCAGACATAAAATAAAATCTCTTTTCTTATTTATTTTTATTTTAGTAGCGTTTGCATTTTAGAATGCAAACACAAAATGTAATTTTATATTTTTATTTAGTAGCGTTTGCATTTTAGAATGAAAACACAAAATATAAGTTTATATTTTTATTTTCTATCTCGTTACATTAAGAAATGCAAAGGATGATATTTTATCTTTCTACAGTTTGTTCGCATTAAGGAATGCAACAAAAATGATATTTCCTTTTTCTACATTTTGTTTGCATTAGGGAATACAACAAAAATGATATTTCCTTTTTCTACATTTTGTTTGCATTAGGGAATAGAACAAAAATGATATTTCCTTTTCTACATTTTGTTTGCATTAGGGAATGATATTTCCTTTTCTACATTTTGTTTGCATTAGGGAATGCAACAAAAATGATCTTTCCTTTTCTACATTTTGTTTGCATTAGGGAATGCAACAAAAATGATGTTTTCTTCCTCATGTCATTTTTACATTGAAAAAAGTAAATAAAAAATATGCTACTTTTAAAACATATTTTATTTGCGTTGGGGAACACAAATAAAAAAAACACTTTTTATTGTTAATATTTTATTTGTATTTGAGAACACAAATAATATAAATAAAATAAAATAGTTCCTCTTTTTTTTTAAGCAATGTTTGTGCTCAAGGACACACTAAAATGCCATTCCATTTTCTATGTGATATTTGTGTTTATGGAATATTTGTGTTTAAAAACACAAATAAAAATGTAAACCAATGTTCTATGTAATATTTGTGTTTAAGGACACAAATAAAATGTTATTCAATATAAGATGTGCGTATTTGTGTTCAAAGACACAAATAAAATGAATAACTTATTTTTCTATGTATATATTTGTGTTGAAACACAAATAAAAAGAATAACTTATTTCAACCCAATGAGGTGACAAAGTATGTTCTATATTGGATTGACAATCCTATTTCAATTCCAATAATGATGATAAAATATAGTTTAATCATTGAATTGATAATTTACCCAAAGTGACAAATTTATTTTCCGAGTTGAATTGATAAACTAAATCAATTTCCAAAAAGGCAAATTCTATTTTTTTTCCAATCAAATCAATTCAAATAAAAAGGCAATTTTATTTTCTCTATATTGAATTGATTAACTAGATCAATTCAAACAAAAACAATATTTATTTTCTATATGTTGAATTGATAAACTAGATTAATCCCTTAAGAAGCAAATTTTATGATTTGATATTGAATCGATGATCTAAATCAATTCAATATTATTATTATTAACATTTTTTCCACATGTAGATCTATGATTATTCATTATATAAATGAATATTGAGTTGAATATCTAACTCAATCCAATAAAATAAAATAAACGATTAAAATATTTAAATAACACATGACACTCGACATAGTAATCCATAATATCCAACAGACAATCATTATACAACATCCACACAATCAGATCTGAAATGAATAACTATAAATAAAAATTAATTAATTAATTAATTATTAAAAACAAGAGATATCTCACAATCGTTCGTGATTTTGTCCAAAATTCCAACAGCTCAGAAATTCCCCGTTTCAGTCTAGAACTGTAGTTCAGGATCGTACGAGTCCAATGCTTCAGAAATTGTGTAATTCTGAGTTTATTTGACAAATTTATGGGTAAAATAAGATTAGGGATTAATTTAATCATTAAATTAAGTAAAAATAATTAGTTTAGTCCTTCTTCCTCCTTACAGTATTCACGGCCGACACTTTATCTTTTTGTTCAAAACTAGGGTTGGCCTTATCTTCCAATCCAAGCCACCAGTGATCGATCAGAAGATGCTGCAGCGAAGAGGACGGAGAGGTGCACGCGTGGGGCCCGAAATGGTGGAGCTCGGCTGGGTTATGGGGAGGCCGACGTGCCCTTTGTGCGGTGGTTTCGGGTGCGTCGTTCGAGGAGATGGTGGCACCAGAGGAGATCTGACCGTATGAAAATGAAGAGAAGAAGAATCTCTTCGAAGTGGTATAGGATTTGCTTTCTAATTCGCTGAGGAGAGGGAGAGATTGATGAGGGAAATTTCGGCCATGGACGGGGGGGTGGCTGCTGTAGGAGATGGTGAATAGTGGTTTGGAAATTAGGCTTTTTCCAATCTTTTTTTAATATTTAAATGTTATTTTTACAAAAAAAAAAAAAACAAATCTCTTAAGATATTCAGAATTCAGTCCAACAAGAAGCTACCCTACCCAATAACCCCTATTCCGGATCCATCTAACCATGTCTCGCAGGACCAAGATGTCAACTCAGCCCCCGTTTTTCAAATTTAAAATTAATTCTTTTTATTATTAAATTCTGACATATTCAAAAATCCACCGGAGCCGCATACGAACACCGGAAAATGCCAAAAAAATATTTTTGGCTATGTCTTGACGATACGAATCCAACAAAATTATTTTCGTTGAATTCTGAGACTGTTTGAAAAATGGCTATTTTCCTGTCGTTCAATTTTGACTATATTTGACCAAACACAGTTTCTTTTGCCACACTCAAATACTAAATCGGAAAATTCTAAAAATTGAAGCCTAGCAATAATTTGACATTCCGGTTCCAACAAAAGTGGTTTCGTTGAAAACAGAGGTCATTTGAAAATTGACTATTTTCACTGGCTTTAATATTATTTTAAAAATAGAATTTTTAAATTTGGGCACATTTTCTAACCAATTCATTAAAAAATTTAATTTGGTTCGGATTTTTTGGGTTGTTACAGTCTCCCCTAATTAAAAACTTTTCGTCCTCGAAAAGGGAAATAAAAGTAAAGTAGGAACAAAACCGAAAATGCAAGGTCTTATAAATGTACCTCAACAAAAAGCTGTTCAGAGATATCCACTCTACACTTGGGATAGGCTTGCTTGAAGCTATCCTCGGTCTCCCTAGTGCAGTCTCTAGGATCCCTGCTCCATTGGACCTTGACGAGGTTGATCTTCTTATTCCTCAAAGCTCTGATTTCCTTGCCCACAATTTTTACTGGCTCTCTCTTTACGGCTAAGCTCGGAGCAATTTCCAAATCTCGTTGTGCTTCTTCCTCCACAACTAAATTTGGATCATGAACATGCTTCCTAAGTTGGGACACGTGAAATACATCGTGCACCGCTGGCAGCTAGTTGGGCAACTGTACTCGATAAGCTAGAGTCCCAATCCTTTCAAGAATAGGGAATGGACCAATGAACCTCGGTGCCAACTTTCCAGTCTTTCCAAAATGGATTACGCCTCTTAATGGAGAAACCTTCAAGTACACAAGGTCACCAACAGAGAATTCTAGATCTCTTCTTCGAGTGTCTACATAGCTCTTCTGTCAGCTTTGAGCAGCCAGCAAACACTTCTTAATAAAATCAACTTTATCCGATGCTTCCCGAATCGTATCGGGGCCCAAGACTATTATATTGCCTGGCTCCACCCAACACACCGGAGATTTGCATGGCCTGCCATATAAAGCTTCGAATGGCAACATTTGCAGGCTTGCTTGATAGCTGTTATTATAAGAGAATTCTACTAAGTTCATATGATCCTCCCATGAACCGCCAAAGTCAAGGATGGATGCTCGCAACAAATCTTCTAAGATGCGGTTTACCCTCTCAGTCTGGCCGTCTGTCTGAGGGTGATAAGCTGCACTCATATTCAACTTGGTTCCTAGCTCTTCTTCGAAAACTTCCCAGAACTTGCTAGTAAATATTGGATCGCGGTCACTGACAATGCTGTTGGGAACTCCATGAAGTCTGACAATCTCTCTTAAATAAAGTTGTGCCAAACTTTGAGCCGTTCTAATGGATTTGACAGGGATGAAATGAGCAGCTTTCGTCAAGCGATCTACAATCACCCATATGTTATCATTCCCTCTCCTAGTCCGAGGAAAACCATCAATAAAGTCCATAGAAACTTCGTCCCACTTCCAATTAGGAACTCCTAATGGCTACAATAGACCTGCTAGCTTTTGCTGATCACTCTTGACCAGCTGACAGTTGGGGCATTTGGCAACATATATGGAGATGTCCCTCTTCATTGCTCTCCACCAAAAGGTACGCTTAAGATCGTGGTACATTTTGCTTACTCCAGGATGAATACTGAGCTTGGATTTGTGACATTCATCCATAACTTCCCTTCTTAGTTCAGGAATGTTTGGGACACAAATCCGGCCTCGTAGCCTCAAAACTCCTTTGTCATCAATTTGGAAGCTCGTGGGTTCGCCTTCTCGAATTCTTTTGTTAATCCTTTGGATAAACTCATCATCTTTTTGAAGGGCAGAGATCTTGTCGATCAAAGAAGGAGTACTAATGAGATGGGCAAGGATAAGATTGGTGCTGGCCATGTTCTTTCTGCTGAGAGCATCTGCCACTACATTTGCTTTCCCCAGAGTATATAGGATATCCAGGTCGTAGGGTGCAAGGAATTCAACCCAACGCTGTTGTCTCAGGTTTAAATTTTTTTGTGTAAATAGATGCTTCAAGGATTGGTGGTCCGTATATAGCTCGAACTTTTCCCCCAAGAGATAATGCCTCCATGTCTTTAGAGCGAATACAATGGCCATTAGCTCAAGATCATGAGTGGCATAATTCTTTTCATGCGGTTTCAATTGCCTACTAGCGTATGCTACCACTCTACCTTTTTGCATAAGCACCACACCAATACCTTAAATAGACAGAAAGGTAACATGTTAAAATGAGATTTGACATAAAAAGAAAATGTTATCTCAGACATGTTTTACAGATAAAGAGAATGACCTTCTTTGGAAGCGTCTGTCTAGACCTTCAGGTCCTCATTGCCATCTATGATGGTCAACACAGGAGCAGTGATCAATCTCTGTTTCAGCTCTTGGAATGCAGCCTCACATTCAGGTGTCCAAACAAACGTTGAATGCTCCTTAGTTAATTTCGTCAGTGGGCAAGATAATTTCGAAAAATCCTTAACGAACTTTCGATAATAACCAGCTAGTCCTAAGAAACTTCAGACTTCTGTGGGAGTGGTAGGCTGCTTCCAGTCTTGGATGGCCGAGATCTTTCCTGGATCTACTGAGATGCCTTCTTTTGATACCACGTGGCCGAGGAATTTCACCTCTTCTTGCCAAAATATGCATTTGAAAAATTTAGCTTTCAGCACATTCCTCTGCAAAATCTCCAAGACTTCTTTCAAATGTTTTTCATGTTCGACAATGGTTTTGGAAAAGATAAGGATATCATCAATGAACACAAGCACGAATTTATTTAGGACCCCTTGAAATACTCTATTCATCAAATCTACAAAGTATGCTGGGGCATTACATAGACCGAAAGGCATTACTAGCCATTCGTAAAATAGATCAGGCCCTATGAAAGCAGTTAAGGGGATACTCTCTTCTGCAATGCGCAGTTGATGGAATCCTGTGGCTAGGTTCATTTTAGAGAATACATGTGCTCCATGCAGACAGTCTAATAAATCATCAATCTGAGGCAATGGATATTTGTTTTTCATCGTTTGCTTGTTTAGATCACGATAGTCTACACACAAACGGAGTGTGCCATCTGACTTTGGGACAAACACCACCGCTGCACCCCATTCTGAGAAGCTAGGTCTGATCATACCCTTGGCCAAAAGCTGCTTAGTTTGATTGCTCAGGTCTTCTCTTTCTTTTGGCGACATTCGCCTAATAGGATGCACCACAGGCCTTGCATTAGGAACCAAGCCAATTCTGAAATCGATTTCTCTACGGGGAGGTAAGCTGTTTACTTCTTCAAATACATCAGCATAGCCTTTGACGATGGGAATAATTTCAATAGAAGGGGGGTGACTTCTAAAGAAGACCAGAATTCTTTTCTATCTATGGCCGAGCCGTGGCATGGTATAGTCATTATATTCCCAAATTTCGTTTTAATTTTAACTACCCTTTCAGCACACAGCAACTCAGCCCCATACTTCGTTAGCCAATCTAGCCCAAGTATGACATCATATCCAGAAAAGTTCATGATGATTAAATTGAAAGGAAATAGGAAGTGAGAGTAAGAAACGGGCACTCTACAGTACTGATCAAGAATAAGGGAACCTCCTATCGGGCTATGGGCTTTAATCAGTTCTTTAAGTTTTCTTGGTTTCAGTTTAAGATTTTTAATAGTATCACTTGATATGAAAGTTCTAGATGCACCAGTATCAAACAAAACAGTAATGGGAATATCCTTAAGGTTAAGAGTACCGCCTAAAACATCAGGCTTACCTGCTCCCTCAGAAGAAGCCGGTGCAGCCGTACCTTCATAGACATGTGCTACTTCAGATTTCTTGAGCAGAGGGCAATTCTTGATAAGATGTCCAGGCTTGTAGGAGTTGTAGCACTCTTTTGGACCACGGGGATTCTGTCCACTGCTTTGGCTCGGCCCATACTCGTTCCTCTTTGGCTTCTTCGGGGCCCTGCACTCGTAGTCGTAATGTCCCATCTTCTGGCAGTTGAAGCATTTGACTTTAGACTTGTCTCTCTTCTTGTTTCCCTGAGGTTTTGTGGTCGAAGAACTGCCTTCCCCTATTTTCTTGTCCGCCTCCTTCTTCTTATTAGCTTGATTCCTGGCCTTTTCTAGCTGAGCACCCTTCTGATCAATTTCTTCGTATCTGCATGCCATCTCTATCACCTTAGCAAATGGGCTCTCAATATGGGCTATCACTCTGTTATGGTATCGCCTTGCAAGCCCATTTATGAACCTCTTATTCTTCTGTAAGGCATCTTGCACTAGCTCAGGGGAATACCTAGAAAGCTCCTCAAATTTCTTCACGTACTCTGCAATGGTCATGGTGCCTTGCTACAGGTTAGCAAATTCATCGTGTAGACGTTCTACTTCATGAGGCGGGATAAACTTTTCATTAAAAAGCTCTTTAAATCTTGCCCAAGTTATCTCTGCAATGTCTCTTCCTATCATGGCTGTTTCCCACCAAGTTTGAGCCTGTCCTTGCATGAACCATACTGCCATAAAACGCTTCCTATGATCCTCAAGCTCCAAACCTCCCAAGATCTTTTCCATCATCTTAAGCCATTCTTGCACTTCTACCACCGTCTCTCTACCAGTGAAATGTACTCCTCCAAGATTCTTGATTTTCTTCGCCACTTTATCAAGGTCAAAAGCAACTGGGGGTAGTGGTGGTGGCACCTCGACCTCAGAATTGGGCTGGTCTTGCTCAGTTGGGGGTGTATCTCTCTCTCTCTGCCCCTAACAGCTACTCCGCCATGACCTCTTCCTCTTGTCCTAGCTCTTGTACTCATCTTTCAATTAGTCTGTACCATCAAGGAAAGAGTCAGACCAAAGGAAATGATAAATTCAAAGTGAAGGTTAAAAGTAGAGACATGTCTAGGTGATAATGAAGTAATGACTGATAAATATACGCTATTCTGTTTAAGTTCATTCTAGGATATTGTTAATCCTATCTCTAATGAACCTCTCGTCTTAAACACTACTGGTTCTATCTAGACGAGTTGTTCTAAAAATGTTATATTCCAAAGCTAAGGGTAACCTCGACCCTGATACCAAATGTGATGACCCCAAAATTCCGTGTAACGAAAGTAAGGAAAATCGTATGGAATATAACATAGCTAGAACAATAACAGATCTCAGAATATAGCAGAACATATAAATCATTGCATCGGAAAGAAATGTCATCACAAACATCATCACTGAAACATCAGAGTATACAGCATAGAATTACAGTTAGCAAAATAGATGTCTTAAAAGGAAAAGAAATAGAGTCTCCATCTCTCAAATTACGTCAATACTAAGTACTGTCTCAAAGTCTTAAGCAGAAAATAAAAGATAAAAAGAAAGTTTCTTCAGCACCTCCATCAGCAAGCTTCCATCCAGCGAATATCCAAGCCTAACCTGTCACTTGACTGCCCGTGTAGAAAGAGGGCACCCGAGTTTGCAAAAGGTGAAACAAACTACGAGTCAGTCAGGGGGCTGGTATGAGATATCTTAATTAACTAACGGGTTTGACAATCACGAGGACCACGCCGCTATCGCGGAACGGGTTTACTCCATGGGATTATCAGTGCAATAAATAAAGTAAAACGTTAAATAACGCAATGCTTTTTAGAAAAATGAAACCATTATAAGACCCAAGTCCCATCACACAATGCAGCGCAAACCGAAGGATAGGGTTTTACCTGATAATGGTCAAAAGATGATAAATACGCAAAATACGATATTATTATTAGCGTGTATATGTGTAAGAAAATATTTCAATTATAATATTAATCCTAGACGGCATAGCTACCATCTACTATGTCGCCATACTAGTTATGCAATCAAAACCGCATGGGACGTATTGGAAGTTGGGTTTCCATCTTGAGTCAAGGCTAGGAACGATCTCCTAACCGATTCGAGACACTCTAGCAATGTCCCAGGATTCGGACGCTGGCGAACCCTTGGATACAGCAGGGCCGGTCCACAAATACTTTAGTAGATTAGTTATGCCTGAACACACGCTTCCTGATCCTATTGGACCTATGAAATGGCCGAGGGCGGCCAATAAAAAATCCGAGGCGCCTCAAAATCCATCAACCACATAAGTAAAATGTCAGCCAGTTTAAAGCACTGACACCACTTCTAGCTAGAAAGAAACGTGTGCACTGCCTGCGTTCCCTTGCTCTGTTGTAGACTCTACCGGGGTGTGAGGCTCGCGAAGTAACGTTATACACAAAGCTGGGTCCGAACAGACTATGCTTTGATCATCAATTACAAGGTCTGCTTTTCAGCATAACCTTGATCATTTGCATCTTGGCGTGCCCCATTGACAATCCATGCCATGAAATTAACAATTATCAATACACAACCTCTGAGGGTATTGAGCGAAAGAATAAATTCTTTTGCCACCAACGGTTGTATATTAAACAGAAATCAGTTTACATGGTACGAAGTTCAACGTCAGACATGCATCCATTTACAAGTCCGTTCTGGGTCTGAACGGAACCGGAGACACCTGAGAGGCTCTCGTATATCCGGACAATCAACACATACGTCCGGACGAATACCGCTGAAATCCCTTCAGGGTAGCTACTCCTATCGAGGACCTCAGTTGCAATACATTCGTTCGATGTGAAGACCGCCGGTCTTCAACACCTTCTTCGTCTCTTCATCGACGTATAGTTATTTGAAATGAGTAAAACTCGGACTTTTCAAATAATTATCGAATAATTTTTTTTATATCATTTCATATCGTTAATATTTATTTATAACGATTTATCGCTATTTTTATTTATTTAAAAATAACTTAATAAAATCAAACGACGCTTCGGGTTAAGTGTGGCTAAGGCGCTGTTTTTCTCAAAATTTGATTTACACATATCTTACAATCTAAACGTTGGATTTTGACAAAATTTGTCTTATCGGAAAGATCTTCCCAAAGCGGTCCTAACGGCTCCAGTTTTGGGAAAATCCGATGGTTGGATCTTTCGATACAATCGTTTAAAGTCACGATTGCCGAAATGCGAACCGCCGCGTGCGATTCGCTTAATATATATATATATATATATATATATATATATAATTTCTTAAGCGATTACATTCACGTGAATATCACACCAAATAAAGGTGTGAATTATATACAAATCATATATTCATGTTTATTACGTTTGCTAAAAAATGTTTTTATTTCATACACCAATTTTATAGTATATTGACTATAAATTGTAACGTTCGTTCATACATAATTTTTAATGTCAATTCATGTTTCAACTTCCTTACCTATACCAAGTGTAAATTTCTTTATAACGAACAAAATGCATATTATTGTTCATTTTATTTTAGGGAATGAAATTTTTGATTTCCATCCAATAAACAAAAATGAATATTTTTGTTCAATCCATTTTATGAACAAAATGTGAATTCCTTCCTATGCTTCTAACATTACATTAAAATTGTATTTTTAATAAAAAACATATTTCTAAATGAAATATGATTCTTATTCTCTTCCTTTTAAAATCACATTAAAAATGTAACCTTTAATTCTCTTATTTTATTTTTCACTCTGGACTGCAAATAAAAATGTATATCATCCTATTCATGATTTATTTGCGCTGAGGAATGCAAATAAAAATGTATCTTTAAATTTTTAATTTTATTTACAACAAGGAATGTAAATAAAGGACAACTCTTTATTTCATATTTATTTACATTAAGGGATGTAAATAAATAAAAATGTAATCTTTCTTTTAATATTTTGTTCGCATTTAGATTTGCCAACAAAATGTTGATCTTTCTTCTACTAATTTGTTTGCATCTAAAATTGCAAACAAAATTGTATCTTTTTATTTTATAATTTGTTTGCATCTAAAATTGCTAACAAAAATGTATCTTTTTATTTTATAATTTGTTTGCATCTAAAATTGCAAACAAAAATGTAACTTTTTATTTTATAATTTGTTTTATTTGCTTGGAAAAATGCAAATAAAAATATATTTTCTATTCTCTATGTTTTGTTTGTATAGTAGAAGGCAAACGAAAATGTGAATTTTTAATTTACATGCATTGTTTGCATTGTAGAATGCAAACATAAAATAAAAATCTTCTGTTTAAATGCTTTGTTTGCATTGTAGAATGCAAACATGAAATAAAATTTCTCTTTGCTCTCATGTTCTGTTTGCATTTGTAGAATGCAAACATAAAAAATAAATTTTAATTTCATGAATCGTTTGCATTGTAGAATGCAAACATAAAATAAAATCTCTTTTCTTTTATTATTATTATTTTAGTAGCGTTTGCATTTTAGAATGCAAACACAAAATGCAATTTTATATTTTTATTTAGTAGCGTTTGCATTTTAGAATGCAAACACAAAGTGTAAGTTTATATTTTTATTTTCTATCTCGTTACATTAAGAAATGCAAAGGATGATGTTTTATCTTTCTACAGTTTGTTCGCATTAAAGAATGCAACAAAAATGATATTTCCTTTTTCTACATTTTGTTTGCATTAGGGAATGCAACAAAAATGATATTTCCTTTTTCTATATTTTGTTTGCATTAGGGAATGCAACAAAAATGATATTTCATTTTCTACATTTTGTTTGCATTAGGGAATGCAACAAAAATGATGTTTCCTTTTCTACATTTTGTTTGCATTAGGGAATGCAACAAAAATGATGTTTTCTTCCTCATGTCATTTTTACATTGAAAAAGGTAAATAAAAAATGTGCTACTTTTAAAACATATTTTATTTGCGTTGGAGAACATAAATAATAAAAAAACACTTTTTATTGTTAATATTTTATTTGTATTTGAGAACACAAATAATATAAATAAAATAAAATAGTTCCTCTTTTTTTAAGCAATGTTTGTGCTCAAGGACACACTAAAATGCCATTCCATTTTCTATGTGATATTTGTGTTTATGGAATATTTGTGTTTAAAAACACAAATAAAAATGTAAACCAATGTTCTATGTAATATTTGTGTTTAAGGACACAAATAAAATATTATTCAATATAAGATGTGTATATTTGTGTTTAAAGACACAAATAAAATGAATAACTTATTTTTCTATGTATATATTTGTGTTGAAACACAAATAAAAAGAATAACTTATTTCAACCCAATGAGGTGGCAAAGTATGTTCTATATTGGATTAACAATCCTATTTCAATTCCAATAATGATGATAAAATATAGTTTAATAATTGAATTGATAATTTACCCAAAGTGACAAATTTATTTTCTGAGTTGAATTGATAAACTAAATCAATTCCAAAAAAGGTAAATTCTTTTTTTTTTCAATCATATCAATTCAAATAAAAAGGCAATTTTATTTTCTCTATATTGAATTGATTAACTAGATCAATTCAAACAAAAACAATATTTATTTTCTATATGTTGAATTGATAAACTAGATCAATCCCTTAAGAAGCAAATTGTATGATTTGATATTGAATCGATGATCTAAATCAATTCAATAATATTATTATTATTAACATTTTTTCCACATGTAGATTTATGATTATTCATTATATAAATGAATATTGAATTGATTATATAACTCAATCCAATAAAATAAAATAAACGATTAAAATATTTAAATAACACATGACACTCTACATAGTAATCCATACTATCCAACAAAAAATCATTATACAACATCCACACAATCAGATCTGAAATGAATAACTATAAATAAAAATAAATAAATAAATTAAAAACAAGAGATATCTCATATTTGTTCGTGATTTTGTCCAAAATTCCAACAGCTCAGAAATTCCCCGTTTCAGTCTAGAACTGCAGTTCAGGATCGTACGAGTCCAACGCTTCAGAAATTGTGTAATTCTGAGTTTATTTGACAAAGTTATGGGTAAAATAAGATTAGGGATTAATTTAATCATTAAATTAAGTAAAAATAATTTGTTTATTCCTTCCTCCTTACCGTATTCACGGCCGACACTTTATCTTTTTGTTCAAAACTAGGGTTGACCTTATCTTCCAATCCAAGCCACCAGTGATCGATCAGAAGATGCTGCAGCGAAGAGGACGGAGAGGCGCACGCGTGGTGCCCGGAATGGTGGAGCTCGGCTGGGTTATGGGGAGGCCGACATGCCCTTTGTGCGGCAGCTTTGGGTGCGTCGTTCGAGGAGATGGTGGCACCAGAGGATATCCGACCGTATGAAAATGAAGAGAAGAAGAATCTCTTCGAAGTGGTGTAGGATTTGCTTTCTAATTCGCTGAGGAGAGGGAGAGATTGATGAGGGAAATTTCGGCCATGGATGGAGGGGCGGCGGCTGTAGGAGATGGTGAATAGTGGTTTTGAAATTAGGGTTTTTCCAATCTTTTTATAATATTTAAATGTTATTTTTACAAAAAAAACCCAAATCTCTTAAGATATTCAGAATTCAGTCCAACAGGAAGCTACCCTACCCAATAACCCCTATTCCGGATCCGTCTAACCATGTCTCGCAGGCCCAAGAGGTCAACTCAGCCCCCGTTTTAAAAATTTAAAATTAATTCTTTTTATTATTAAATTCTGACATATTCAAAAATACACCGGAGCCACATACGAACCTCGAAAAATCCCAAAAAAATATATTTTTGGCTATGTCTTGACGATACGAATCCAACAAAATTATTTTCGTCGAATTCTGAGACTGTTTGAAAAATGGCTATTTTCCAGTCGTTCAATTTTGAATGTATTTGACCAAACACATTTTCTTTTGCCACGCTCACATACTAAATCGGAAAATTCTAAAAATTGAAACCTAGTAATAATTTGACATTCCGGTTCCAACAAAAGTGGTTTCGTCGAAAACAAAGGTCGTTTGAAAATTGACTATTTCCACTGGCTTTAATATTATTTTAAAAATAGAATTTTTAAATTTGGGCACATTTTATAACCAATTCATTAAAAATAAAATTTTTAAATTGTTTCGGATTTTCCGGGTTGTTACAATCCCTCATCCCCCAAGGCAGAGGGCTAACCTCCCCCTGTGGCTTACAGAGGTACCCCAACTCCATGCTTTACGGGCAGCCTCTCGACTCGACCAACCCGCTATATTGCAGGACCTGTAGGGATAAGAGTCTCCCGTTCGCCACCAAACCGCGAAGAGAGAACCCCCATCAGAGGTACCAGTTAAGCAATATGGGCTGTTGTGAGTAAAACAATTTAAAACGGTTTGAACAATTAAACAATATCTCATAAGACCATGCCGTATAACGGAACGAGTTTTTCCCTTATGAGAATCCAAAACATTTGATTTAACTTTCAAAATCCTTTTGAAAGAAACGATAAACTTTATATCAAAACTCTTTTGATATTATAATAATGTCTATCAATCACAATATAATAGTCATCTTGCAGAACGCTTTCATCTCACGTTCCATATATATAGCATACAATCAAAACCGCGAGCACTTATTGGGTAATGGATTTCCAACTATGACAAGGTATGGAACCACCTTCTGATAGTGTACCTCTAGAGAGGAATACACTGGGTTCAACAAGAACATCTTGCAACCCGGCCACACATGACCGACCACTCATTTTGCTTGAGTGTATCGAATGTATATCACCAACGGTTGGGATCAACAACCGTTTCCCGAATGGGACAGCATCGACAATAGATTAAAGAAGTAAATGAAACTCTAGATCATGTGACAATACCCCCTAATTGGCAGCCAACCACTTAGCCGTGTTGCCTGTCCGATTTTTGTCATTTCCCGGTTGTGAGGCTAGAGGCCACGCTTATCTCTGACAGATCACACATTTATTCACTTTGAATGTCATATCGTCATACCCGCCAAATCACAAATTGATTTCCCCAAAAATACAACGGGTATACAGCTAAGAGAAATGAATTCCTCTGCCACCAAATGTACATACGTTTGAAGAGATCAACTTACACGATCCATTAAATATACTCTGTCAGACATTCTTCATTACAAGTTTTCTGGGACTGGACGAACCGAAGGCACTATTCTGTAAACAGGACAGCCCTTGCATAACTCCGTCTTCAATTATCTTCATCATATTTTATTCGCAACGCTAATGCCATAAGTAGTGGTTTTCAGATAATATATCTGATCCCGGTCTCTCCGTATTGACAACGGAAAAATGGTCAAAAAACTTCGATAGTCGATGATTTAACTATCAAAGAAAAACATGTGTGCAAACAATGATATTATTTCCAAATGGAAATTCTATCGATCAATCATCAATCATCTTAAATTAATCTATCATTAATTTATTCATTTACCCATTTCCTATTTCCATATATATACAGAAATTCTTATTTTCTAAATTTAGAAAATATACGTATTAACTATTGGAAACATTTCCATTCCTTATTTCACGTATCACTATCATTCCAGTATTCTTTATCATCAAACATTTTATTTTCTATGATTAGAAAATATCTCTGATTATATTTGGAAAATGTTTCCAAAACTCATTCATTGGATTTAAACAGATGTTCAAATAAAACATCGCTATGCCAATTCAAATCATTTCACTCATTAATTAAATTCACTTAACCATCCTTTACTATCAAACCTTAGCCATTCCTTAGTTAAGAAGGAAGTCAATCAAGTTGGGGTATAATTACCTCTCAGACCTTACCTGTACAACATTTTAACTTTGGAATATACAAAGTTTATCTTTTTAAACCTTTAATAACTTCCTTGCGAACCTCATGGATTCTATTTACGAATCCACTTCTTTTATAAAAACATTGGCAATAACGATAACGTTATAATCCCTACTTTCGAAATATCTAACTTCAAATATAACTTTTATTATTTAATTTGAATAAATAAATCAACATCTAATTTATAAATAAATAAATCTTGATTTAAACACCGGAAAGTATAAGTACTTTCCCGAATTCGATATAATCGAATTCAATGATTAACTCCCTTCGAATAACTAATATTCGATAAACTCACTTCGAATAACTTATATTTGATTTAACTCCATTCGAATAACCAGTATTTGATTAACTCGTTTTGAATAAACTATATTTGATAACCCCTTCGAATAACTAATATTCGATAACCCCTTTCGAATAACTAATTCGATAACTCCTTTCGAATAACTAATATTCGATAACCCCTTTTGAATAACTAATATTCGATTAACTCATTTCGAATAACTCTATTCGATAAATTATTATCTTCGATTAATCAATACTCGACGAACTCTAACTCTACTAACTAACACTCGACTAACTCTGACTCGATTAATTCTAATTCGATTAACTCATTTCGATTAACTTCTTTTGATTAACTCCTTCATTCTATTCGAATAAACTATATTCGATTAGCTCTTTTAATTCTATTCGAATAAACTATGTCTGTTTTAACTTTATTTCATATAGCTAATATTCGATTTAACTCCATTCGCTTGAGTCTAGATCGCAGCGATCACAATGTTTACGCCTGATTCCCTCAGGAAACATCCGACCGCCGTAGGCTATCTGCAACCCTACGAATTAAGCTAGCAGTCGTACGAAATGGAAACTCATCCTGAATAACTATGTTTGACTAACTCTATATCACATAACTATATTCGATCAACTCTAATTGAATAACTAATATTCAGTTAAATCCTAATTTGATTAACTATGTTCAATTAACTCTATCTGGTTAACTCTTTATTAAAATAATTAATATTCGATTAACTCTAATTGAATAACTAATATTCAATTAACTCTACTGATTAACTCTAACTGGTTAACTCTAATTGGTTAACTCTAACTGATTAACTCTATGACAATATTCAGTTTCAAATATCGATGTTGAAATCGATTCTTACTCCTCTATATAAGTCCTGACTTATATATTCTACTTATCCAATGATAAACATTTTATTAAATTTATAAAATAATATTTATAAATTAATCTTCCCCATCTATCGGTTCGAACAGATTCTATTTTAAATCTTTGCTTTAAATCCATATCACATTATACCCGTGTGCGAAGCACGGGTCTAAACCTTTCAAATGTAAAATTCCCATTTTATACAATTCTATTCATTTTCAAGTATTTCCTTTTATAATCTAATTATTTCCTTTTCTATTTGTTTTAAAAATATTTCCTCTTTCTATTTGTTTTACAACTATTTTCTTTCAATTCTATCTATTTGTTTTCATAAATATTTCCTTTCATATCCTATTTGTAAATGTTTTACAAATATTTCCTTTTATATAATCTTATTTATTTTATAAATAATTCCTTTTATAAAATTCTATTCATTTTAAAATGATTTCTTTTTATAAAATCCTTTGATTTTATAAATATCTCTTTTTATAAAATCCTTTGATTTTATATGTATTTCTTTTTCAATATAACATTAAAATTTCCTTTCTAACATTCCAGTATTCCTTATGGTATTTAAAATACCAAATAACAATGATCAATATCATTCTAACATACATCATCAACAACAAATTATATATCACATCATATATCATCATATATGAAAAACAATAAAATAAATGTTGACGAATCCAGTCGAATTCCTCCAACCTGTTTCCCTGCATCCACAGATGTTAAATAATATAATAAACATCGATTTCATTTCACTATGAAATATTCTGCTAAACAAAATCAATATTAGATTAACGATTTATATATATCATTATCTATAATTTCAACCAATACATAAGCAATTCAACCAAACAGTTAACACATAACAATCAACAGATAATTATAAGTTCTAAAAATATGTTATAAAAATATAACTTTTCAGAGTTGGTGAGTTTTACTCACATTGGACGATCATCATTAATAACGATAACCATCGCTTAATTCATACGGACAATTTATTTTGCTATAAATTGTAATGAGCTTCGATTCGCTCCCCGCCAGTTCCATAACGTAGATATCGTCGTAACGATTCCAATGTTATCGATTTCGTCTAATTCTGATATAAGATGGGATAATTATGCATGTTATAACATCTACATAAATTAATTAAATAAATTTAAGATAAATCCTTGACCATACTTAACTCTGCTAACCCGCCCTCTAATCTTCTCCTCATCCCGTCATCTCTTCTACCGTAATTCCCACAAAAATTTCCATCATTCATCTCTAATAGACCCCTTCCGTTCCAACACCATTTCATTTAAACTTGAATCCCTTTTCCTTGTAATCGAACAACCCCGCAAGTACAGATCCAATTTTCGATTTCAGACAATCCCGCTCTAGTACATGACCACCTCCCATCTCAAATACACTCACCTGGCTCCAACAGTAGCTCATCCCCATCACCATACAAACCATAGCATCCCCTATACAATCTTAGATCCACTCTCCCTCCTTGCTCAAAACCAAAACAATACACCATTTTATCAAAACTACACATTCCCTTCGATTTGCAATAGCAACACAGTCTGAGCTTCATCATGCACAAAGCTCCCGTTCATTTCACGTACTACTGTGCAAAAATTTGCACCAACACCCCTTCCCATCCCTCTGTCACCAGAACAACAGTCTCCATGCTGTCCAACTCGAACGTTTCCCCATGATTTATTCCTCCTCTCACTGCTAAACCCCAAAGTTGCTTCTCCCGTATAGGATACGTGACAAGCTTCTAGTTTGAATGTCATCAGTCAACCATTCGCTCGAGTTCAAGATTTCGAAGTAGATCCAGGAATTTCCCCAACATCGAAGAAAAAAAGCGAACCCTTCTCCCTTGAAACCACCCCACAGCTTTCGGTCACCATTTTCCAGCGAAGAAGATGATTAATTCAGGGTTTCAATGCATCAAAGATTTGATTTTTCTAGGGAATTTTAAAGTTCGGTATTTATCTCATTTGATTTTATTTGAGGCGGCTATGAAATTTTTGATCGGAGAAACAATATTAGGTTAGAGGGATTTTAGGGGTGATTATATAGGGATTTCTTAAGGATATTAGAAGGCCACATATTGGTTTTGAGAAGAGAAACGGTGGCAGCACAATTGATCATGAAAAATGAAGATAACTTTAGATTTTGTTTTAAAATTTTAACATAACATGCTAAGTGCAATTATATCCATATATGAGCACGCTACAGACTGAAATAAAATTGCCGTTGTGACAAGTAATGTGCCACGATTCCAAAAATGCAATAATATCGGTAGCTTAACTCATATTGTGAAACCCCAAAATATTGATATAGGGTGCAAAATATTCCAAAATAAAAAATGCTTATTTTACGAAATAAAAATTACAATAAAATTCTAAAAATTAAATTATACCTACGTCTCAAAGGATTTGTCCAAATTCGAAGCCAATATTTAATTATAATTAAATATATCGTTATGGCTTATAAACATTCCATAGCGGCTATTTAGAAATTTGATTTGATCATAAATCAAAATCAACATGATGAAATCTCGATTTTTCTATTCCATCAGAAAGATATACTTCACGAGCTCTGAATGTTTCTTGTTTCACAGAAATCCGACTTAAAACGGATTCTATATATTCAGTTGAAGTTCGAATCGCCAAATAGCGAACTGCCGCGCCATTTCAAGCTCGATTTTAATTTAAATATAATTATACGTTCAAACTTCGTTTATATAATATATTCGTGAATATAATTCAACTCTAAACTGAATTATATATTTTAAATAATCCAAATTACACAATATTGTGAATTTTACTATTTTCGATTATTTCAGAATTGAATATATTATTCTATTATTTATTTTAATTAAATATTCAATATAATTTAATTAAATGACCATAAAATTCTCTATATCATTATTTAAATAATTAAATAAATTAATTATTCGACTGCAAAATTCGGGTCGTTACAGACGAGCTGTGAATCTTGGGTAAGCTTGGAAAGTTCGATTTGGATTTTATGTCTATGAATTTGGTGTGATATTTTGAGTGCGATAGTGGGAAGTTTGGGGCAGAACCAACCTGCGTTTTTTAATGATGAAGGAGTGAACATTCTGTGATGGGTTAAGGCACTGGAGTGAAGATGTACAATGGGGAGACTTGGTGCTGATGTGAATGGGATTGGGGATGACGACCGGACATGGGTGTTAGAGAGTATGGAGATGCAGCAGTATGGGTCTCGGGACAGTAGTGAAGGATGATTCAGTTTTGGAGACATTTAGGAAGTTACTTTGTAGTTGATCGAGACTAGCTTCACAATTATTCAAGGAATAAGGTATACATTATTAGATTCTAAAATATATAGAATGATTTATTTAATTATGTTAGTAATTAAAATTGAAATGAATAACAGCTTAATCGATTAATTTGAACAAGGATCAAGGTAGGTTAATTATAATTAACTTAGTTGATGTCTTCTGATTAAACTAGATTAGTTTAAATTTATTTTGTTAATAACTAATTTAAATAAATAAATCGTTTAATCCATAAATAAGTAAATAATTGTAGGTGCAAATAAATACAATCGAGATGACTCGAGTAGAGTTGTAGCCGCGAAGATACAACATTTAATTGGATATTCGAAAATGGAAAATCAGGGGAGTAAACTCACTCCCATGTTCGATTATAATTTATTATAATCGAATTTTTATTTAATATAAATATTTTATGTTGTTTGTTGGTTGCTAGGTTGCAGTGTAGTTTATTAATAAATTGTGGTCATTATATATAGTAGTTATTTAGACTTTGTGGTTATGGCTATTATATATATATTGGAGATTTCCCACAGTACCATTAGCTGATGCCGTAGTATCATTAGCGGATGACCCTATCACCCCACGATATATGAGTGGATGACCTTCTATACCACGATATCCTGCCTTGAAGCAGGATTGGTATTATTTATGTTGTCTGACATCTATGGATGCAGGAAAACAGGTTGGAGGGATCCAATTGGATCCCTCAAAATTTATAATTATTTGTTTCCATATATATAATCATATATGATGTGTTATAAACCTGTGATTTGAAATTGTGCGTTTTGAATGTTTGAAAATCACTGGCCCTAGATATTGATATTTAAAATATTATAAAATGGTTTTTTCCTATTTTAAAAAAGGAAAATTTATTTTTTGGTATCAAAATGGAATTTCGAATGGATTGTGAAGTATTAACTTGTTTTTAATAATAAAAACAAGCAGCTAAATTTACAAAAAATGTATAAATGGAAAGAAAAATTATTGTTTGATAATATTAGATTTTAAATTCAAGTTCGAATTTAAAAAGGAAAAATTTATTTTCCAGAATTGGAATTTAATTTCAAATAACATCTGAAATAGGAACTTGTTTTAAATATTTAAAACAAGAACTGGAATTTATAAACGGTGTTTATAAATAAATGAAGGAAATATTCATTGAATAATTTATAAATTTATATGCAAGTACAAATTTAAAAAGGGATTTATAATTTGTAATCGTTTCAAAAAGAAACGATGAAATTTATTCCAATGTTCAGAATGTGAACAGAATTTAAATAAATCCATATGGATTTATGATTTTAATTCGACTATGTCAAATTTATAGAAGTAAAATTATTTCCAGAAGATATTGGAATTGAATTAAATAGAATTTTAAGATTTAATATGAAAATAAATTATATATATAAGTGATTATAATAAAATAAAAAATGGAAATCGAGTTGTGTTTGCGAACAAATTAGACAATTGAAAATAACTATTTAATTCGTTCAGCTTTCCTAAACAACAAGGGTAGTTGTAAAGGATGTCGAACTCTGGGACCCAAATTATTTTAATTAATAAATCCACTCAAATTATTCTGAAAGTTTGATTGTTTGAAAATGGCAGAAAATAATTAAAAAGAGAGTTTTTTATACGAAATCAATTAGGGAGTAATGACATAAACTGATTAATGATTATCAATAGCCAAATATATTAATACCGGTCTAACTCATGTTTCTTTCACAAACATGAATCAACGATAATTAGATTTTTAGAAACAAATATGTGAATAACAACAAGTATAGCCTATGCAGAAGCTAAGCTCTTAAACAACCATAGGCAATCAGGACAGATTCACAACATTATTTCTAAAACCCTAAAAATTAGATCTAAATCTGATAAGTGTTAGATCGAACATGAATATACCTTGTGAAGGAGCAAAACTCTTATACGACACAAAGTATGAAGGTTTAGATCTAACTGTTGGTTTAGATCCAGATATATATACATGAAGTCCTAATCTATTTGGCTATGTGATTCATACCGAATCTAATCTATAAGTGTCATTATCCCCTAATTATTGGGGATTAGCTAGACATATCTAAATGAGAAAAAGCTAAGAATAAAAGAACGAACATAAACAAAATAAAACTAAAATTAAAGAGAAAAAGGGAAGAATAGTTTTATTCCAAGGGAAGAGTTTACATAATAAAGATTAATGTAATTCTAAATGAAAGAGATAAAGTGTGTTTATATCTGTCATGACCAAGATTAAGTGGCCAATTACATGATATGGGACAAAAGGCTTTGCCCAAATAACAACTAGACCAATGTAAATGCGTGTCAATGGACATGCAAATGTCATAGCTTGCGGGCATCAAACGGCATCAACTTCAATTGTTTTGAGCATGAATAAGAACTCCATAACTTTTGATACAAGTGATCTTTATGAAAAAGCATTGAATCTTGATGTAATTTCCCATATTTTTACAGTATAATAATTAATTTATTTAATTATTTAAATAGTGATTCAGAGAATTAAATGGTTGTTTAATTAAATTATATTGAATATTTAATTAATATAATTAATAGAATAATATATTTAATTCCGAAATAGCCGGAAGTAGTGAACTGACAATATTGTGTGAATTGGACAATTTAAAATATATATATTCAGTTTAGAATTGAATTATATTAACGAATTGTTTTATAAATGTCAGTTGAACGTATAATTTATATTATAATTATAATCGAGCTCAAAATGGCGTTGTAGTTCGTAATTTGGCGATTCGAACTTCAATTGAATATACATAACCCGTTTTAAATCGGATTTCTATGAAACAAGAAACGTTCGGAGCTGGTGAAGTATATTTTTCTAGTGGAAGAGAAAATTTGAGATTTCGTTGTGTAGATTTTGAGTTATGTCCAAATCAAATTTTTAAATAGTCAGTTTGGAATTCCTTTATAATTAACGATTTATTTATATTATAAATGGATTTTTAATATAAAATGAATATCGATTTAATCTGGGATTTTTAAATGTCGAGTTATAAATCCCGATATGTTTATTTTGAAGCCGGATTATATTCTATGTGAATATATACAATAATATTAATTTATTAATATTTAATTTAAATATTTTTAAATATATTTATATTTAAATGGGTTTATTTAGAGCTTTAAAAATAGTCAGTTTTGCAAACGACCTACGTTTTCGATGAAACTAATTTTGTTGGATCCGGAATATTAAATTATTGTATATTTCAATTTTCAAGATTTTTGGAGTCAGTATGTGGCCGTATGGGACTTTAGTGTGAAAAATAGTCAATAATTCGACTTTAAAAATACGCTGTGTGAGCAAACGGAGTCGGAATTTGATGTAATAAGTTTCGTTGGGTCCGTTATGTCAAACTCTAGCTGCATGTCCGTTTTCATCGAAAACGGGATTCGTATGTGACCACACGAATTTTTAAATGATAAATACTAGTAGTAGTTGATTAAAATTGAATAAAATAATCAATAAAAAATATTAAAATTTACCTATAAATATTAACACATATACTAACCCTAACATTTCAGCTTCTCTGGTCAATATTTCTTTCCGCCGTTACTATTTCATAAAAACGTGGGAAATGGCATTTTTTAAATTAAAAAACAAATCAGATTTAATCCTACAAATCATGGGATTAACATTTTTGAACTCGTGGTGTTGTAAGCTTAAATCTCATGTAAGTTTGGTTAAGCTCGATAAACTTTCTGGTCCGCGCTAATTATCCAGCGTGACCTAGGGTTTGAACTTGTGAGCATTTGAAGGAGTTTTGGGTGGAATGGAGAGTGTAGTGATGATTGTGGTGGTGTATATAGTTTGTTGGCGAGTTTTGGGTTGACTCGGTGGAATTTTGGGTGCGTTCTCTGTAGCCCAGGGCTGTTCGACAGATTTCGAGGCGGGGGTCGTGCGGCAAGTGGAGGGAATGGCTGCGAAGAGGAGGAGTAGAGGTGAATGGCGGTGGTGTTTGTTCGTCCAACCGCGGTTTGTGGATGGAGAGAATTGAGGTACGAGTCACGGCAATGGTTGGAAAAGGCTAGTAGTTCGCGAGTTTCATCTGGGAAGAAGGAACATACGGAGCGGGTGATTTTTTTTTGGGCCGAGGATGGATTGGGTAAAGCCCAATAACTCAAGCATTTAATTTAAAAACTATTTAAATTGTTATACAAACTTTTAATCACAATATCTTGATCATACTGTGTCATAATTTCGAACGGTCAGTCATGTTAGGATCATATGGATGGTGGCTACATAGTGGAACTGGTTTGGAGGGAATTCGAACTCACCACAATTTATTGTATAATAAAACGTTCGTCTGAATCAAAGATAATTAATTGTTATTTAACAATAACGGTCCAATGTGAGTAAATCTCACTAACTCTGTATGGTTTATATTTTTATAAATATAATCTAGTATTGATAAATATGATTGATTATTGTGTATTGATTGTTTGTTTGAATTGCTGATTTATTGGTTGAAATTATAGATAACGATATATATATATATATATATATAAATCGTTAATCTAATATTGATTCTGTTTATCCGAATTTTCATATTGAAATGAAATCGATGTTATTTATATTTTTTAACATCTGTGGATGCAGAGAAACAGGTTAGAGGGATCCAACTGGATTCCTCAATATTTATAATACTGTTTATTTTCATATATTATGATATATGATGTGATATATAATCTGTTGTTGATTATGTGTGTTTGGATGATATTGATCATGGTTATTTGGTATTCTAAATACCATAAGAAATACTGGAATGTAAAAAGGGAATTTTCAATATGTTATTGAAAAAGGAAATATTTATATGAAATAAATATGTTATTGAAAAAGGAAATATTTATATGAAATAAATATGTTATTGAAATAGGAAATATTTATATGAAATATTTATGTTATTGAAAAAGGAAATATTTATATGAAATAAAAAGAATATTGAAAAGGGAAATATTTATATGAAATAAATAGGATATTAAAAAGGAAATATTTGGAAAAACAAATAGAATAATAAAAGAAATTATTATTCACATTTTATGTGAAAAATTAGTTTTAAGTAAATATTTTGCAAATAAAATATTATAAAGGAATTTGGGGTTTGAATTAGGAATTTAAATGGAATTACTGAAATTAGAAACTGACTGGAAATTAGTTGAGTTGAATGGCTTTCTAGGTATCGATCTGATGTTGGTTTCGGCATTCGGGGTTTATACTTGGGAAGTTGTTCTCTTACTAGTTTACAGTTAGAGACTGATAGATGTGAGAAGATAGTCATGCGTGAATCAGAAATGGAAACGTTTTCCAAAGTTAATAACGTATATTTTCTAAAATTAGAAAATAAGGATTTGATGAATATATGGAAATGAGAAATGGGGAAATGAATAAATTTTGATTGATGATTGATCGATAGAATTTCCATTTGGAAATAATACCATTGTTTGCACACATGTTTTCTTTGATGGTTAAATCACCGACTATCAAAGTTTTTGACCATTTACGTTGTCAATACAGAGAGACCGGGATCAGATATATTATCTGAAAACTACTCCGTATGGCACTAGCGTTGCAAATAAAATATGATGAAGATAATTGAAGACGGATTTATGCAAGGGCTATTCAGTAAATCCTAGGTAGAAATTGCCTAAGATGGTTTTACAGAATAGTGCCTTCAATTTATCCAGTCCCAGGACGACCTGTATGGAAGAATGTCTGATGGAGTATATTCAATAGATCGCATAACTTGATCTCTTCAAATGTATTTACGTTTGGTGGCGGAGGAATTCGTTTCTCTTAGCTGTATTCCCATAGTATTTTTGGGGAAATCAATTTGTGATTTGACGGGTATGACGATGTGACATTCAAAGTAAATAAAGGTGTAATCTGTACGTTATAGCCTCTAGCCTCACAACCAGGAAATGGTATAAAATCGGGTAGGTCGCATAGCTAAGTGGTTAGCTACCAATTAGGTTGTATTGTCACCTGATCTAGAGAAATTCCATTTACTTCTATAATCTATTTCGATGCTGTCCCTTTCGGGAATCGGTTGCTGATCCCAATCATTGGTGATAATACATTTGGTACACTCAAGCGAAATGAGTGACCGGTCATGTTTAGCCTGGGTTACAAGATGTTTTTGTTGAACCCGGTTTATTCCTCTCTAGAGATACACTGTAGAAAGGTGGTCCCATACCTTGCCAGTTGGAATTCATTACCCAGTAAGCGCCCACGGTTTTTGATTATATATTATGTATGTGGAACGTGAGATGAAAGCGTTCTGCTAGATGGTTATTATATTGTGGTTGATAGACATTATTATAATATCAAATGAGTTTGATATAAAGATTTTCGTTCATTTCAAAAGGTTTTTGAATGTTGGACCAAGTGTTTTGGATTCTCATACGGGAAAAACCCATTCCGTTATACGACGTGGTCTTATGAGATATTGTTTATTTCTCAAGTTGTTTTAAATTGTTTACTCACATCAGTCCCATGACTGACCCAGAGTTTATTTTGTTTTGTTTTCCCTAAACTCTTGGGTGCCCAAATTTGTATGGACAGTCAATTAGTTAGGATTTTACAGATATACTGAGACCTAGAGCAGGAGGCTTCAGGATTATATATAGCTATTGTTATTTCTGTTGTGTTGTAAGTGGTGTACTCTAAAAATGTTACTGTATGCATATACTGGTTTTGTTTCAAAATTATGTTTATATTATATATTTTTCGTTCCGTTGTGAGATTCTTGTTACTCCGATGTTGTATGTTCTTCTTCTTCTATTCCAATTTTCTATCTTATCTATTATCACCCTTTATTTTCTTTCATTAACTATCCGTTATTTCTGATGCTTGACTAGTCGACATTGAGTTTATGTCGATAACCTAGGTTGCAAATTCCCCGGGTCGTTATAGTGGTATCAGAGCTGAAGGTTAAGTAATTACCTTGGCTCTGTGGCGTGACTCAGTAGAGATAGGGTTAGCAATACCCTAGATTGAGTTTGAGTGTACGTATATGAGCGCGTATTTGTTATTCAATATAAAATGATTTTATATTGTGGAGATTTATTGATTGAGTTGTTTATGTGTTCTGGTCGATCAGTTTGATCCACTGTATCAGTAGGAGTTTATAAACACTCGAATACGATGAACCAACATGATATGTTTTGAAAAGAGGGTAAATGATATAATTTTACCCAAATCATATTTTGATATAAAAGTATGATTAATATTTGAAGTATTATCGTATATTGAATGTGTTGGTTGTGATTATAGTCAGATAAGATTATAATTGAAACGGTTATGTAAATAACCAATCAAATTTCGTATAAGTATTACAAAGTGATGATCTGAATTTAAATCGGAATTGGAATTAAAACTCTGGAAATTTGAATAAGTGTTTGTAAATGAATATGGATTGGATATAAGAGAATTTTAAAATCCTGGGAGATTTTAAATTGTTATAAAGCATTGTAAATTGTATTTTGAAATGAATTTCAAAACGGAAGTGTTTAGATATGGTTTTGAAAGTGATATAGTATTGAACTCACTTTGATAGTTGGAAATAGATTCTGATGATGATCATGACATCATCGGTGTTCATTTTTGAGTTGTAAGTGATGGGTTACTACCAAATTTTTTGTTTTTGAATTGTTTTGAGAAAACAAATTGTTTTGATATTCCAAAATGAATATTTTGATTTTTGGAAAAGGCTAAGCTGTTTAAAAACTCCCAGAAACAGATTATTTGAATTAAAACAAAATAAATTAGAATTTGTAAAATTCAATAGAAATTGAAAATTTAATTAAAGCCAGTTAAATGGAAAATTGAATTGTATTAGAATGATATCGAAAAATATTGGATCTATGATGTAGGAAATTGAAATGTTATTGGATGGATGAGTTAAGAATTTGGAATCGAGAATGAAACTTCAGTTGGATTGGAATTTGGTTTGGGTTTAAAACAAATAACTGGGGTAAGGATGGGTTGATTGGAGTTTTGATTGGGATGGTATTGGCATATGTTGAATTAACAACAGATGGAAGTGATAGAGTTGATATGCCCGACAAAAAGGTACAAGTTTACTTTCATACGAGTTTGGTGATTTTATGAGCCTGTTTGGCAAGCAGCTTAGATGTTTGATTTTCTTTTGGATTGGGGAAGGCCCAGAGAGGCGAGTTGTAGTTGTACCGATTGACCCGTACAAAGGAGGTGCTTGCGAAATTTTTCGAAAATTTCGGGTGATAGAAAAATTTTAGGATTTTTTGAAAATTTTAGTTGGTAAGAATGAATTAATATTTAATTGAAATTAATTTGGTTCAGTTGAAATTGAAGTTAACAAGTAAACAAATAATTTTTAATCCAGTTAATAGAGTTTGTTTCATACCTTAGCAATTTCGAGGACGAAATTATTTTAAGGGAGAAAGAATGTAATGTCCCGTATTTTTACAGTATAATAATTAATTTATTTAAATAGTGATTCAGAGAATTAAATGGTTTTTTAATTTAAATATATTGAATAATTAATTAATATAATTAATAGAATAATATATTTAATTCCGAAATAGTTGGAAATAGTGAATTGACAATATTGTGTGAATTGGACAATTAAAAATATATATATTCAGTTTAGAATTGAATTATAGTAACGAATTGTTTTATAAATGTTAGTTGAACGTATAATTTATATTGTAATTATAATCGAGCTTGAAATGGCGCTGCAGTTCATAATTTGGCGACTCGAACTTCAATTGAATATATAGAATCCGTCTTAAATCAGATTTCTGTGAAACAAGAAACATTCGGAGGTGATGAAGTATATTTTTCTAATGGAAGAGAAAAATCTAGATTTCGTTGTGTAGATTTTGAGTTATGTCCAAATCAAATTTTTAAATAGTCGCTATGGAATTCCTTTATAATTTATAACAATTTATTTATATTATAAATGGATTTTTAATATAAATTGAATATCGATTTAATCTGGGATTTTTAAATGTCGAGTTATAAATCCCGATATGTTTATTTTGGAGCCGGATTATATTCTATGTGAATATATACGATAATATTAATTTATTAATATTTAATTTAATTAGTTTTAACTATATTTATATTTAAATGGCTTTATTCAGAGCTTTGAAAATAGTTAGTTTTGCAAACGACCTCCATTTTTCGACGAAACTAATTTTATTGGGTTCGGAATATTAAATTATTGTATATTTCAATTTTCGTGATTTTTGGAGTCAGTATGTGGCCGTACGGGATTTTAATGTGAAAAACAGTCTATAATTATTCGACTTTAAAAATATGCTGCGTGAGCAAACGGAGTCAGAATTCGACTAAACAAGTTTTGTTAGGTCCGTAATGTCGAATTCTAGCTGCATGTCCATTTTCATCGAAAACGAGATTTGTATGTGACCACATGAATTTTTAAATGATAAATACTAGCAGTAGTTGATTAAAATTGAATAAAATAATTAATAAAAAAATATTAAAATTTACCTATAAATACTAACACATTTCCTAACCCTAACATTTCAGTGTCTCTGGTCAATATTTCTTTCCGCCGTTACCATTTCTTAAAAATGTGGGAAAGGGCATCTTTTAAATTAAAAAATAAATCAGATTTAATCCTATAAATCATGGGATTAACGTTTTTGAACTCATGGTGTTTTAAGCTTAAATCTCATATAAGTTTGGTTAAGCTCGACAAACTTTCTGGTCCGCGCTAATTATCCAGCGTGACCTAGGGTTTGAATTCGTGAGCATTTGAAGGAGTTTTGGGCGGAATGGAGAGTCTAGTGATGATTGCGGTGGTGTATATAGTTTGTTGGCGAGTTTTGGGTTGACTCGATGGAATTTTGGGTGCGTTCTGTGTAGCCCAGGGCTGTTCGACGAATTTCGAGGCAGGTGGTCGGGCGGCAAGTGGAGGGAATGGCTGCGAAGAGGAGGAGTAGAGGTGAACCACGGTTTGTGGATGGAGAGAATTGAGGTACGAGTCACGGCAATGGTTGGCAAAGTTCAGTAGTTCACGAGTTTCATCTGGGAAGAAGGAACATACGGAGCAGGTGATTTTTTTTGGGCCGAGGATGGATTGGTTAAAGCCCAATAACTCAAGCATTTAATTAAAAAACTATTTAAATTGTTATACAAACTTTTAATCACAATATCTCGATCATACTGTGTCAAAATTTCGAACGGCCGGTCACGTTAGGATCGTATGGACGGTGGCTACACAATGGAACTGGTTGGAGGGAATTGGAGCTTGCTACAATTCACTGTAAAATAAAACGACCGTCTGAATCGAAGATAGTTAATCGTGTTAACCGTCCAATGTGAGTAAATCTCACTAACTCTATACGGTTTATATTTTTAAATATACTCTAGTATTGATAAATGACGATTGATTGTAGTGTGTTGATTGTTTGGTTGAATTGTTGATTTATTGGTTGAAATTATAGATAACGATATATATATATATATATATATATATATATCATTAATCAAATATTAATTCTGTTTATCATAATATTTCATATTGAAATGAAATCAATGTCATTTATATTGTTTAATGTCTATGGATGCAGGGAAATAGGTTGGAGGGATCCAACTGGATTCCTCAGTATTTATAATACTGTATGTTTTCATATATTGTGATATATGATGTGACATATAATCTGTTGTTGATTATGCGTGTTTGGATGATAATGATCATGGTTATTTGGTATTTTAAATACCATAAGAAATACTGGAATGTAAAAAGTGAATTTTCATTATGTTATTGAAAAAGGAAATATTTATATGAAATAAATATGTTATTCAAAAAGGAAATATTTATACGAAATAAATAATTTATTGAAAATGGAAATATTTATATGAAATAAATATGTTATTGAAAAAGGAAATATTTATATGAAATTGAAAAAGGAAATATTTATATGAAATAAAAAGGATATTGAAAAGGGAAATATTTATATGAAATAAATAGGATATTGAAAAGGAAATATTTGGAAAAACAAACAGCATTATAAAAGAAATTATTATTCACATTCTATGTGAAAAATTAGATTTAAGTAAATATTTTGCAAATAAAATATTATAAAGGAATTTGGGGTTTGAATTAGGAGTTTAAATGAAATTATTGAAATTAGAAACTGACTGGAAATTAGTTGAGTTGAATGGCTTTCCGGGTATCGATCTGATGTTGGTTTCAGCCTTAGGGGTTTATACTTGGGAAGTTGTTCTCTTACTAGTTTACAGTTAGAGACTGATAGATGTGAGAAGATAGTGATACGTGAATCAGAAATGGAAACGTTTTCCAAAGTTAATAACGTATATTTCTAAAATTAGAAAATAAGGATTTGATGAATATATGGAAACGAGAAATGGGGAAATGAATAAATGTTGATTGATGATTGATCGATAGAATTTCCATCTGGAAATAATGTCGTTGTTTGCACACATGTTTTCTTTGATAGTTAAATCACCGACTATCAAAGTTTTTGACCATTTCCGTTGTTAATACGGAGAGACCGGGATCAGATATATTATCTGAAAACCACTCCATATGGCATTAGCGTTGCGAAGAAAATATGATGAAGATAATTGAAGACGGAGTTATGCGAGGGCTATTCAGTAAATCCTAGGTAGAAATTGCTTAAGATGGATTTACAGAATAGTGCCTTCGGTTTGTCCAGTCCCAGGACGACCTGTATGGAAGAATGTCTGACAGAGTATATTCAATAGATCACATAAGTTTATCTCTTCAAATGTATTTATGTTTGGTGGCGGAGGAATTCGTTTCTCTTAGCTATATACCCATGGTCTTTTTGGGGAAATCAATTTGTGATTTGACGGGTATGATGATGTGACATTCAAAGTAAATAAAGGTGTGATCTGTACGTTATAGCCTCTAGCCTCATAACCAGGAAATGGTATAAAATCAGGTAGGTCGCATGGCTAAGTGGTTAGCTGCTAATTAGGGTGTATTGTCACCTGATCAAGAGAAATTCCATTTACTTCTATAATCTATTTCGATGTTGTCCCTTTCGGGAAACGGTTGCTGATCCCAACCGCTGGTGATAATACATTCGGTACACTCAAGCAAAATGAGTGACCGGTCATGTTTAGCCTGGGTTACAAGATGTCCTTGTTGAACCCGGTGTATTCCTCTCTAGAAATGCACTATCGGAAGTCAGTCCCATAGCTTGCCAGTTGGAATTCATTGTCCAATAAGCGCCCACGGTTTTTGATTATATATTATGTATGTGGAACGTCAGATGAAAGCGTTCTGCTAGATGATTATTATATTTTGGTTGATAGACATTATTATAATATCAAATGAGTTTGGTATTAAAAAAAAAATTGTTCCTTTCAAAAGGTTTTTGAATGTTGGACCAAGTGTTTTGGATTCTCATAAGGGAAAACCCGTTCCGTTATTGTAAAAAACCAGGAAAATCATAACTAATTTAAAATTTTTAATTTGGCTATTTTAGTGGAATTTGAATATTTAAAATAAATTATTTTAAATAATAATGACCAAAAGTCTATTTGAATCGATGTTGGAAAATAAATATATTTATTTTTATTATAAAACAAGGCCTGAAATGGCGCGGTAGTTTGAAAATTTGAATTCGAACTTTGACTGATTGTACCGGATGCAAAATAAAACGGATTTTAGTGAAACCAAAAATATTTGAATCTGTTTATGAATATCTTGCTAAAGAATCTAAAAAATCGAAATTTCATAGCGAGGATCAAAAATTATGGCTGAATGAATTTTCAGAAAGGTCGCTATGGAGTTTATATAGCCCTGGAAAATAGACATTTTGCAAACGGCCTCCATTTTCGACGAAACCACTTTTGTTGGATCCGGGATGTCGAATTATTGCTAGATTCCAAATTCCATAATTTTTGGAGTTAATATGTGGGTGTGGCAAAGGAAAATGTGTTTGGTTAGTTTAATTCAATTTGGATCGACCAGAAAATGACCATTTTTCAAACGATCTCCAAATTCGATGAAACTCGTTTTGTTGGGACCGTATCGTCCAAACATAGCTAGATTTATTTTTCTGGGATTTTTGGGATCAGTATGATGCCCCGGCAAATTGAAATGTATGTTCAAATCCATATTTGAATGTTTTTATTTTAATTTGAAGAATAACTGACTGTAACAGTTGAATGGGCCTACAAAACATATTCCATTGTGTCCGGAATGGGGGTATTTAGCTAGGGATGATAGTCGTTGGGTTTGAATTGGAGTTTAATTGGAAAAATAGATATTTTTGGAATTATAAATAGCACGGGCCAATCAGAATTTTTATAAAAAACTATTTTCTCTCTCCCCGTAATAGCGCGACCGACGGCGGAAGTGCTTTCTGGCCTTCCCGACCAGATTCCGGCCAAACCAAGTGAAATTAGCCTTGACCCCTGTTGAACTTTTTGAAGATCTCGACCCCCTCTTCAAATCCATACCCATTGCCCCCCAAACCACTGCGTCATCGTCGAGATCTGCTCCGTCGAAGTTTCCGCCTTCAAGCAGCCGCCTCCGCCGCCACGCTGCATCGATCCGAGCACCACCCCTTGGCGCCAGCGTGCCTCTCCTCCCCTTTCGACCCAGTACAACCTGATCCTCCTATCGTGCAACGGATTTCGCGAAAAATCAAAACCTAGTTTGAACGGTTGAGCTGAGGTAACGATTTATATAATTTAAACTGTTTATAGCACTTTAAAGCGCTACGAATTTTGATTTCATGATAAAAATCATATCTTTTTGCTTTGTTGTCGAAATCCAGTGAAACAAGAGACACTGGGACCGTGTGGACGTCTTCTACATTCTAGAAGAGACCGGAGAATTTTTGGAGCTTCCTACAATTTTTGAAGGAGTGGAACCCAATGTGAGATTTCTAAATTATAAACGATATGCAATGGCGATGTATAAATTATACGATCGATATATAAGTTATATAAGCGTTGTACACCTCCTATGTAAGAGTTGTATAAGTTGTATGTGCGATGTTTAAGTAACATATATGTTGTAAAAATCATATGTGCGTTGAATGGAATTGAAATGATATTGAAATGAAATCGAAATATATTTATATACATATACATATATATATACACATTCCCCTCGTCCACAGACCATGGATGATATATATTGATTGTGATTGTTTGGATTTTGGTTGATGTGAAATTTGGTTGACAAATGCGAATGGTTGATAATGACTGTTTGTGGTTGAAAAAAAATTGGAATTGTTTGTGGAAAAATCCATTGGGATATGAAAATGATTGAAATATTTAGATTATAAGGATAAGCCCCTTAGGGAACGCTGCAAGGCGTAAGGTAGTGCGAGGAGCCATACTCGGGACGGTGTCGGTTTAAAACCCTCTGCCGTTATGCTGCCGAAATTTTCTGAAATATTTATGTATTTGATTTATATTTATGTATTGAAATATATTCATGTGGAAAAAAAATCATGTTTGAAATAAATTATTTAAATGATAAAAATAACATTTTTATCATCTGTATGAAGTATATAAAATATTCATGTTTGAAATAATTTGTTTAAACAATGAAAAACACATTTTTATAATATATACGAATCGCTAAAAATAATTGTGTTTGTAATAAATTGTTGTAACAATAAAAATCACATTTATATATATATATATATATATATATATATATATATATATGAAGTGTTAAAAATAGTCATATGTTGAAATAAATATTTATTGGTAAAAATATTATTTTTATCACATCTATGAAATGGAAATGGTTTGGGGTCGTCACAGTTATACGGCGTGGTCTTATGAGATATAGTTTATTTTCTCAAGCTGTTTTAAATTGTTTACTCACACCAGTCGCATGACTGACTCGGAGTTTATTTTGTTTTGTTTTCCCTAAACTCTTCGGTGCCCAAATTTGTACGAGCAGTCAAGTAGTCAGGATTTTACAGATATACTGAGAGTTGGAGCAGGGGGCTTCAGGATTATATAGCTATTGTTATTTTCACTGTGTTGTAAGTGTTGTACTCTGAAAATGTTAATGTATACATATACTGGTTTTATTTCAAAATTATGTATTTATTATATATTTTTCATTCCACTGTGAGATTCGTATTACTCTGATGTCGTATGTTCTTCTTCTTCTATTCTAATTTTCTATCTTATCTATTCTCACCCTCTATTTTCTTTCATTAACTATCCGGTATTTCCGATGCTTGACTAGTAGACATTGAGTTTATGTCGATAACAAAGGTCGCAAATTCCTCGGGTCGTTACACTTGACTTTAAAATAAGCGGTAGAAGGTGGTTGAACAACAACATTTATCCAAGTCTTCATGCTTTAATCCAGCTCTAGAAATCAACACTCTTCTTGCACCAAATCTTCAAGCTTTTCAACAATTAAGTGCATTAATCCATTCATCCTTAATAATCTGAAAACACAACTATAAATACACATTATCAATTATTTCAAAGAGAAAATAAGATAAATAAGCGGATACAATATACACATTTACGTATTTTCATGTTGCAAATGGTTTATTAAGATGGAAGTTTGTTATATATATATATATATATATATATATATATATATATATAAGGAAGTTAATTTATAAAGACATTTATAAATGAAATGAAGTAATTTTCATTAGATAAATTGAAAATAGAATTTTTCGAATACAAGAAATGACATATAAAAATCATATTTTCAAATGAGATAGAACAGGGTTTTTTTATGATGGGTGATAGCAGTTTTTATATTACGAACTCTTATCCGTCTCAACATTAGAACGTTGTCGGTCAAGGTCTGAGAGGTAAATAAAATACCCCAACTTGAACGACTTGGCTATTATCAAGGGATGATATTAGTTTGTAAGGGTAAGGTATCTTGTATAAATTTATTTTTCCCATAAATGGAATTTATAATTGGAATTCAATTATATCGAATCTTTATAAGATAATTTATGTTCAAGGAAGTTGAATCTAATATAGAAGTTGAGTCTTGAATAATTTATGACCGAGTAATGAATTTTTCAACGATTTTCGAAAATCAAGATATTTAAGTTAGATTTGGAAAACCGTTTTAATTTATATTTAATATTAAGGAATGGAGTTGGAATGAAATTATAAACGAAATTTTAAATGTTTATATTTAATTTAATTAAAACGAACTCGCCGCAGCATGGTAGTTCGTACTTTGGCGTTTTGAACTTTAACTGAGTTTATAGAACTCAATATAAGACGGAATTTGATGAAACAAGAAACGGCCAGACCTACTGAATAATAATTTTCTAATGAAAGGGAAAAATCTTGATTTCGTCGCATAGATTTGGAGTTATTTCAGAATCAAATTTTTAGAAAAACAACGCCATAATCGCTTTTAAACCATAACGGTTTATTTAATAAATTAAAAGTATTTTCAGTAAATAAAATTCGAATTTCCATTAGAAAAGTCCAAATTTGAGTTTTTTTATTTTTTTGAAAGCAAAATTGTGTGATCTTCTAAGCAAAAGAGAGTGCACATATATATAAAGAAAAATATAGTCTACAACAACTGTCTACAATCCTGAAAGGAAGCCAAAAAAACTACACTATATGAATGTGTAGAATGGTAAATAGATGAGCTCCGGATAAACCACCGCCCATCATACTACGATATCGAGTTTCGACATAGCCACCTTCCAATGTTTAAGTATATCTACTTCTACATAATACACTAGTCACTCCAAACAGAATACAACAAATAAATGAGAACAAAACATCTTAAAAAAACTCTCCAAAACTACAATCTAAAAGCACCGTAGTATATATCGTCTGCAATCCAAAACATCTCACCAAGAAGCTCCTCAGCTAAATTCCACAACCTGTGACCTTAAAGAGACTAGCCAACAATAAGCTACCATCATATATATATATATATATATATATATATCTTAGAATATTTATAAATTAATCCATATATATGTGTTTGTGTGTGTGTGTGAAAGAAAGAAATAAAGAAAAAAGGAAACAAGCAAGAAACACAAAAAAGTAGAAATCAATGACAAATGCAAATTCTATTACGACTAAAGTACTTATTTATTCTAATAAATAAGCTCAAATTAAATCTAACCTGAAGCAGAACTAGACAGACTGATTAAACAAGAGGAGATTGGTTGGAAACAAAGATCTAAAGCGAAATGGGTTAAAGATAGGGATAAAAACACTGCATATTTTCATAGAATTGCCAATTGTCATAGACGCTCCTCATTTATCCCTGAAATTGTTCACAATAACACTACCTTCACTAACTCTAAGGATATTTGGCAACAATTTACTATCTTCTACAGAAACATCCTCGTTCATCACCACCCCCTTCTCCAATAATTGAATGGCATTGTTTATACCCAAACCCAACCCCCATCCACATTGATCATCCTTTCACAGAAGAGGAAATATGGAATGCTGTTAAGGACATGGCTGATGATAAGGCCCCTGGACCTAATGGTTTTGGCCCATCTTTCTTTAAACACTTTTGGCCCATTCTAAAAGAAGACATCATTGACATGTGCTCATAATTATACTCAAACCCCTCATCAATCGCTAAATTGAGTTATGCCAACATTATACTCATTCCAAATCATTCTAGTGCTAACACTGTCTCCTCCTTTAGACCTATTAGTCTTCTCAATACAACCTTCAAAATCATCACTAAAATTCTATCTAACAGACTTCAACAACACATTGACTCTCTTGTGGGTAATGAACAATCAGCTTTCATCTCTGGCAGAAATATTCTTGACTATGTAGCAGCTACCCAAGAAGTAATCTCTCATTGTCATTTCTCTAGCAGCCCTGGTGTCCTTCTTAAACTTGATTTTTCAAAGGCCTTTGACTCAGTCAATTGGGAATTCATTTTATCCCTCATGATACACAGGGGCTTCCCATTAAGGTGGTGTAACTGGATCAAAGAAATTTTGCACACTAGCCTTTCTACTATCTCTACCAATGGGGAATATGGTGGCAAAATAAAATCTAAAAGAGGCTTAAGACAGGGAGATCCTCTCTCTCCTCTCATTTTTGTTTTAGTAGCAGATGTCTTTAATCAAATGGTGAAACAAGCCCTATCCTATAACATTCTCTCTAGAATTCCAATCCCAAACTTTGAAATTTTCACAACCAATTTGCAATTTGCAGATGACACAATTCTTTTCACCACCCCCTCCCCCAAAAACATTCACTGTCTCAAAGTTCTTCTCTATACATTTGAAATGATTTCAGGCCTCTCAATTAATTTTAACAAAAGCTCCATTATTATGCTTGGTAATTGTTCTCACCTGAGTCCTGTTATAGCTGATTGCTTTAATTGAAAAATTGATTCATTCCCAATTAACTATCTGGGTATTCCTCTCCGCCCCTCTAAACTCCATAAAACAGATTGGCAACCACTTATTTCTAAGATTGAAAGAAGGCTTTCGAACTGGAAAGCGAATTCATTGTCCTCTGTTGGCCATCTTGTTCTTGTAAGCACGTCCTCTCATCATTACCAACTTATTGGATGTCATTCCACAAACTCCCTTATTGGGTCATTAAGAAAATCGATTCAATTCGTAGTTCATTCCTTTGGAATGGGAGTAACCTAAAAAAACTCATCAACTGGCAAACTATTTGTTTCCCAACTAACCATGGGGTCTTGGTGTTCTGAACCTCTCGATCTATAATATTGCATTGCTTGCTAAATGGCTATGGCGAATCCTCTTGCCTGGTCAATTCATTTGGAAAGACTGGATCTTGAATCGTTTGTACAATTCAAACCCATTCATCATCCTCCACTTCAGACCTGATGCCAGACCCTCACCATTATGGAAGGGAATTTTATCCGTCATAACGAGAGTTAAATCTCTTTTTCATGTTAAAATTGGTAATGGGGAATCTTGCCTCTTATGGCTGGATATTTGGAAAGAACAGTCCCACTTCACTCTCTTTTTCCCATCCTTGCATCATCCAGCCAAAATAGCCTTCTCACGTTTGAAGAGGCCCATGAACTTGGCCCAATGGGATTTTTTCCTGAAACTTTTCTGGGTTTTGAATCCCTAAATGAAATTGATTCAGTGGATCATATTGTCAGCTCTACTCAGTTATTACCAGATCCAGACTCATTCGTTTGGGCTTTAGGCTCATCCAACATCTTCTCGGTTGCATCCTGTTACAAATACTTAATCCATCCTGGACGACGCTTCACCTTCTCGAGAATTTGGAACTGCCACTTACCCCCCAGCATTATTTTCTTTCAATGGCTTCTCATTCATAACCGTATTAACACCAGAGACAGGCTTCATCGCTTCAATATCAATATTGATCCCATATGTGTGCTATGCAAACAAAATAATGAATCCATTTTCACATCTCTTCTTCGAATACTGGCACACTTCCCCCCTGACCGCCTAATGTATTCTTTAGTGACTTTTTTCATGGTGTATTTAGTTAGAACATAATGCAATCATCTTCGGGGGACCCTCGAAACTCATGATGGGTACTTGATATCATATCCTCCATATCTTCGACTCATAGACAGGAACAAATAGGCATGCGCGCTTCAGGCTTTCTCTTCTGATGCCCCAGTCTTCTGGCTCTCAAGAAGCAGCTCCTTCTTTCCTCGTTGATCTAGGCATAACTGCTTAGTATTACATATGATGTATTTTGGCTGTGTAACTTTATCTTATGCTTAGTTCTCTATGATGTATACATTCAGATTAGTACTTGTATCGCTTTTATTGACCGACTGGGTCTAGACCTTTTTGCCACTGGTTGGGCTTGTCAACCAGTTTATATTATTATCTACTATGTTTACACGTAACTGGCTATGTAGTATCATGCTACACACCCGTCTTCCTCAAAAAAAAATCTAACCTTAATCAAATAACTCTCAAAGAGAGAATCTCTATATAACTTATAATGAGGGTTAGACATCCAATCCAGACTAAAATTAACAATCCTAACGATTAATATATCTAAAGAATCAAAATTCGAATGAATCAATCTCTGCTTTCCCTCCAACCAAATAAACCAACTAATAACAGTAACTAAAGAATCTAACACATATCTATGCTAGAAATCGAAAACAATTCCAATAATAATCATAGCAACTAAAAGAATTAGACCAGTTAAAAATAAAAATATGTAAAACCATAGACCAGAAATCGAAAATAAATGGTCAACATGCTCATCCAAAATACTACAAAAACAACACTTAACATCAAAAATAATATTTTTCTTCTTCAAATGCTCAACTGTATTAAGTTTCTTATGAGTAATCAACCACATAAGAAATTTAGCTTTAGGCAGTGAATTAGACTTCCAAAGAAACTTAAAAAAAATAACCAAAGGACACCGGAAAATTAAGAAACTTATACATAGATTTAGGTGCATATAGAAGACTCTTATCTAGACCCCAATTAGTGTTATCACCATTATTATCCAAATGATACATAGACAACTTAGCTCGCAGTCAGGCAAATTGCCTTCCACGGGGGATCTAAACTACCCCTATAAACATCAATAATCAAAGCATTCTTAAATCAGAAATTCTCAAAAAGCTCTCTAAATTCTATTTTAAGGGGCACTCGAGAGATCTAAGAATCATGCCAAAAAAATGTAATACTATCCGAATGGACAGTCAAATTACAACCTAAATTAAAAAAATCAAAACATTTTAAGACAAAATTCCAAAAATAAGATAATCTATTAATCCAACTAAAACTAGAATCAACAATAAGTTTGCCCTTAGCATAAGAAAATTTGGAAAGAATTTGCTTCCAAGTAGCCATCACTTCTGGGCTCCTATATTTCCATAACCATTTGGCTAACAAGGAAGAATTAAAATTATATAAATTGATGATCCCTAGATCCCCATCCTTCTTGGATCTACAACAAACATCCTAATTAACTAAACATTTATAGCCTCTACACATGTTATCGCCACTCCATAGAAAATTACGCCTAATTCTATCAATTTTCTCAATTACCCATTGAGGAAATCAATGAACGACCATCTAATACGTAGGAATAAAAGACAATACTAAGTTGACAAGAACTAGTCTACTAGCTCCTGATAAAAAATCTACTATTCCAGTTAGATAATCTATTATTAATTTTATCAATAATAACTAACCAATCTTCATGCTTAAGTTTTGAAGGCCTAATTTTAAAACCCAAATAATCAAAAGGAAATTTAATAGTTGAACAATTTAAGGTGTCAGCAACTTGATTCTCGACGTTGCTAAAGTCATTAAGAATCATAATCGAGCTCTTATCAAAATTGATTCTAAGACCAGATAGCAACTCAAAATAATGGAGAATAAACTTCAAAGCTATATTATGATTGGGTAAGTGATAGGAAAATAATAATGTGTCATCTACAAATTGAAGAATAGATAATTCATTGTTAAAAACCTCGTTACCAACAAAACCTAAAACACCTAACCTCACAGCTCTCTTAATAATTTTTGAGAAAACATCAACAATGAGATTAAACAAAAGAGGTGACAAGGGATCACCTTGTCTAAGGCCTCTTTTAGATTGAATTTTCTTACCAATAACCTCATTGACAATAATATTAGAACAACCGGATTTGAACAAAAGCATGATCTAATTGACCCATCTAACACTAAAACTCTAGCCAGACACAACTCGCAAATAAAATCCCAGTCAACTGAATCAAAAGCCTTTTCGAAATCAATTTTCGAAATAGCACAAGTAAAATTATTTTTACAACAAACATTTATATACTCTTGCACAACGACCACCCCATCAACTATGTTCCTGCCTTTTACAAAGGCAGTTTGGGAACAATCAATTAGATCATTTATCTTGGTACTAAGCATATTCGCTCGGACTTTAGTAATAATTTTAACAGAATAATTGATTAAGGATATAGGCCTAAAATCCTTCAAAGAATTAGCTCCTAATTTCTTAAGAATAAGGATAACACTGGCAAAGTTAAAACTACCTAACCGCAAGTTCCCATTATAAAAATCTTTAAATAAGTTAATAATATCAAATTTTAATGCATCCCAAAATTGCTTATAAAAAAGAACAGAAAATCCATCAGGATCAGGAGTTTTGTCACTTGTCATATCATTAATAACTTTCCAAATCTCCAGCTCTAAGAATGGCTTATCTATGTACTAAATCAATTCTATAATAAGAACGATAAATGTCATTTCATCTAACGTTGATCCTTCTCTTAATCTTAGAGCCAAAAATCTGCTTATAATAACTAGTAAAAGCCTCATTTAAATCACTTTGAACAGACAGTTCCACATCATTAACAAAAAAAGACTGAATCAAAATTTTAAGTCTATGCTTATTAGCCACACTACGGAAAAATTTCTTATTATTATCTCCTTCCTTAATCCACCAAACCCGTGCCCTTTGCTTCCACATGACCTCTTCTTGTTCCAAAACCAACTTAAGATCATGCCTACGGTTGCAAAGCTTATCCCTCTTGTTGGAATTAAGAATCCTGGACTCACTAATCTTATCTGAGTCTAACAACTCACACATGATCTTGTCCTTCTTAATTCTAACACTACCAAAAATATACTTATTCCTACGCTTGAGAAAAAAAATCTTAACTTAACCTAATTTGCAACAAAAATCTTAACAGAATTACTAATATACATATTATTGAAATAAAACAAGGAATTCCATTTTACAGCAACTAAATTATAAAAGCTAGAATCTAAAAACCAATTTTTTTTCAAATTTGAAACCATTACTAATGGATAAATTCGATTAACAAGAAAGAATGATGGGACAATGAAAAAGGCAAACCTTTCACTCTACAATTATAAAACTTATCTTCTACCTCATTACTCATTAAAAAAAAACCTGTCTAATAAAGCAAAAGATGGAATATCTCTCACATTAGACCATGTAAACGATCTATTATTAAGAGGAATCTCAATCAAATTATTATCTAAAATGAAATCATTGAATTCCTCTATATCAGAGAACTCGCCTTCTCGAGGTGGTCTCCCCCCTCCAAAAAACCTAGTGACATTGAAAACTCCCTCCACAATCCATTGATTGGGGGCAAGATTCCTAAAATCCGAACATTCTCCCACAAAATTCTCCTCTATAATTTAGTATGTGGACCATACACATTAGTAATACCCAAAATAGAATGTCTATGAGGGAGTCTAATAAGATGTGCAAAGAATACAATTTAAGAATTTACTGAATGAGTCTAAATTGATTATCTTTCAACCAATCATAAGTCCCCTGGCACTACCCACAGCTGGAAGACAAGCCCAATTGTGAAAGTGAGACCCGCCTAACCTCATGTAAAAGCAATAACCGGGTTCTCAATTTTATTTTCCTGAAGTAACGCAATATCAACATGAAAGTTTCTAAAAAAAGATCTAATTTTATCGCATTTCTTAGGCTCATTAAGATCCCTAATGTTTCAGCTAACAATCCTCAACATCTAAAATAATTAACTTCTGTAATTACCTACTTCTAATGTAATCTGCATCTAACTCAATGTTAGTAAAAATAAATGTTGTATCATCGGCAAATTGGTAAAGCTGGGTAGTAGTATGGCTACCCAAAGCAAATGGTGTATAGTCGCTATCGTAAATAGGAATCATACCTGAGCCCAAATTCGGATTGCTACTATTAGCATTCGAATTCGGTAATTACCATAATAAGAAGAGGTGTTAGATCTAATCCTTGCACTGCATCGGACCAATCCAAAACCGGGAATTCTCTTTTACGCCTACCCCTTCTAGTCAAAGAAGTGGTCACATCACTAATAGGAGATAGCTCTCTACTGTCCTCTAGCAAACCATCCATAGTCGAATCTTTGTTCTTAGTAAGAGAATATATCATTGGTAAAAATCAGCTCACTATTCGACTGAAAAACACAAGAACCTGGCCTTAACATCAAGGCTATGATCCTCATCCCCGACATTCTCGAAAACAAAGTGCATCCACCAAAATCTAATAGAATCTCAAACCCACAAGGACCCAAAACGTTATTACACAAATCCCCTACCATCAAAGCAAACTGCGCTGAACCCTCACAACTATCATGTTCCCTCAAACTGCCAACTACATTACCACCAAATACTCCAACGTCATTGTCCTGATTACCCACCAACCAACCTCCTTTACCAACTAAATCATAGAAATATCTAAAATCATGACCGTCAACACAAACTAGATTATCCACCACACTAGCAACATCACTAACTAATTCATTGTTGTAGCTATTATCAAGATTGTCCCTCATTCCAGAAATTACTGCTCCCATGCAGACACCCTTGTTCAAATATGACCCCAGTTTAATATTCATAACAAAATCAAAACCTCTCCCCTTAACCGCATGAAAACCCTTAACAGGATTCGAATACATCAAGAACCCATAAGAAGCCAAAATCTTCCCCTAAATTAATCTGCAACATTGAGATTTCTCCTTATATCTCATTCCAAGCTTCCTTCTATTATACACAAAATTACCGACATGAGCCTTGTTATGCAACTCATCTAAACCATCCCTATCTCGTTCCGACTCTCTGGAATTATCATCTTTGCAACAATCTTCCTTGATAAGATTTCCCGGCATTGCCTTCACAAAACCATCCTTTTTAATAGATGAAATCCAACATAAATCTACCTTCCCTGAATTAACTCACTTCAACCCATACGAAGTTGGGTCTTCCTTAGCAATATACTCCTCATCTTCTATAGGGTCTTCCAATAACCCAAAGCTGTTAGTCAGCCTTATATCTTCAGCCACTTTCCATACAAACCCATCCTCTTCAAATAGAGAAGATTTTCCTAGAAAAGGTGAAAAAACAGTATGCTTGTCAATTTCGAAACTCTGCATATCCACCCGATCAATACAAATCATCACTTCCTTCGCCATTCTATCACTCAATGCCACATTATCCATACCATCATCAAACAACATCTCAAAATTATCTAGAGACACCTGAATGAATGGATCCAGGAGCATTGAGTCGAACTTCAGAATATCCATAAACCACCCGGTAAGACCTACCATCTCTTCTTCAAAAAACACCGGATCGACATCAGCCTAATTACTCATAACTACCTCTATGCCACAATCTACATCCGACTGTCTAACATCAGAAACCAAGTCCGTAGAAACCACCATAACGTCGTCATCTATATTAAAAACTGTTGCCCATTGTTTCTCTGAAGAGACAATACCAGTATCACCATACCCATTCGCTTCCTTACTACATTTATTTGGTCTCTGCTGATCACTCCAGGATCGAATCAAAATAGGCTTGCAGTTTATAACCATGTTAAAAACATCAAATGATTTAAAATGTCATCTAGAAGTCTGTTTCCTTTCTCCTTATACCTAGAATTAGAGACCAAGAAAATGTTTTTTAATCTCAGTAAATTCTTACAGAAAGATAAAGCGTGCTCTTTTCTCTCCATTGGCTTGGAAGAGGTGGATAGCTTATCGAAAGCCATCTAGCATCAACGACCTCCATCTTTTCCCATAATAACCCATCAACCATCTCTTCCATCTATCGCCAGTAAGCAATACGCCCCTTCTTCCTTCTGGAGAGATATAACCTCTTCAAATACATTCAAGAAAGCAAGAAATTTCCAATATAATTGCCATACATTAAATTTCAATAACTCAACAATCGATTTGCCTCTAAAAGAATCAAAACAAGCATTTCTACATTGCCCAGATCATCCATAATTAAAGCAACGAATCAGATTCCTACACTCCTTTGCCAAATGATTTAATCCTCCACATTTGAAACACCGCCGATTAATTCCACTTCGCATCTTTAGGATTCGATACTTCCCCCAAACTCTACTAGGGTTTGTACCACTTATCGCTTCTATACAAAGAGTAATCGAATTGGTGTTCTGTTTAAGAACATTCGTAAACGAATGAGATTTTCCATTGAACGGCTGGATGAACAATGGATTTGATTGTGACTTGTCACACAAAGAAGAAGAATAAGATTTTACTGTTACCATTTTCTTGGAAAAAATTACATAAAATCCAGATTTGAGTTATAAAATAAATATAGACTCAAGCCGAGTAAATGGATTGATTTTTGGATTAAAAATCAGATTTTTTTTTAATTATCGAATGAAATTAACTAACTTTGAAATTAGTTAATAGAGTTTGGCTCGAATTTAACTTTGTTTAAGTGATTTGAATTTATTAATTGAAATTGAAAATCCGAGTATGAAACGTGAGTTAAAATTGGGAACCGAGCAAGGATTTTTATCCTGATTTGTACATAAGCGAATAAAGTATATTTGAACGAGATATGTTCAAATTAAAGGTAAATGAAACCAAGAATCTAATTAGAAATTAAATTAGCGAATGGAAAGCGAGTTATGTAAAAAGGGACGAATTGATTGGAATGAATTGGAAATGGCCATGTATATTTTAAACAGGTATGGAATGAAGATAATGAAGATATTAATTTGAGTGTCCAAAAAAAGGTACATGTTTCAATTTCCATATGAAATTTTATGAGCCTACTGGGCAAGTCGCTTGGCTTTTTGATTTTCTTTTCGAATGGAAAAGGCCTAGAGGCGAGTTGGGGTTTGAGCCGTTGAACGGTACAAAGGAGGTGCTGGCGAAATTTTCCGAAAATTTAAGGATTTAGAATATTTTTGAGAAATTTGGTAACTAGAAATCAATATGTCGATATACATATATATATATATATAATTCGACAAGGAATTTGGAAAATAGTTAATGAATGAATATTAGTTAAAAAGGGCCATTGATTGTTAATGGATGTTTGTTTTTCTTTGATAGTTAAATCACCTACTATCAAAGATTTTTGACCATCGATGTCAATACGGAAAGACCGGTTGGATTTATAATTCGAAAACCACTCTAAATAGGCATAGGCACTGCGAATTAGAAATGCTGAAAATAATTGAAGATGGAGTGAAGTTTAAGGGCTTTTTTTGCTAATCCTAGGTAGAAATTGCCTAAAATGGATTAATGGAAATTGTGCCTTTGGTTTCGTTCAGTCCCAGAATAAACATATATGGACGAATGTCTGACAGAGTATTTCCAACGATCATGCCCGTTGATATTACAAATATACCAAGTTGGTGGGGAGAAGACAACTTCTCTTTATTTTAACACCCAGTATGTATTTGTACAAATCAATAAGTGATTTACGAATCTTATGTTGAATTCAAAGTGTATGGTGGCCTGATGTTCCAAAACTAAATGTAGCCTCAAGCCTCACAACCGGGAAATGACAAAAATCGGGCATAAAACATGGCTAGTTTGATCATACCCAAGCAGGGTGTATTATCATCGATCTAGAGAAAATAATTCAATTGTTCTTCTTTCGATTCTGCATCAAACAGATTACAGTTGGATGGCCAACAACCGTGGGTGATAATACATTCGGCACAATCAAGCTAAATGAGTGGTCGGTCACGTGTGGCCGGGTTGTAAGATGTTCTTGCTAAACCCTAGTGTATCCCCTCTAGAATACACTAATCGGGAGGTGGTCCCATACCTTGTGATAGTTGGAATCCAATCTCCAATAAGCCCCCTGTGGTTTATGATTTTATACTACATATGTAGAGCATGAGATGCAAGCGTTCTACTAGATGGTTATTTATTCGACTAACATTATTATAATATCACAGGATTTTAATATCAAAAATGTTTTGGGTTATAGTAAGGTAAAAACCGTCCATGTTCATGTGTGGGCTGGTCTTATTATTATCCTTTTCTTTCAAAAGGTTTTCAAAGTTAAACAATATTGTTGGAGTTTACTCACACCAGTCCCACGATTAACCTATAGTATAATTTGTTTGTTTTATCCTAAACTCTTGGATGCCCAAATTTGTACGGGCAGTCAAGTGTTTCAGTCTTTTACAGATACACTTAGAGGAGCTTGAAGCAGGAGGCTTCACTGTTAGTTAAGTTATTGTAACAACCCGAATTTCGACGGACCGATATTTTTCAAAAACCCAATCCATCAAAACCCGAGTTTGTCGCTCTGGTATCCTCCAGAAAAGACAGAGACAAGAAATATGTCAGAGTTCGGAAAACAGCTCACAGCAGAAGGAATAAAATATAATATATATATATATATATAAACATAGCTTCACCTTAATTACAATACTGCTAAATCAGTATCTCCAAAGCTATAAGTCTCTGTCATGAATCTAACCTGCGAATGTTATGAGGAGGGGGTCAGAACATAAGTTCTGTGTGAATGAGTTTAAACTACACTTCTTGAATAATCCTACATATACCGTTCAATTACATTTTATTGTTTATTAGGTTATTTGTGTCGTTAGCGCTCAAGGCTTACACACACGTCGCACCCATCTACTCCCAGTAGATTAACCTAATATAATACATATGTAGCTACCCCCAAACTGAGGTACACCCTGTGGTACCCCACTCACGTGGTCCCCACTGTATCCTCGTAGTGATATACGCAGTCCCTCGTCCTATGTCATAGTAATGTATATTCCTCTTATATATATAATACAACACTACGCCCACATAGGATCACTCTAATTTGATTGTCGTTATCGAATAATGCCCACCAGTCTACGATACACCACCCAGAGCAGACATGGTTATATCTAGACTCTTCCACGTACGTATTCTCTATCGTATTCGATATCTAACCCGCACACCCATCGTGTGTGCGTGCCCGAGTTCCGTGGCAGGGCTACACTAGAAACTTGGAACTCGGTCGGGAGTTTTCCTTATATTTGTGCAAGGCCCGCCTTTAAGAGCCTTCCACACAAATATCCCTAGGGTCTATTTTCTATGGTGGCTATGGCCCCACCTCGGCCCCTCCCATAACTAATAAAGACTACGAGAGCTAAGGGACAAGCCCCTAAGCAACAAATCTAAACATCCATGTGGCGTCTCCCCTCAACCACTGTCCCATGATAGTGAGGTATATTAGGTCTAGCTCTAGTTTTTCCGCATCCTACTGGCTGTGGTAACAGGCACTCGACGACCTATTATCCTTGTTGGTCCTGACCCTCCACCTCCGTTGAGGCAGCCGTCGAATCACCTTTTCCATCACCGCGAACAGCTTTCTGACTGCCCAGCTATTCTTGTAGTCAAGTCCCACCCACCTAGTAGTTACGTACAGACCCAACCTTTGCGGGCACAGCCTGAAACATCTGCCACCACACAGAGGACTACTAGGAGCACCTTTAATGTCTCAGGAAGCCGCGTGCTTCCCCTTCCAGTCCGTTGGAGCCGCCAAAATAATGGATGTGCGCTCCCCTCGTGTCTTATGACACCGTGATGATTTACCTTGGTGGGTTATTCATCCTACAACGTACGGATTGCCCCAAACACCTTGATTTTATATGTCATTAGACCCTACGTCTAATCAATTCTTACGCGCTTTTGTTACCTCGTCGGTTTTTCTTATTTAACTTGGTTATTCTTATTCATATTGACTTCCTTTTCAAGTTTACCAAGTTACCCTCGCTTATTAATTCAATTTATACTTAACCCATTTAAGTCCATTAATAAGACCACAACATGTTGTTTTCCAACTTCATAAATTTTTCCCTTTTAGGGTTACAACAACATGTTATACATAATTCATAGTTAAGTATGTCTTATCCACATATATACTGATTAGGAGAATAATCCCCTAAACACCAGCCCTGAAGACCGAAATCAACATTAGACTGGCACCCAGAGAATTACTCAACCCAACCAACATATATGATTCTAATTTACTTCTTTTCCATTCTTATAACTTATATCATCTTAAATTTCACACTTCTCCTTCCCAAACTACTTAATTTATAATTAAGTATATCTTCACATACAAGTTACCTTATTTTGCTCTATCGTTTCTTGTAACTTACCTTATCCCATAAGTTATACTTTCCACTTGTCCCTAGGACAAGTCTAACCTATTATCCTTCCTTTTCTGATTCAAATCCATTCATAATAGGTTATTTACCATTCCCCACTTTTGTCATTAATTTAGATTTACTTAACCCTTTCCATTTATTTAACCCGTTACCTAAACTTTACCCAATTCAATTAATTTGTGATGCCATAACGGGTCCCCTTTGGTTAAGCATTATTTATTTATGTCTTACATGTCACCCATGTCCCACTTAACCACTTTTATTATTGTTTCCATGTCTTACACATGCTTTACTACGTTTAAGTCCACCTTAGTCATGTTTTACTTCACGTATCTTACTACAGTTAAGTCCACATTTACATGTTTTACATGTCTTGTCTTACTACGGTCAAGTCCATATTTACATGTTTTACATGTCTTGTCTTACTACGGTTAAGTCCATATTTACATGTCATATTTTACATGTCACCCACTTAACCCTCTAACCATACCCATGTCACCCACATGTCTTATTATGGTTAGTGTTCCTTAATTCATTCATTATGACGAACGGTGCATGACCTCCCACATTAGACCGAACACTTTGTGGCTGCTGGATTTGCCGGGCGGTTCCGGGAAGTCTTACACCACAAAGCGGGTCTAACCTCATGTCACCAACCGTTACGCCAACAATTCATGCCTTTGACCTCTCACATCAGACGTCCAATTGTGGTAGCTTGATTTGTCGGGCGGTTCCAGGCAGTCTTACACCACAATTGCGCCTAACCTCGTGTCAAAGGTTCATTAACATCGTATCTCACCCAAATCCCAATTTTCATGTTATGTGTTTCCAATTCAACATATAGTCATGTTTACAATTTTTCCTATTCCAACTTGTCACTAATTACATATTAATTAGCCTTAATTACAATTTCCAATTATAGGCAATTTCATCAATTTCATGTAATCCATACCCAAACATGCCAATTTCTTTTATATTCCAATTATCCAAAATATCCAATAATACTCAAGTTCATAAAACCAATATTTTTCCAATATATTTCCCAACGTTCCCATGTTCATACATATAACCTAATTCACCTTTTAGGCTTATCTTACCAATAAATTTCACTAATCCATGATATACAATTACATGTTGTTAATATTAAATTGTACTAATTCCATATCCAATTTTAATCATGCCAAATTGCATAAATTTAAAATTACCATACAATTATGTCCATAATTCTATTCAAATTATACATAAATCCTTCCAACCCATATTATGCCCAAACAACCCGTTTTTCCCTTTTACTTTCTCATTCTCGTTTACAACGCATAAATTCATGATAGATGTAGGCTCGAGATAGCCTAGCTATAAAAATAAAAAGGGGAAAGAATAAAAAGGAGAAAACTCAATCGTAAGCATAAACGAAATATTTGATCTTATTAAATTATCATCATATTAATTATGGGGAATGACAAACGATATAAGTACAATTATACAACAATTGTATTTTAAACCACTCACCTTGACTGGATTGGATAAATAAATAATTAGTTGTTGAGGTAGAACGTTGGTTTAGGCTTCTTATTTGATTATTGACGCAGAACGTGAATTGTTGTTGAAGAAACTTGCTACTTGATTTGATTAAACTCCAAAATTAATGAAGAACTTACAATTTAATTTAGAGGTTAGATGCGGCGGCTATGTTGGGTTGAAGTTTGGTGGCATGGAAGCGTCTTATAAGAGACAGAATGATTTTTGGGTTAGGTTAGGTGTTCTTTTATAGGTGGGTTAGAGCAACTAGGACCTTATAATTAAATAAAAACTCATCTAAACCGTCCACCTCACCCTAGAAAAGAACCATCCAGAACAACCATTTTCACACTTAGTGCTCCTTTGAAGAAAAAAAAGAAACCGCTTTATTTCTTTCTAATTAATGCATTACATACTATTTTTAACGTATAGCAACCTCTTTCCTTCGTGCATTCAATTATTTATTTATTTACTTATTTGCACTTATACATGAACCTTTATTTGCTATATTCTTCTCCTAATCAATTAATTGATTTCTTTCTCTTTTTGCCTACTCTTTTTGAAAAGAAACCGCATGTCCTTATACCATTTTCTTTTATTTATTTACATCTAATCACATGTGCATGCGTCTCTGATTTGAATGTTATTTAATAACATTTACCTTCCTCCAATTGTGGCATGCTTATGGCCTTATTAGTTTACTTTTTAAACATTTAAATTTCAAAAGTTGATCCCCTTCACATTTAATTGCTCCATTTTAATTTTTACAACCCTTTTTCTATGCATGCTTTAATCGCACATTTGACATGTTTTGCATTCCATGTTCTCTTTCTTTTATTTGCATCACATTAATTTATTTTTATTCAGGTTCATGCATCATCCATTTATTTAATGCAATAATTTCACATATCCTATTTCCCTTATTGCATTAATTTTAAATAACATTTGTACATATATGCCCCCTTTTTGTTTGTCTCTATATTCGCGCGCAATTTCAAATTTGAATCATGTTCATACGCATCCATCTCTTATGCGTATACTAATTTTTATATGCGAACAATTGTCTATTTTATTTGGAAATTATATTCCTTAATTAATTAATGGTTTATTTCTATTCTTTCAATTAAACCTCCAATTAACTTATCCTCTTTCGCACTGAACCAATTTGCTAAGCCACTATTTAGCCGCTCCTTAAAACAAAAAAATATGGCACCGGTGGGGATTGAACTCACAACCTCTTATGTACAAGTCTCATGTATTAACCAAATGAGCTACTAAGTCTTTTGTTAACAAGACTTAGGACCAAGCTACATATTATTCTTTTCCCATTGCTCTTTTTCATGTTTTGTTGCATTTCTTAAATTAAGGATAACTTCTTCATTTTAAATCAGTTTTCTACAAACTATAAGTCTAAATTGACCAGAAAATCGCCACGAACGTAATGACGCTAATTTCATTATCAAATTCTAGAGTCTCTTCAAATTCTCCTTTTTATTTGTTTTTAAATGTTCGCATGTATTTCTTCGCATTTCACTGTATTTCTTCTTCTTTCAAATATTGCACGTAATTTCTTTATTAATCTTTTTCTTTATTTCACTCATAAACTTCTTACATGCAATTACATTAATATTATTTAATCTTTCCTTTAAATATATTCATGCATATATACATATATCTCATTTTTAATTATATAAAAAATGTGGGGTGTTACATTCTCCTACCCTTAAGGAATTTCGTCCTCGAAATTCGATAAGGGTAAAATATATAATTCCTCGCATAATACTAAACCATCAAGTGTGCATCCAATTTTTTTTGCAAACATTGTGCACATGTGCAAAGTGAAATACACCATAGTAATGCATGTATGCCTAATTTGGTACCACCTATATGTATGCAAACTTTCAATTTTTTTTTCAAAACCTGATGCTCACATCCTAAATATACTTGCAGTTCTATATGAATGCAATATTTTTGAAAAACCAAAACATTTTTCATCCAAATTTTCCCATACTCTTATAGAATAAGAGCATAGTTCATCCAATTGTTGCATCCAAAATCCTACCAACCATTATTAAATTCGAAATTTAGAAAAATCTAATTTTCCAAATTCGATTTCTTATGTTACAAAACAGTATAAAACAGAAGAATTTACATTTTCCGTTTTTCTTTTATGTGCCTTTTCTGGTTGCACTTGGATTTTTACATAGCAATTCTATAAAAAGTTCCTATTTTCCTATCCAAGCACAATTACATAATAAACTTTTTTTTTTAACTTATCTTTTTCGAGCAACAATTCTAGTCTTTATAATGCTTATGCATTCTACGGGAATTTACTTTTATTATTCTAAGGTAGTCCTTATTATTTACTTCCTAGCCTCAAACTCGTTCTTTCAAGACACTAATCCTTACCTACTCCATTCGTTTTAAAACATCGTTTGGTCTCTCTTTTTTTCTAATTTTTTCTCCCAAAAATTAAAAATGGTAAAACTTTATTTTCTTTACCAAAACTTGCTTTTGCCAACCATAAAAACACGTCGTAACAAAAATGCAAAACATTTTTTTCAAACATCAAAAACTGGAGTAGACAAGGACAACTATTTCTTAATCGGGTTTCCAAATTACCTAGGCTTTCCTAGACACATCCACGAAATCATTTCTTCCAACTATATATATTTCTAATCCATTTTCCACTTTATAAGGTTTCCCTACTAAACCACTAATCTCAGTTACTATTGTATGGGATACATCTTTCTTAACACCAATCATTTTGTACACTTTCCACCCAACATACCAAAGGGTCTCAGATTTCCTTGCTCATTCTTTTAGCTTACAAAACAGTTATCCCAATTCTTTCCATATTTTACTCTTTCTATTTAGTGGGCTTCTTTATAGATCTAGGTTTATATATAATATATTTATATTTTTGAAAACAAATACGCTCTCTCATTATCTATATAGGAATCGTAAACTTATGCTCTGATACCAAATGTAACAACCTGAATTCCGACGGACCGATTTTTTTTCAAAAACCCAATCCCTCAAAACCCGAGTTTGTCGCTCTGGTATCCTGCAGAAAAGACAGAGACAAGAAATATGTCAGAGTTCGGAAAACACCTCACAACGGAAGGAATAAAATATAATATATATAAACATAGCTTTACCTTAATTACAATACTGCTAAATCAGTATCTCCAAAGCTATAAGTCTCTGTCATAAATCTAACCTGCGAATGTTATGAGGAGGGGGTTAGAACATAAGTTCTGTGTGAATGAGTTTAAACTACACTTCTTGAATAATCCTACATATGCCATTCAATTACATTTTATTGTTTATTAGGTTATTTGTGTCGTTAGCGCTCAAGGCTTACACACACGTCGCACCCATCTACTCCCAGTAGATTAACCTAATATATATGTGGCTACCCCCAAACTGAGGTACACCCCGTGGTACCCCACTCACATGGCCCCACTATATCCTCGCAGTGGTATATGCAGTCCCCCGTCCGATGTCATAGTAATGTATATTCCTCTTATATATATAATACAACACTACGCCCACATAGAATCACTCTAATTTGACTGCCGTTATCGAATAATGCCCAATAGTCTACGATACACCACCCAGAGCAGGTATGGTTATATCTAGACTCTTCCACGTACGTATTCTCTATCGTATTCGATATCTAACCCGCGCACCCATCATGTGTGCGTGCCCGAGTTCCGTGGCAGGGCTACACAAGAAACATGGAACTCGGTCGGGAGTTTTCCTTATATTTGTGCAAGGCCCACCTTTAAGAGTGTAACCCGCATTCTACGCATCATAGGATCGTAGAATAATTATTTCTTTCACATATGAAGTCGTATGTTCATGTAACTTTGGGAGACGACTATTGGGGTCATTTCCCATGTTCATGATTTTTGCCGATTTTTAAATGATCGTTTTGCCCCTAGCTGATCTTGTTTTGGCCATAACTTTTGATTGGAAAGTAATTTTGACCTGAAACCACTTCCATTAGATTCGTTTGATGGTTTACCTTTCCGTAGAGTGGTCACATGTGAAAAACGGACTTACCGTTTGGGAGATATGGCTGAAACAAGGTTTAGAAGGTGAAAAACAGCTTAATTGGGCTAAACCGGGTAGTTAACAGCTAGACCCATAACCCATTTCGGGATTAGGGTTATGGGGAGGCTGATAGGGTTTGGGAAATCATTTTCATTTCAGTTTTGAGCTGCCACTTTCCTTCTTGAAACCCTAGTAATGGCCTCCACTTTCTAATTTCATCCCAAATCGTCTCTAATCACTTTCTAATCGAAAATTAAGCAAAACTACATCAAATCAAGGGAGGGTAGCACCAAATCAGCGAGAGAGCTGCTGGAACACATAGGGATTGGATCCAAATCAGTGATTGTTTCAGATTTAAAGTTTGTTTGTGGCTAAGGTGAGTGATTTGCATAGTTTTGCACTAATTACGGTTAATTAAGGAGTAATTAGTTAAGATTAGCGAATTTGTACACTAATAAATTCTGGAAAAACGTTCATAAATTCTTAAATGATGTTTTAGACCTCTGATATGAATTTGGGTTAATTTGGTTAAGTTTTGCTAATTCTATCATTAGTTTCACCTAAACATGCTTAAGGGGAAATATGGGGTTTTGGGTATGTTTGATCCATTTTAACCTATCATATTGATGTTTTGATGTTTGTGGTTGATTATGCATGTTGCTATAACTGTATGATATGCTTTGTGATTGATTTCAATAGTTAGAATGGTCAAAAACGTCGTCGAATGGCGTAAACACTTGCTGGAAAAGTTTCAGGAAACAGTGCAGGTTTTCGGATCGGATCAGATATGGTGGCTCGGATCGGATAAGTGAACTGGGCAAGGGATTCGATCGGATCGGAACTTGACACTTGAGAAGTATGGCAAAAAGGAAGGCCATGCTAGCAGTATTGGGATCGGATCGGATAAAGGAGGGGGATCGGATCGGAGAAAGGAGGGGGATCGGAGCGGCTAAAGGAGGAGGATCGGATCGGAACCAATGAAGGGCGAGGAAGCGGAGCGGAGCGGAGCGGAAGCACGAATAGGATGGGAGATGGCACCCGACCCGACCCGAAGTGGGACACCCGACCCAAACCGACGCGATGGAGTGGACCCGAACCAAACCGTACCAGAAGAGGACCATGAACGACACAACGTAGTGGACCCGACCCGAACCGATGCAATGTAGTGAACCCGAACCGAACCGTTATTAGAGGAAGACCATGAACCGACGCAACGTAGTGGACCCGACCCGAACAGATAGCTTGAAGGGAAAACCCGACCCGACCCAGTATTGACCAATAACCCGAGATGCAAAGGTAGTCCAAAATGGAAGTTAGAGCTCAGGATCCAGATGGGAACCAATGAGTTCACTTCATGGTTGGGCTTTGCTGCGGGACGTGTGCAAAGGGGTTGTCGGTATTCATAACTTTGGTCCACCACTGAGAGATGGATAGTGGGCTTGTAGTGATAGTTACACGGGATTGGATTCTGTCATGGCCTAAAGTATTAGGTGACCAAAATAGTGGATATCGTATGCTTTACGCACTGAGTGAGGGATGTGAGGATGATTGCTATGCTTGATTGTTTGACATCACTATGACATGCACACCCTCACCTCCGTATCTTTACACCATTTGATATGGCACCTTAGAGTGTTGTACAGTATATAGTGCTAACTCTTTGGTTGCAGGTCCAAGTTCAGGTATGATTGGATTATACCTGTTATTGTTCTGTTTTGTTGCTTATCGCTAATACCAGGCTTTATGTCTGACCCAGAGTTTTATGTCTCCTCTTATTACTCTGGGTGCTCACACGAGCAGACTAGAGACAGGTTATGGTTAGCTGGTGATGCGCGATTAGCTGATTCGGAGGCGAGCAGGAGGCTTCCACATATGATATATAGATATTCTCCCTGTTTCGTAGGTGGTCACTACTTTGGCATTAGTAGTGTACCTTCTTTATCTTTCTTTTGCTTTAGAGACAGTATTTAAAAGTTGTAATAAGCTGTATTTTGGATTTCCGCTGCTATGATGATGAGTTCTAGTTTTCAGCTTATGCACTGTCTCACCTGTTTTATGTCAAGTATGTTGCTATTATATTTTATTCTATGCGCTGTGAGACATTCTACAGGTTCCTTGTTAGTTAATTCCCTTCTTTACTTTCTTTGACGACCGTTCCGGGCTAGTCGGGCATGTGTACAACGCACTTTAGGAGGAAATGCAGGCTGGTGCGGGGCGGGCCGTCACACTTGGTATCAGAGCTCTAGGTTGCGTAGTTAACCTAGGGAAAGACACAAGGGAGAGATAGTACGTATACGAGAGCGCGTATTTGTGATTACTTTGGTTTTCAAAAGCTATATATATACTATTAGTAGTATAAGAATGAAGTTGTACTGCACTAGCACCACTATGGGGTCGTTAATCGTTTTCTCTGTACAGATTGAACGATGAGTAGAGACACAAGGGGTGCTGGTAGAGGGACCAACCATGGGAATGCTCCTGACATGAGGACAATGTTCACCAACTTCAAGAGGGAGATACTTAGGGATGTTCAAGGAGCAGTTCTTAATCCTGGAAATGGTGGTGGTCCAGTAGTGCAGGCGCCTAGGGTCGACTTCGCCAAGTTATGCAAGGATTACACTAACCTTGGTGGGAAGCCGTTCCACAGAACGGAGTCGGCCACAGACGTTCAGGATTGGTTGGATAGATGTGATCGTATCTTCGACGACTTGGGTATTGAGGATGCGATGAAGAGAAGGCTAGCGTCTCGTCAGCTGCAAGGGCGAGCGATGAATTGGTGGAATGTCATTAAGACAGCTACTCCAGAGGATCAAGTTACTTGGAATCAGTTTAAGACTCGTTTTTGTGATAAGTTTATTCCAGCTGCCCATAAATCAGAATTGTTCAGGAAGTTCTTGGAGCTTAAGCAGAATGGTAGGGCAGTCTCGGAGTACATCGCAGAGTTCGATACTTTATCGAAATATGGATGGTCCCTTATCGATACAGTCGAAAAGAAGAACGAGAAGTTCATAACTGGCTTGGATGGGTACTTGGGGGAAAGACTTATAAACCATATCGATGAGACGTTCGAGTCTATTGTAGGAAAGACATTAAGGTCAGAGAGCCTTTTCCCTAAGTCGAAGACCGAAGTTGTTATTGCATCTGCAGAGGAGCCAAAGCCGCAAGCAGGCGGTGAAGGCAAGAAGAATTCTCAGAACAAGAGGAAGCAGAACCCGACCAAGGATGGTCAGAATAAGAAAAATAAGAAAGATGGCGAATGCTTTAGTTGTGGCAAGAAGGGCCAATATGCCAGAGATTGTCGAGAAAAGCCTGGGGAAATGAAGTGCTTTAACTGCGGCCAGGCGGGACATAACAAGGATGATTGCCCACAACCTCCTAGGGAGAAGCAGATTGTGAAAGCGTATGCTATCAACGATGTTCCTTCTTCGTCGAATGCCCCAACTGCGGCGCAGAAGGAAAAAGGTGTCGTTATTCGAGGTATGCTTTCTATTTAAGATGTTTGATCGGGTTTTGTTTGACAAACCTGAGTTAGTCGATAGACCTTTAGTAGTGACGAACCCGATTGGTGGTTCGACTAGTTTGGGCATGATTTGTTGTAATATGGTCTTATCGAGTCATGGATGTATGTTTCCTTGTGATTGCTTTGTTTTGGGCTTTACGGGGTTTAGCATTATTTTGGGGAGTCGATCTACTCCAAAAGAATAGGGTGGTATTAGGTACCTACCTAGTGATGGCGATAATAACTGGAGTTAAGAAAGCTGAAAGGTTATCGTTGTAATAAGTTCTAGTTGTCTCTGGGAGGCAAATGAGTGCTCCAGTCCTAGATTGTTTTGCTAGTATCACCTCACGTGGGTTGCCGAACTCGGAGGAGATGTTCCTTGGGTGCTTGTCTGATATTGGTTTAGGCCTTTGGGGCTTATGCTTGGGGAATGTCGATTTCGACTAGGATGGTTTGCGTGAGGGGTAAATAGTTGTTGTGATTTTTCATTGGATGATATCTTGGTTTACTCGAGGAGTGATGGGCAGACGAAACATGATAAGACTGTTCAATGGTATAGACTGCCCAAAGTTAGACTCGATAGGGTTATGAGATTGCTCGAGTGGGACTCGAGAAAGATGCAAAGTAATGGATTGTTTAGGACCCTATGTTGATGTTCTCTATTGGATAGTAGAACTTTGAAGGAATAGGATGTGTTCGTTGATCATGGAAGATACAACGAAGATTAGGGCGATTCAAGTTAGACTTGAACTCGTAAAAGAAAATGGGTGTTCGTTGATCTTGAAAATGCAACGAATAGGGAGACGACTCACGTTGGACTAGAGTTTGTCGGTAATGGATACTCAAGACTGGGTCTGAGTTATAGATTGACTCGAGTTGGACTCGAGAAGGCTGCAAGGAATTGGATTCGGCTTGAGTTGGACACGAGAGGGCAGCAAGAAAATGGATGGACTTGGGTTGGACTCAAGTATTTTAGGAGGACTAAAAGCAGGGGTATCTGGGGACGCCCGTTACCTTGGATCCATTGGACGTGATCTAGTTATCCTTGGAGGATAAACGTATGTTGGACGTACGGTAGTCCGATTGGAGGCTGGGCTTCCATTAGTTTAATTATCCTTGGAGGATAAACGTACGTTGGACGTACGGTAGTCCGTAGGGAGGCGGGGCTTCCATTGGCCTGGGATTGGTTGGACCAGTCAAGTAGGCATCGGGGTATGTATGGAGGCTGGGCTTCCATTAGTTATTGATGTTGGTTGGACTAGACATACTAGAATCGACATACTGGGATTGGTTAGAACAGTCATGTAAGTGTCGATGTGTTTATGACTTTAGCAGGTGATAGATAGGATTTGTTTGATGGATGTTATGGTTGCTATGTTTGTTCCTATCTTTCTTCTCTTGAGTAGACTATCACCTGTAGGGTTCCAGCGATGGGGAACAAAGTGATTGTAGTAGGACTATGAGCCAGTGCAGTAAAGTCGTCATGACTCGAGGGGCAAAGTGGACATAGTAAAGGAATAGTAAGGCTATGAGCCAGTGCAGTGGAGTTGTTATGACTTCATGGGGCAGAGTGGACATAGCAAAGGACTAGTGGCTATGGATCAGTGCAGTGGAGTTGCCATAACTCCATGGGGCAGAGTGATCATAGTAAAGGATTTGGGTGCGGTAATAGTTGCATTGAGTAGGAGACATGTCAGTCTAGAGGTTATGTTTCTGGGATTGAAAGCAACTAGAGCATATCACAGGATATGATTTCAGACCCAAGAGTGAATTGGATTCAGAAACATTAGTAAGCTTGACGATTAGATCGATTTTGATTGAGTGGATTGGTTCCAGTTAGAAGGACGATCCTAATCTATTGGAAGTCATCTCTAGGGTAGAGATGGGTATCGATGGAAAGAGAACGATCAAGCAAGGATTTGATCGAGAAGGATGGCTTCAAAAGAATGGAGGACTAGTTGTACCCAACGTAGATGGACTGAGAGATCAAGTGCTTAGAGCATATCATCACTCGAAATTGACTATGAATCCCGGTGGTAACAAAATGTATTGAGACATGGATTAGACCTACTACTGGGAAAGGATAAAGAAAGACGTTGGGAAGTTTATGTCCAAATGCATAAATTGCCAGTTAGTTAAAGCTGAGCAAAAAGAAGCCTAGTGGTTTGTCACAACCGTTGAGAACAAGTCTCAAATGGATTATATTGATAGTTTACCAAGGACCAGATCAGGTCATGATGGTATTTGAGTAAATTGTATATTAGAGAATGAAGGCTACCCAAGATAGGCAGAAGACTTATCTCGATAAGAGACGAAGAGATTTGGAATTCTTCGTTAACGACTTGGTGTTCGTCAAGATCTCTCCATTGAGAATGTGATTCGGATTAGTTGGAGAGGTAATTTAGCACCATGATTTGTTGGCCCATTCCCAGTCCTCGAGCAAGTTGGGAATTTGGCGTATGAAGTAGAGCTATCTGACAAGATGGCGGGAGTTCACAACGTATTTCATGTTTCCCAGTTAAGGAAGTTTGTGCAAGACCCTAATGTGGCTATTTCACCAAATCAGTTGGACGATATCGAGATTGAACCCGAGGCGGTTGAGAACCACAAGCCTATGCGTATTGTTGGGAACGATACGAAGCAGCTTCGAAGGAAGATGGTGAAACTAGTCAAAGTCCCGTGGGGTGAGAATGAAAAAGACCATACTTGGGAAACAGAGGAGGATATAAGGAAGAAGTATCCAGAACTCTTTGCCTGGTAAGGTTTTGGTAGTGATAGTTTCTTCCCTTGTTAGTAAACCGCATGCCAGGATAGACTTGTTTTGCATGTTGATTGTTGTTTTATGGTTGATAGGCATGCGGGACCCTTTGTGTGTTTTGGTTAGGGAATTTCGGGGGCGAAATTTCTTAAGGGGGGGGGGGAGAGAGAGAATGTAACAACCCGCATTCTACGCATCATAGGATCCTAGAATATTTATTTCTTTAACATATGAAGTCATATGGTCATGTAACTTTGGGAGACGACTATTGGGGTCATTTCCCATGTTCATGATTTTTGCCGATTTTTAAATGACCGTTTTGCCCCTAGCTGATCTTGTTTTGGCCATAACTTTTGATTGGAAAGGAATTTTGACCTGAAACCACTTCCATTAGATTCGTTTGATGGTTTACTTTTTTGTAGAGTGGTCACATGTGAAAAACGGACTTAACGTTTGGGAGATATGGCTGAAACAAGGTTTAGAAGGTGAAAAACAGCTTAATTGGGCTAAACCGGGTAGTTAACAGCTAGGCCCATAACCCATTTCGGGATTAGGGTTATGGGGAGGCTGATAGGGTTTGGGAAATCATTTTCATTTCAGTTTTGAGCTGCCACTTTCCTTCTTGAAACCCTAGTAATGGCCTCCACCTTCTAATTTCATCCCAAATCGTCTCTAATCACTTTCTAATCGAAGATTAAGCAAAACTACATCAAATCAAGGGAGGGTAACACCAAATCAGCGAGAGAGCTGCTGGAACACATAGGGATTGGATCCAAATCGGAGATTGTTTCAGATTTAAAGTTTGTTTGTGGCTAAGGTGAGTGATTTGCATAGTTTTGCACTAATTACGGTTAATTAAGGGGTAATTAGTGAAGATTAGCGAATTTGTACACTAATAAATTCTGGAAAAATGTTCATAAATTTTTAATTGATGTTTTAGACCTTTGATATGAATTTGGGTTAATTTGGTTAAGTTCTGCTAATCCTATCATTAGTTTCACCTTAACATGCTTAAGGGGAAATATGGGGTTTTGGGTATGTTTGATCCATTTTAACCTATCATATTGATGTTTTGATGTTTGTGGTTGATTATGCATGTTGCTATAACTGTATGATATGCTTTGTGATTGATTTCAATAGTTAGAATGGTCAAAAACGTCGTCGAATGGCGTAAACACTTGCTGGAAAAGTTTCAGGAAACAGTGCAGGTTTTCGGATCGGATCAGATATCGTGGCTCGGATCGGATAAGTGAACTGGGCAAGGGATTCGATCGGATCTGAACTTGACACTTGAGAAGTCTGGCAAAAAGGAAGGCCATGCTAGCAGTATTGGGATCGGATCGGATAAAGGAGGGGGATCGGATCGGATAAAGGAGGGGGATCGGATCAGATAAAGGAGGGGGATCGGAGCGGCTAAAGGAGGAGGATCGGATCGGAACCAATGAAGGGCGAGGAAGCGGATCGGAGCGGAAGCACGAACAGGATGGGAGATGGCACCCGACCCGACCCGCACCCGACCCGAACTGACGCGAGGGAGTGGACCCGAACTGAACCGTACCAGAAGAGGACCATGAACGACGCAACGTAGTGGACCCAACCCAAACCGACGCAATGTAGTGAACCCGAACCGAACCGTTACCAAAGGAAGACCATGAACCGACGCAACGTAGTGGACCCGACCCAAACAGATAGCTTGAAGGGGAAACCCGACCCGACCCAGTGTTGACCAATAACCCGAGATGCAAAGGTAGTCCAAAATGGAAGTTAGAGCTCAGGATCCAGATGGGAACCAATGAGTTCACTTCATGGTTGGGCTTTGCTGCGGGACGTGTGCAAAGGGGTTGTCGGTATTCATAACTTTGGTCCACCACTGAGAGATGGATAGTGGGCTTGTAGTGATAGTTATACGGGATTGGATTCTGTCATGGCCCAAAGTATTAGGTGACCAAAGTAGTGGATATTGTATGCTTTACGCATTGAGTGAGGGATGTGAGGATGATTGCTATGCTTGATTGTTTGACATCACTATGACATACACACCCCCACCTCCGTATCTTTACACCATTTGATATGGCACCTTAGAGTGTTGTACAGTATGTAGTGCTAACTCTTTGGTTGCAGGTCCAGGTTCAGGTATGATTGGATTATACCTGTTATTGTTCTGTTTTGTTGCTTATCGCTCATACCAGGCTTTATGTCTGACCCAGAGTTTTATGTCTCCTCTTATTACTCTGGGTGCTCACACGAGCAGACTAGAGACAGGTTATGGTTAGCTGGTGATGCGCGAGTAGCTGATTCGGAGACGAGCAGGAGGCTTCCACGTATGATATATAGATATTTCCCTGTGTCGTTGGTGGTCACTACTTACGCATTAGTAGTGTACCTTCTTTATCTTGCTTTTGCATTAGAGACAGTATTTTAAAAGTTGTAATAAGCTGTATTTTGGATTTCCGGTGCTATGATGTTGAGTTCTAGTTTTCAGCTTATGCACTGTCTCACCTGTTTTATGTCAAGTATGTTGTTATTATATTTTATTCTATGCGCTGTGAGACATTCTACAGGTTCCTTGTTAGTTAACTCCCTTCTTTACTTTCTTTGACGACCGTTCCGGGCTAGTCGTCCATGTGTACAGCGCACTTTAGGAGGAAATGCAGGCTGGTGCGGGGCGGGCCGTCACAAAGAGCCTCCTACACAAGTATTCCTAGGGTCTATTTTCTATGGTGGCTATGGCCCCACCTCGGCCCCTCCCATAACTAATAAAGACTACGAGAGCTAAGCGACAAGCCCCTAAGCAACCAATCTAAACATCCATGTGGCGTCTCCCATCAACCACCATCCCACGATAGTGAATGGTTAATGGTATATTGGGTCTAGCTCTAGTCCTTCCGCATCCTACTGGCTGTGGTAACAGGCACTCGACGACCTACTATCCTTGTTGGTCCTGACCCTCCACCTCCATTGAGGCAGTCGTCAAATCACCTTTTCCGTCACCGCGAACAACATTCTGACTGCCCACCTATTCTTGCAGTCAAGGCCCACCCACCTAGTAGTTACGCGCAGACCTAACCTCTGCGGGCACAACCTGAAACATCTGTCACCACACAGAGGACTACTAGGAGCACCTTTAACGTCTCAAGAAGCCGTGTGCTTCCCCTTCCAGTCCGTTGGAGCCGCCAAAATAACGAATGTGCGCTCCCCTCATGTCTTATGACACCGTGATGATTTACTTTGTTGGGTTATTCATCCTACAACGTACGGATTGCCCCAAGCGCCTTGATTTTATATGCCATTAGACCCTATGTCTAATCAATTCTTACGCGCTTTTGTTACCTCGTTAGTTTTTCTTATTTAACTTGGTTATTCTTATTCATATTGACTTCCTTTTCAAGTTTACCAAGTTACCCTCGCTTATTAATCCAATTTATACTTAACCCATTTAAGTCCATTAATAAGACCACAACATGTTGTTTTCCAACTTCATAAATTTTTCCCTTTTAGGGTTACAACAACATGTTATACATAATTCATAGTTAAGTATGTCTTATCCACATATATACTGATTAGGAGAATAATCCCCTAGACACCAGCCCCGAAGACCGAAATCAACAACAGACTGGCACCAAGAGAATTACTCAACCCAACCAACATATATGATTCTAATTTACTTCTTTTCCATTCATATAACTTATATCATCTTAAATTTCACACTTCTCCTTCCCAAACTACTTAATTTATAATTAAGTATATCTTGACATATAAGTTACCTTATTTTCCTCTATCGTTTCTTATAACTTACCTTATCCCATAAGTCATACTTTCCACTTGTCCCTAGGACAAGTCTAACCTATTATCCTTCCTTTTCTTATTCAAATTCATTCATAATAGGTTATTTGTCATTCCCCACTTTTGTCATTAATTTAGATTTACTTAACCCTTTCCATTTATTTAACCCGTTACCAAAGCTTTACCCAATTTAATTAATTTGTGATGCCATAATGGGTCTCCTTTGGTTAAGCATTATTTATTTATGTCTTACATGTCGCCCATGTCCCACTTAACCACATTTATTATTGTTTCCATGTCTTACACATGCTTTACTACGGTTAAGTCCACCTTAGTCATGTTTTACTTCACGTATCTTACTACAGTTAAGTCCACATTTACATGTTTTACATGTCTTGTCTTACTACGGTTAATTCCATATTTACATGTTTTACATGTCTTGTCTTACTATGGTTAAGTCCATATTTACATGTTACATGTCACCCACTTCACCCTCTAACCATACCCATGTCACCCACATGTCTTATTATGGTTAGTATTCCTTAATTCATTCATTATGACGAACGGTGCATGACCTCCCACATTAGACCGAACACTTTGTGGCTGCTGGCTTTGCCGGGCGGTTCCGGGCAGTCTTACACCACAAAGAGGGTCTAACCTCGTGTCACCAACCGTTACGCCTACAATTCATACCTTTGACCTCTCACATTAGATGTCCAATTATGGCAGCTGGATTTGCCGGCAGTCTTACACCACAATTGCGTCTAACCTCGTGTCAAAGGTTCATGAACATCGTATTTCACCCAAATCCCAATTTTCATGTTATGTGTTTCCAATTCAGCATATAGTAATGTTTACAATTTTTCCTATTCCAACTTGTCACTAATTACATATTAATTAGCCTTAATTACAAATTTCCAATTATAGGCAATTTCATCAATTCCATGTAATCCATACCCAAATATGCCAATTTCTTTTATATTCCAATTATCCAAAAAATCCAATAATACTCAAGTTCATAAAATCAATATTTTTCTAATATTTTTCCCAACGTTCCCATGTTCATAAATATAACCTAATTCACCTTTTAGGCTTATCTTACCAATAAATTTCACCAATCCATGATATCCAATTACTTGTTGTTAATATTAATTTGTACTAATTCCATATCCAATTTCAATCAAGCCAAACTACATAAATTTAAAATTACCATACAATTATGTCCATAGTTCTATTCAAATCGTACATAAATCCTTCCAACCCATATTATGCCCAAACAACCCCTTTTTCCCTTTTACTTTCTAGTTCTCGTTTACAACGCATAAATTCATGATAGATGTAGGCTCGAGATAGCCTAGCTATAAAAATAAAAAGGGGAAAGAATAAAAAGGAGAGAACTCAATCGTAAGCATAAATGAAATAACTGATCTTATTAAATTATCATCATATTAATTATGGGGAATGGCAAACAATAGAAGTACAATTATACAACAACTGTATTTTAAACCTCTCACCTTGACTGGATTGGAGAAATAAACAATTGGTTGTTGAGGTAGAACGTTGGTTTAGGCTTCTTATTTGATTATTGACGCAGAACGTGAATTGTTGTTGAAGAAACTTGCTACTTGATTTGATTAAACTCCAAAATTGATGAAGAACTTGCAATTTAATTTAGAGTTTAGAGGCGGCGGCTATGTTGGGTTGAAGTTTGGTGGCATGGAGGCGTCTTATAAGAGATAGAATGATTTTAGGGTTAGGTTAGGTGTTCTTTTATAGGTGGGTTAGAGCAACTAGGTCCTTACGATTAAGTAAAAACTCATCTAAACCGTCCACCTCACCCTAAAAAGGAACCATCCAGAACAACCTTTTCACACTTAGTGCTCCTTTAAGTAAAAAAAAGAAACCGCTTTATTTCTTTCTAATTAATGCATTACATACTATTTTTAACGTATAGCAACCTCTTTCCTTCATGCATTCAATTATTTATTTATTTATTTGCACTTATATGTGAACCTTTAGTTGCTATATTCTTCTCGTAATCATTAATTGATTTCTTTCTCTTTTTGTCTACTCTTTTTGAAAAGAAACCGCATGTCCTTAAACCATTTTCTTTTATTTATTTACATCTAATCATATGTGCATGCGTCTCTGATTCGAATGTTATTTAATAACATTAACCTTCCTCCAATTGTGGCTTGCTTATGGCCTTATTAGTTTACTTTTTAAACGTTTAAATTTCAGAAGTTGATCCCCTTCACATTTAATTGCACCATTTTAATGTTTACAACATTTTTCTATGCATGCTTTAATTGCACATTTGACATGTTTTGCATTCCATATTCTATTTCTTTTATTTGCATCACATTAATTTAATTTTATTCAGGTTCATGTATCATCCATTTATTTAATGCAATAATTTCACATATCCTCTTTCCTTTATTGCATTAATTTCAAATAACATGTATACATATATGCCCCCTTTTTGTTTGTCTCTATGTTCGCGCGCAACTTCAAATTTGAATCATGTTCATCGCATCCATCTCTTATGCATATATTAATTTTTATATGCGAACAATTGTCTATTTTATTTGGAAATTATCTTCCTTAATCAATTAATGGTTTATTTCCATTCTTTCAATTAAACCTCCAATTAACTTATCCTCTTTCGCACTGAACCAATTTGTTAAGCTACTATTTAGCCGCTCCTTAAAAAAAAAAATATGGCACTGGTGGGGATTGAACTCACAACTTCTTATGTACAAGTCTCATGTATTAACCAAATGTGCTACTAAGTCTTTTGTTAACAAGACTTAGAATCAAGCTACATATTATTCTTTTCCCATTGCTCTTTTTCATGTTTTGTTGCATTTCTTAAATTAAGGATAACTTCTTCGTTTTAAATCAGTTTTCTACAAACTATAGGTCTAAATTGACCAGAAAATCGCCACGAACATAATGACGCTAATTTAATTACCAAATTCTAGAGTCTCTTCAAATTCTCCTTTTTATTTATTTTTAAATGTTCGCATGTATTTCTTCGCATTTCACTGTGTTTCTTCTTATTTCAAATATTGCATGTAATTTCTTTAATAATCTTTTTCTTTATTTAACTGCATAAACTTCTTACATGCAATTACAATAATATTATTTAATCTTTCATTTAAATATTTCCATGCATATATACATGTATCTCATTTTTAATTATATTAAAAATGCGGGGTGTTACAGTTATTTTACGTTGTATCAAATGATGTGTTGTACTTTGATGATGGTATGTATATATGATACAAGATTTTTTATTTCAAAGGTTATGTTATGTAATACATTTTATTCGTTTTGCCGTGAGATTTTGTGTTGTTGTTTCTGTTCTCCTTCTATCTTTTTCTTCTTTAACCCTAATGACTTTTGATTCTGCGTTATTTGGGTTGGACATGTGTGGTATTTGTTAACTCAAATAGTACGGATTTTTGGGCCATTACAAAGGTTTTAACCAGTTTCCCACTTAAGAAAGTCTTCAGCAAGCCGGAAATCTCAGGAAGGTTGGTGAAATGAGGAATTGAGCTTAGCCAATATGAGATTGAATTTCAACCTCGAACAACTATCAAAGGACAAGCTCTGGCAGATTTTGTGAGCAAATGTATAGGCTTCATTACATAACAATCAACCAAGGAAAGTGACTTAAAAGCTAAGTGGTAACGGTTTGTAGATGGAGCTTCAAACGAACAAGGAGCGGGTGCAGGATACATCATAACTACCCCTAATGAGCCCAGCTTGCATTATGTGATGAAGTTAGGGTTTCCAGCTACTAACAATGTGGCCGAATATGAGTCAACGATGACAGGATTGAACCTAGCACTACAGTTGAAAATACCTCTAATAGAAATCTTTAGTGATTCACAACTAAAGGCAAATCAGATAAAGCAAACATATCGAGTCAAAGATGCACGGTTGGCTCTATATGTATAAAGGATACTAAAGATGCTTTCCCAGTTTGAGGATTTCCCAATACATCAAATCCCAAGGGGTGAGAACACCCAAGCTGATTCACTAGCCAAACTGGCTAGATCTCGAGGAGCACCCGAAAATTGGATAATTCCTGTAGGGTATCAGGAAATTCCCAGCACTGAGCATGAAGGACTTGAAATAGGAAAGGAGTTGTTGGTCCTAACTAGATCCCAAGCTTCGAATAAAGAAAATGAAATGAATAAGGAGGTCTCTCCTAATACGGAACCTTCTTCAGCAAAAATGAATTATCATTACGAAAATATATGGATAGGTCCTATCGTGGATTACCTCCTGAATGGGATTCTACCCATTAGTAGGAAAGAAGCTAGAAAAATAAGACACCAAGTCCCTACATTTGTAATTATGAATGGGATTCTCTATAAGAAAGGGCACTCACTTCCCTACTTAAGATGTGTAAGCCTTGAGAACGGGCTTAACCTTTGAAAGAAGCACATGAAGGATTGTGTGGAGACCATTCCAATGGAATCAAGTTGGCCAAGAGGGTCATGCGACAAGTCTTTATTGGCCACAAATGGCTAGCCAAGCAATTGAATATGTCAAGAAATGTGATAAGTGTCAAAGGTATTCTACGATTCCTCGGCTACTTCCAAGTGAGTTAACCGCCATCTCAAGCCCATTGCCTTTTGATGTATGAGGAATAAATTTGATCGGGCCTTTGCTTGTTTCCAAGGGTGGAGCTAAGTATGCAGTAGTAGCTATTGATTACTTTACCAAATGGGTGGAAGCAGAACTCCTTCCGACAATCACTTCTAAAAAGGAATTGAGATTTGTGATAAAAAGTATTGTTACTCGCTTTAGGATTCCTTACAAAATCATATCAGATAATGGAACCCAATTCGAAATCAAGGAATTCACTCGATTTTGTGACAAGAATGGGTTCATCAAAAGCTTTTCCTCAGTAGCACATCCAAGGGAAAATGGAGCCATTGAAGCTGCAAACAAAACCATAAAGACAATTCTCAAGAAACGACTGAACCAAGCTAAAGGGAATAGAGCAGAAGAGTTACCCTTAGTACTTTGGGCATATAGAACTCCCACAAAAACGGCAACAGGACATTCACCATTTTATCTAACATATGAGTGCGATGCCATGCTTCGAATTGAGGTTGAAATCCCTTCTTATCGAAGGATAGATTACGCATTTGATCAAAATCAAGAGTTAAAAAAATGAGTTCTTCGACCTAATACAAGGATTAATATACGAGGCTACGATTAGAACAACCGAATACTAAAGGAGAATCACAAAGTACAACAACTCAACGGTTAAACTAGAACCTTCACAAAAGATGATTTGGTCTTACGAAGGGTAATAGCCAACACAAAGAACCCATAAGACGTTCCGCTTGGCCCAAATTGGGAAGGACCCGTAATCATCCACTAAGAAGTCATACCCGGGACATATCGACTATGCAAACCAAATGGTGATTTCGTTCCAAGAACATGGAACTCAGAACATTTAGGGCTATACTTCTCAATGGCAAATGAGTAAAGGAAGGTCTTCTCAAAGAATATTCACACAACTAAGGGTATGGAAACACTCTCAAAGCTCAAAGTAACCCAAGATGGGTCAAACTGCAAACGGATAAAAACCCATGTCACTGCCGAGTTGGCAAGGGCAAGCACCCCCTGGGGGAGGGGTGTTGTGTAAGCCTTTCTCCATGCCCAAAACAGAAAGGGTCGGGTTAAAGCATCAAAAGCGTAAGCCTCTGACCCTGCCTCTGCTCGTAGAAGAGTACCCCTGCCTCTGTTGTGAACTAAGCACGTCATGCCTCTTATAGTAGAAGTGCACGTCCTACCTCTGCTTATGTTCCACGTTACCCGCAGAAGGTAATGCAAACCCCTATCATCGCTTACGATGGTCAGGGTAGTGCGCCCCTTGGATGGGGTGGAGTGTAAGCCTCTATCACCGCCTATGATGGCCAGGGTAGAGCACCAAAAGAGTAAGCCTTAACTCTGCATCTACGATGACCCAGTTTAAGCATCTAAGACCTTATCATTGCCTACAATGGTCAGGATAAGGCACCTCCTAGAGGGAGGTTGGGTAAGTCCTTGGACCCTGCTTGTGGATAAGCTAGCCAAGCGCACCGGATGCACAGGCACAGAGGGTGGACAACAAAGCACGTACATCCTCTGCTTTAACGATAAAAGCACAAAGAGTGGCTCCAAAAGCACGTACATCCTATGCTTCATAAATCAAACCTGAAAGGGGGAATGAAACTAATAACCAGAAGAGAGATTACGGCCTTCCATTCCTAAAATACCCGAACAAGGGTTGGTTCAGGACTTTTATTAATACCAGAAGTGGATTTCTGGTCTTCAATTCTTAATAGCCGAACAAGGGTTGGTTCGGGACTTCTATTAATACCAAAAGTGGATTTTTGATCTTCAAATCTTAATAACTGAACAAGGGTTGGTTCGGGACTTCTGTTAATACTAGAAGTGGATTTCTGGTCTTCAATTCTTAATACCCGAACAAGGGTTGGTTCGGGACTTCTATACAAGAAGTGGATTCCTAATCTTCAGTTCTTAATACCCGAACGAGGGTTCGTTCGAGACTTCTATTAATGCTAGAAGTATATTTCTAGACTACAATTCTTAATACTCGAACAAGGGTTGGTTCGGGACTTCAATTAACACCAGAGGCAGGTTTTTGATCTTTTATCTATAATGCACAAATAACAGTCGGACCCAGGCTTTCCTTCCTTTCTGAAAAGCAAAGTTATAATTTTATATTACAGAGACCTGAGTAAGAATTCTTTTGACCTCTGTTTTATATCCCGTAGCCTAGTGCAGAGATGGTTCTATGGGCATTTCATTGTGGAATTCGATATTAATAATAATATCAATACACAGTCGACAAACAGGAAGTTCCTCCAACTCTCTCCTTTATTTTCCAATAAAACATAAAGCAGAAATAAGTATTAAACAAAAGACACAAGTCCAATAAAATATTAGCGACCAATCCCAAGCAACACCTTATCCAGTGTGTATACAAATCATTATAAAAGCTAACGTGTAATATTAGTTGTTGAAGTTCATGCAGGAAGAATGCGAAGAAATCTGGAAAGAAACTTTGACTTGAAAAGTCAAAAATACCCCTTCAATAGGGGGCAAATGTTACTACCAAAAATTCTGCCGAGACAGGCTAACGGTGAAGGGTTATCGAACCGTCAGAGACAAAGAGGAGCAATCCGTAAGCGTAAGCTAACCAAAGGGTAAAACCAAGAGCCCAAAAGAAGTATCCGGAAGGACCAGCAACCGACACTCTCCACAAAGAGGGAATCTTAAATCCAGTACGAAAAAGAGATTACCGGCAGGGTAATTTCGGCAGGAAGGGTAACCGACAAGGAGTCATTTGAAATCGGAAGCTAATAAGGAGAAAACCTAGGGACAATGCAACCGGAGACCCAGAAAGGCCAAGGGGCTATCAGCATTAACTTTCTTAGTGCCGATATACTAAGAGATAAAAAGCATCAAAACTGCGAGGTTTGAAGCACAAGGAAATCCTCCGGGAGCAAGCTACTAAGACCCCAATCGGGGGATCACCAAAAGGACACTTCAACAAACAATCATTAAAGCACCGGAAACACCCTTCCGAGAAACCTGAGGACACTTCAGGGGGTTACCGAAAGGGGTGATGGATCCGAGACCCTATACTTAAAGAATGAAGAAAAGTTTTACAAAGATCAATAGTAAGACTAGAAACTCATATCTGGTAGCATATAGCCGAAAGACCATATCCGAAAGCCTAAAGCCTTGCCAAAGCTATCCTTATCGACAGGCTTGGTATCGATACTAAGAAAATAGAAACAATATCAAAGAGAAACTCTAAAGATGGAGACCGTCTCTCTGAGAGCCAGGACTGGCACCTTACAGCCCCCAGAACCAAGGGGAAAAGCAGTCGAGAGTCAAAGCTTCCAAAACCGAAGAAAAAGCAGCCAATAGGGGCCTTTTCTGGCCCAATAACATAAGGGGCCCCGATTTTGTCTATAAATAAGACCCCAGGGGTCTCATTTTCGGGGCCGAATTTTCATTTCTCAATATTGTTTTCTTACTCTTAAGAGCAAACCCTAATTTCCAAATTGAATTAGGGATCCCTTCAACTCTTGTAATATACCCTCAATTGATAAAAAGGAGAAGTCCAGGACTTAAGCATTTCTTGATTTGATAGTCATATTGTGTTTATAATGATAAGACCGAGTGTTAATGCTAACCTTTCTTATGATAGAGTTAATCACAGCTTATTCAAGCGAGGAAAGGCCCTGAGTAAAACCAAGGCTTCTTCCCTTTCGGACGACCATTACATGACTTAACTCTTTCATAGTAAGCCTAATGCAACCCAACCAGGGAAGTGATCTTTCTGTAAACTTGTGGCTTGATATCTGAAGCAACCAAAGCCTCCCTGGACCAGTTCGATGCAAAAGTATCATACGAGTCAACAAGTACTATAACATGTAATCAACCCAAGTGTTGTGATGCATTAGCCTGTTTCCTCTTAGCACAATGTATATCATTTTATCCAAGATCTAAAGGTTGCGTTGGCATGAGGTTTCAGCCTTATTCGACTTGTAAAACCTTTATCCCAAGGTTGTTATTGACTTTGTTGTCACGCAAGTGTGATGCTCACCCCTAAAAGGAAGAGTAACCAATTTTTGAATCCAAGGTTTTGACGCCTTGGAAATGGTGGAACTTGTTAAGAACACCAATCCTTAATTATATCCCAGTATCCTTTAGATCACTCATGCATCAAACTACTAAACATATGCATTCCTCATCCTAGTTCTGATTTTGATGAAAAATATCGTTAACATGCTATGTGCTAAATAACAGCTATTTATCGTCTGTGTTGGTCCAACCTATGTGAATACTGTTATACAAGACCATTACACTCCCTTTATATTTCTTAAAAACATACAAGCAAATAATTTAACAAGTAGCTAAAATACATCATGAGGCGGGTGCAGTCCTTGGGTGAGGATACCAACAATAAGCTCATCACATGGAAAAACAATAGGTTGCGCGATCAAAGTACCACTTAGATCATATGCTCTGTAAGAGTCATCAAGAGCATAATTCATGGGATGATCGGAGAACTGTGATGGGGTGAGATCAAAAGTAAATGGTGGTGCATGAACTCTACTAGTAGCCACACGTGGACCTACGTGGTCGGAGTTTACATCCCTACTGTAATCTGGCAAAGAGTAGCACCAAGGTGCAAGTCTAGACCAATAAATATCGAATTCAGCTTCGACATGAAATATGTCTATGTACCTACCCAACTCGTCTTCATAAGACCCTGCATGTACTGTCGACCAACAGTATGATGCTTCCCGAACATTGTCATCAAACGATAATGGATCTTCGGGTACACGCCACTTACCTGTACCCGGTAAATAATAGCGGTCTCCCAAGTACCAAATAGGAAGGTAACCCAGTGCAAGCAGAACAACATGACGAAGAGACAACCGATATGCACTGGATAGAGGATGTGCGTCATAGAGCTGACCAGCCTGTGTGAGAGCTTTCTAATAAGAGGCCCACAATGCCTGTAAAATGTTGGTCCTAGACCCTAGATCAATATGAGATCGAGCCTCCATTAAGTTATGTCTGACACTGGTAAGAGTACACGTAACTATCTGGATCCTCTCCCATCGATGCATGCATGGAAAATATGTATCAGCTGCATGGATGGCGGCCTAAAAAATGTGTGGATGCATGTTGGCCGTGTACTCCTAAAACCAACATGACAACATGTACCAAAAACCAAATATCTGCACCACCTCTCCAAAAGCAAAGGAGTCTAGTGCAATGAAAAGACAACCCAAGATGGCCGAACCTCAGTCTATTGTATGAAGATGCTCTAAATCGGCTAGTGATGCTAAGTGGACCAGTCTAATTGTAGTCTTTTGGTTCGAGAAGAATGTCAAACCAAAAAGATGTAAAGGAGAATCCCGAAACACGTGTACGACTCAGTTAACTCAAAGCTGGAGTCAAAAGGGTAATTGAATATCATAACCCAATCAATATTATTCAACCATTCACATATAATTAAGTACATGCAATAAAATTTGGATATAAATTAAACTAAAAAATATCTAATAGCAATTCAAGATACTACATTGTGATCTTAAATCAAGTTCAAATGATCAATAACATTTCTAGATGCTATATCACAATCAAAGATTTAATATAACAAGTAGTTGATTTGATCAATTTCAAAAGATAATTAATAATGCAAATTTTATTTTACTTCATTCTACTAGTAAATCAAAACGACGCCATTTCTCCAATCGTTGTTTTTGCATTCTGGTTCTATTAATATTGAAAGGAGTTCAAATTTCGTTAAAATCCCATTATCTCCAGATAAAACTAAACAAGCACCGACCTATAACCAATGTTATTATGGGTGCCTCATCAAAAATAGGACATCAGTTGAACCTCATATGATTCAAATACAGCATTTATAAGATTTTGATTTCTAAAATAGAATTAAAATACTCACTAATTACAGTTTCAAACTTAATAACCCCTCAAACCCGTCTTTTCCTTTTCAAAAGTTTAACCAAGACTTGAATTGTTCAAGATTTTCCCTCCTCCACAATGTCACGCGACAAAAAATGACATTGAATCCTACCATATTCCAACCATAAATACTATTTCTTCCTCTCAGTCCAAATCCAAATCCCATTTAGCTTAACTCGCCTTTGCTTAAGTTGAAAAACCAAACCGAACGTAGAAAAACCCTTTGGTCTTGCACTGTAGAACAAACTGATGGAAGCTGCACCATTCCAGAGCCTATCTAAAGGTAAACGTATGTGGTTCGAGCTCAAAGACACGAGATTTCTAATTTATTTGAATTTCATTTATTTGTTTTCGAATTTACAAAAGAGGATATTTTGCTTTTTCTATCTTCTTTACTGGAGCCTGACATTGGAAGAAAGGAAGAGGATACGAAAGTAAGTTGTGCTTTCAAATTGTAAATGAAAGTGTTTGGTTTATATTGAATCTATAAGCATCTCATCACATAGGATTTTATCTTCAAACAAACTTGAATCGATATAATAAAAATACGGCTACTCTAGGAATGATAATGCGAATCCAAAAAAAAAAAAAATACATTTGTTATTAGATTTTGAAAATTACAAAAACATTATTATTTGTTTAAAATCATGTTATAATATTAAATCTTCAAATAATTAAAGCTATAAATTTCTAGCACGCACGATCACATAATGAATCCATTTGTCACAAAACATGACATCGTTTAGTAATTCACTATTCCGGATCCAATGAAACTGGTTTTGTTAAAATTCGAAATACTTTGCAAAATTTTTAAATTGACATGTTAATTAAAACAAATCACGATTAAACGAGTTTAAATCACTAAATTTTCAATGATGATAATATCTTATTACCATTCAAATCAAACAATAGCTGAACAAGCTTTTCAAAACCATTGTATTAAGTTCAAAATCCAAATCTGTCCATGATAATTTCAAAATTGAAATTAATATTTCACTATTCAAATAAATTAAAAAACACATTAATTTTGAATTTAAGTTAATAAATTTACTAAATCATTATTTTTTAATACTTAAATTCATTAAATATTCAACAACTAAGATCATTACAGAGGAATACGATGCATAGACTAAAAACAACACTTGGAAACCTGTTCCAATACCAAATGATAATTATATTATGGGACACAAATAAACATTTTGAATAAAAAAGAATGTACATGGTGTTAAGAATTGAGATATTGGTTATGATGGTTTTGGCGACAACAGCCTTGTTTACATATTATTGTTATAAAATATATAATAACATTATTCTCTAGAATATATATATATATATATATATGTATGTATGTATGTATGTATGTATGTATGTATATGGGAAATATATGTAGATATTGACTATTGAAGACTATACAGTTTGGAGAATTAAGATTTCAAAGAAGAAGAGCTCAAGATAGAAGACTCATGAATGACAAGAGTTCAAGGAATGAAAAGTAATAGAGTCTAGATTTCTTGTTAAAACTCTGAAATAGCACTGAATCCTTATTCTAATCTTTCTCACTATATTAATTTTTTTATTTCATTTTCAAACTTATTTCAAAATTACTTCCTTATTTAAAATATATATTTCTAAGTTTTTAAATTTATTTTAACTCCTGATTTTAAAATATATATTTTATTTCTAAGTTTTAGTTTCCTTTACTTATGTTTAGATATTAGGTTTAAGTATTATTATATTTATATTCATAGTTGAATATATGTTTTAATATCATTTTATATAGTTTTTAAATCATTTTTATATGTGCTTTTAATATATATTTATACTTCAAATACTCTATTTTAATCTATAGTAAAATATTTTATTTTCACCAGAGTTTATTTAAACTTGATATACCTTAAATTTGAATTTTTTTTTCAAAATTTACTAAGGCATGTCGGCATGGGTAACCCCCCATGTCGACATGGTGACTGTTGGATTTCAAATTCAAAATTATGAATAGTTTTGTCTTTTCAATCCAGATCTTTTCTGAAAGGCTTTGACTGTTGGGTGACAATAAATAGGCTTCTAGAAAACAAATGTTTAACTACTTTTCATTATCTTCTTCCTCCTTTATCTTCTTTCAATTAAAACTCTTAATTTCTTAAATTCTATACTTATACTCTTCCAAATTTCAAAGAGAATCACATCAACCTCTTTCTAGATTGATTCTTTATCACGCTCTCTCAAAGATTCAAATGCTACTCAAAAGTTATTGGTTTTCTGTAATGAAAAATCGCAAGATTAAGTTCTATCGTGTCAATTTTACCAAAACTTGTATTGAAAAGGTGTGGTCCTAGCCCGTCCAAATCGATGAGGTGTGATTGTAGCTTGTAAATCAACTAAGTGATCTTATAGCCTAGATAAATCAAGAGTGCGCTTTATGCTCAGAAGTAAGTGGTGGTGGACCTCGTGTCCATTTGTAATAACCCAATAATTTGGACATTTAAATATGAAGTAATTCAAAATCTAGTATTGAAATGTATATTTTACTTGAGTTTCATTTAAAAATCTAAAATCTTGTTTATTTTAAATTTGTTTATTTGAATAAAATCTTAAGTATGAATAAAATTTCGATATTATGAATGGTTTAGTTAAATTAAGTATAACTAGTTGGAATCTAATCTGTTCGAATATTTGAATATTATTTCGAAATTTTAATTCGAAGTTTAACTTAAGATTTAAAAGCTAATTTATTTTGAACTGGGTTGGAATAAACTTAAGATAAGCGTATAGGTTTCAAAACAACAATTTAATTTGATATGTTACTTAAGCTTGTGAAGTTAGATTAAGCAATAAATCAAGACACTATGTAAATTGTATCTATCTAAAATAATAATAATAATAAAGTAAAAAAATTAACATTATGGAGTAAATTCAAATTTAAAACATTAGAATGGTTTCATCACTCAAACTAAACTTATTAAAAAGGGGAAATTTTTTCTTCTTTAAATTTGTTAAGAATTTTATTAATACATTACACTTGTTAAAGTCTAAACTCGACTTCTTAAGCACATGGTTACTGGCTTCTGAAGATCACCTTCATGCGTCAACTTTTCCCTCTTCTTCTCTTTTACTCTTTTTTACCCTTCCTCATTTTTGCAGCCAAATGAAAAATAATAAAAAGTTGTGAAGATTTGAAGTGTAGCGTTTGGTTTATTTTGTGTTTTGCATTTTTAGTTTTCGGCGTTAATTATGAAAGTTGTGAAGATTTGAAGTGTAGCGGTGGTGATGCATCAAAGGGAAAGGGAGTGACGGAGGGGACCGCGGGAATGGTGGACAAACGGATTTGTTATTGTCCCTTGTTTCTTAAAATATGAAAAATAATAAAAAGTTGTTTTCGGTTTTGTGTGTTAACTCCGTTTTGTAAAACGGTCATTTTTCACGATATATGTGCATTGTCGGTATTTTTGTATGTGTGAAAACTCAAAATTGAAAAATCTGAACCAAACGAGCTACCCTAACTTCCCTAAAATGATGTCTTCCTCCTTCTGAAGTCAAAATGGTTGCGAAACTGCCTTCCTCCTCTCTTCCATTTTCAATCGGCCGAAACCCCTTTTCTTCTTTCCCCAAATCGTCCGTTTGCGTCCTTCCATCAAAGAAACCACGGAATCTCAAATCCCCACCTAACAACCCACGAGAGCTGCATCAGCGCGTCCTTCTGAGGAAAACGCGGCAGTATGGCGAGTCTCTCTCAGATTAGCTTTGTTTAAGTATTTCAATTGTTTTGAAATTCGGGGAGTTCTATTGTGTTTACTGAACTAGTGAATTTGCTTGGATATGTGTCACACTGCTCTGTCGTTGATTGGTGCACTCTAACACTAAATTACACTGCTGTGTCATTACCCTACTATCGTCATACCCATATCTGTAATAGTGTGTATTATATTAAGAGCTATTTTTCTATGCCCTGACTTGAATCCTTGGGTTGCTGAACTAATTTGGTTTTGGTTGTTGGTCACCCTGCCTTGCTGCATTTCGCCTTGCTATGCCTCTGCCATTGTTGTTGGCTATTGCATTTTGTCATGCTCTGTCTTTTTCCTATTTGACATTGGGAACTTTGAATGTACGTACATGGAGGTCGACTTGTATATGTGTATTATTGTGTATACATATACATTTCTTGTATGTGTATATGCATTTCGTAGGCATACGTACATACATGAGATCACATGTCACATTTCGTTTACCTACTGCTTTAAATCCCTATACCCTATCATCTGAAATTATATATGTTTTGTGATTAATAAACGACGACCCTGTTGCTTATACTGCCTTGACCCTTGCATGCCTTGCTGGTAAACTACCATATTTTGTAAACTGGAAGCACAACATTGTCTTGTTTAGCTAGAATTTACATTTGGTTCGAAAATATGAAACTTTCTGTGCATTTTGCACTGACAGTCTCTGCCTTGAAATCCCTATTGTAATCGGCTTGCTGCCTTGGTGTGCACAACATTTGTACTGACCATGAATTGGGCATGTATACAAAAATTAGTAGTCAGTAACCAAGCCACATATCGCTATATGTTAACCATTAAAATAGCATGTGCTTAAATCAATAAACCTTATTGTTGGATGCACCCTTATAACGGCCTTTAGTTGCAAATGCTGATCAAAATGAAACTTAATGTTGCTTTGATGATGGATTACACGCAACAATAGAACAGTTGATTTTTATCTGATGCTATTTATCATAGATTAAATCAACTCAAGCTCAACACTGCGATGTATGTTGTGTTTAATTACAGTTTTTAACTATAGCCTTGCTATTTAAAATTTTCTATTTTATATATATCTTATCAGATAAACATCCTGGTACAGTAAACCAAAGTTACATGGATTAGGTTGCTCTAGATTGTTGTGTTGAGATTCAATATTGCATCCTATAGATAAGTCGGGAATAAGTTAATATTTAGCACCCAAATTTCAGTGTCCTTCGCAAGTCCAAACCTAACCCCTGAACTCGTAGACATAAGCTAATTTCTTAAGCTGAAATTTCGTTTGCACTTGGATTTATTTTAAAAATCTTGGACACATTTTCGTTCACATTGAGCAAGTCTTAAGCACACCTTTGAACCTGAAACTACATGTATATCTACACCATGCACGTGCTGCTCACATTCCTATTGCCATAAAGTTTTTGATACATGCATTGATGTTTAATCATATATGTGTCATATTGTGCATTTAACTATAAATATATGTGTAACAACATATTTATATGCATATGTGTGTAAATATATGTGTATGTATAAATGTGTGTATGGGCCATGCGTATGTGTAGCCAAATACAAGAGGCAGTTGTCTGTGGTACCTTAATTTTGTAATGGCATAGGAAAAACACATGTTGCATCGTTTGGAACCCATCACACATATTGATGCGCACACACCCTATGGCTTGTTTGTAAAATCTGAAGAACATGGTTGGGGGTGTGTGTATACACGAGTGCGAACTCCTAATACGCATACGGTTGCAAGTAGAATTGTTGTTGTACCTCCTAGTGATTAATAATGATAATTGCTTAGATTGCAGATATTTGATAATAAATCTTTCTTATAGCGTGTAATATGAAATAGATATAATTGTAATTATTTGATGATTATTAGTTGATTATTATTAGATGTTATAGGGTTTTGTCATCATGATGAGGTCAACCAACAACTATTTTGGAACCTCTGTATACATTATCAGAGTTTTACAATGTCTAACCTCTACTACTCTGATTTTATGGTCTATAATTGGCTTTCAAATGCCGATAAATATTGGGCTCAACCAAAGGGTGAAGATAAATGATGGAATTGCCTAAATAAGTAGTTTAACAACGGCTAAAATATAGTAAAGAAAAGTTAGGTTCCCACGATTGCACGTAATTATGCTTGGTAAGAAAACCAACGTAACAAAACACATGACAATTCCAGATGCTAGTCCATATGATTTTCTTGTAGGGCCCAGTGCTCCAAAACGAAACTCAGTTTGCAATTCTCCGTCATATAAAGGCATGGCAAAATGACAAGTAGATTAAAAAACAATGATATTTCCATAGTTTTATGATGTACAACATTTACAATCAAAAGTAGTTATTCAAAAAAAAGATAGAAAACACTCTAGACTCTAGAGGGTCACAGACAGTCATGGGATATTTTATTTAGTAACGTTTACACTACAAAAAGGATATGCAATACAAAAGAAGAGAAAAAAAGGCAAGCATCTTGCCGAACTAACCTGTAAGTTGAAAGAAGCTGTTTTAATTCCTCTTCAAGTTTTTATATAGCTTTGTTTAGCAAACCATTTGCATGATTCAGGACTCCATCACGGCGATTAAAACTTATATTTGAATGGAAAAATCAGACATGCGCTCTCAGCAGATCGATGGCTTCCAAATAGCTTATATATCCAGCATAGTAACCTGTGTGTAAATAAGAATAAGGCTAGGTAAAAGTCGTACATAACTGGTAAGTGTTTGACAATAACATGTTCTACAGTATATTTATTGTTACATTTGAATATCATATATTAAAATTGTTAGTCCTGTTAACATTGCGGATCTATGTGATTGCAAACCGAACTTATGCTTGCCACGTGGGCTTCTGAATTATTGTTTGGGCCGCATTGTTTATTAGCCCATTTTATTTTCTATTGCTATATATAGATATAACCGTGTATCAAAACATTACAGTTTGTACAATTACATTTCCTGTACAACTTCTACATCATTCAATAAAGAAAAGAGAAATTATACTTCGCATTATTCACTTTTCTTACATGGTATCAGAGCTTGCAAATAGTCAAACGGCATCAGAATTTACATTTCTCAATTGAAGAGAGGGACATGATTTTATGAGTCTCCTCAGTTTTAGCATCATCATTGGAGATCATACCTCTCTGATGAGTTTAGCATTTGTTCTCATCAAAACCGTGCCGTGCCAAGCCAAGAATCAGGATCCAAGGCGGCTGCAGTAATTTCTGACCATCAGAGATTCAGTATCTCGTCATTTGGATTGCCCACAGTGCAGTTTTTGGCAATTCTTGAATCTTTTAAAGAGACAAGAATCACCACTGCATTTATCCCTCGCTATTTTGTACAGACTGCCACTTTTTCGTGCAATGGCCTCGCCATATACACATTTTTTTACCTTTGATCTGTTTGTATTGAAGAATGACTGGAGGAAGTGTTGATCAATCATCTGCCACCTCAAGAAACATAACTGCTGATCCCACAAATCCGCCACCAGTGCTTGTCAAATTAAAAAGCCAGGTGATTACTATTCCACTGGATGAGGATAACTATCTGTTGTGGAAATTCCAGGTTGAGGCAGCCTTGAAGGGCTATGACATTCAAGACTATATCAAAGGAACCAAGCCCACACCACCTGCAATGATTGTAAGCCAAGATGGAAGCATGGTCAGTAACTCAGCATATATACATCATTAAAAACAGGACAACTTACTATCATCATGGCTGGTCTCATCAATAAGTGCATATCTCGTATCACAAGTAATAGGATGCAACTCATCTTATGAAATTTGGAATACAATTCAACAAATTTTCAGTTCTCAATCATCTGCTAGGATAATGCACTACAGAAGAGAATTTCAAAATGCAAGAAAAGGAGATTTATCCATGAGAAAATACATTTCTAAGGTAAAAACTCTTGTTGACAAACTAAATTCTGTAGGGCATCATGTTTCAGATAGTGAGCAAATCTTGACATTAACTAATGGCCTCGATGAGGAATATGAATCGCTAGTCACATTCATTGCTACACAACCTACCCTACCAGATATTCAATCAGTATACTCGGCATTATTAGCCCATGAAGGCAGGGTAGAACAAAGAAGGGCAATGCAAAATGAATACAGTGTAAATATGGCCTCAAGTTCAAGAAATCAAAATCAAACAAGAAACATACTTGGCTATGGAAGAGGAAATGCACCAGGGCAGAGAGGGAATCAGAATCCCAGAGGTAGAGGAAGAGGCAGATTCAACAATACAAACAGAGTTAAATGCTAACTATGTGAGAAACCTGGGCATACAACAAACATATGTTACTCAAGATTTAATTCAGATGTGAATAATCCTCAACAGAATCAATCTTGTCAAAGCAGACTAAACATTAACATGGCACAAGCTAACAATCAAAACAAATCAAGTGGAAATAATTTTATAGCACAAGTCACAAGCAATGATGATTCTATCAAGGGTGATGACTTTAGCACTGGAGATTGGTTTCCAGATTCAGGGGCAACCAATCATATTACTAACAAACTTCAAAATCTTAATCTTGGCAATAAAAACTACTTAGGTACGCAAGTTATTCACACTTGTAATGGTGAAACCATGAATATATCTCATATTGGGACATGTACCTCAACAACCTTCTTAGAGTTCCTAATGTGAAGAAAAATTTAATCAGTGTATCCCAATTTACTAATGACAATAAGGTGTATTTTGAGTTTCACCCAAAATATTGCCTAATTAGCGATATTCATAATAAGGACATATTATTTTAGGGTAGTTTGGACAATGGGCTATACAAATTCAACAACATGCAGTCAAGATTGGGGAATAACAAAGATATCTTGTGCTGTAATGCTAATGTTCATTTCAGTTGCGATAATGTTGAAATTAGTTCTATCAATAATGACAAAAATTGTACCAGAAATGATATTCCTATTAACTTTGATAGAATTAATAATGATTCTGGTTGTGATAAAAACAATAACTATATGAAAAGTGATCTTGATATTTGGCATTGTAAGCTAGGGCATCCCAGCTATGACTTGGTATTGAAAATATTAAAAGAAAACAACATTTCTTACAATCACTCACCCATGTCAAGCTTTTGTGTACATTGTCAACTTGGCAAAAGTCATAAGCTATCTTTTGCAGATCATAAACTATCTATACTAAACCACTTGAGTTAGTTACACCAGACCTATGGGGTCCTGCACCATTAAGCTCCAGACAAGGTTACTGGTATTATCTATCCATTGTTGATGCATACACGAGATATATTTGGATTTTCTTTTTTAAAGTTAAATCTGAGACGCATAATGCATGTTGCAGTTTGTAACGACCCAGATTTTTGGCGACTTTGGTTATCGACATAAACTCGATGTCGATAACCAAAACATCGAAAAATCCTGGTAATTAATGAAAGAAATTAGAGGGTGAGGATAGATAAGATATAAACTTAGAATAGAAGAAGAAGAAGAACACAACATCAGAGTAACACGAACCTCACAGCGGAACGAATAACATATAATATATAACATAACTTTGAAATATAACAGTTATGTATACAATAGCACTTATCAGAGTACAACACTTACAACACAGCGGAAATAAACTATAGCTATATGATCCAGAAGCCTCCTGCTCCAGCTCTTCAAGTATATCTGTAAATCCCGACTACTTGACTGCCCGTACAAATTTTGGCACCCAAGAGTTTAGGGAAAACAACAAAGTAAACTCCGGTTCAGTCATGGGACTGGTGTGAGTAAAATAGTTTAACACAGTTTAACATATATATGATATCTCATAAGACCACACTGTAAATACGGAACGGGTTTTTCCCTTAAGAGAATCCAACATCTTTGACAAGCAATATCATTCTGATATATTAATAATGTCTAAGTACAAATATATATCAATCTAGCAGAAATGCTCTCATCTCACGTTCTACATATATAGTATACAATCAAAATCGCAAGCACGTATTGGATAATGGATTTCCAACTATGACAAGGTATGGAACCACCTTCTGCTAGTGTACCTCTAGAGAGGAATACACTGGGTTCAACAAGAACATCTTGCAACCCGGCCACACATGACCGACCACTCATTTCGCTTGAGTGTATCGAATGTACATCACCAACGGTTGGGATCAGCAACCGTTCCCGTATATATATATATATATATATATATATATATATATATATATATATATATATATATATATATATATATATGGGACAACATTGATAGATTTAAGAAACAAATGAATATTCTCTAGATAGGTGATTATACACCCTACTTCGGTGCGACCGACTTAGCCATGCTGCCTGCCCGATTTCTGTCATTTACCGGATGATGAGGCTAGAAGTTACGCATTATCATCACATCAGATTCACTTCGAATGCCACATTGTCAGATCCATCGAAAATCACTAATTGACGTCTACAACAGTACATTACGTGTTAGCTAAAGAAGTTTCCTTCTCCGCTTCCACTCTTGGTACGGTTGAAGAAATCAATGTACGTGATCTTTCTGGAAATACTCTGTCAGACATTCATCTTCATTCACTTAGAATGTCACATTGTCATACCCACCAAATCACAAATTGATTTCCTAAAAAATACAACGTGTATACAACTAAGAGAAACGAATTTCTCCGCCACCACGTATATACGTTTGAAGAGATCAACTTACGCGATCCATTGGATATACTCTGTCAGACCTTCGTCCATACAAGTTGTCCTAGGACTGGACAAACCAAAGGCACTATTCAGTATATCCATCTTAGTCACTGTTATCTAAGACTTATACAACAGCCCTTGCACTTTACTCCGTCTTCAATTATCTTTGGCATATATGATTCGCAACGCTTATGCCAATACAGAGTGGTTCTTTGGATAATAATCCAACCGGTCTCTCCATATTAACAACGTTAAAATGGTCAAAACTGCGATAGTCTGTGAGTTAACTATCAAAGAAAAACAAGTGTGCAAACAACGATATTATTTCCAGATGGAAATTATATCGAACAAACATCATCTAACATTAATCTCTTTAGCTCATTTTACATCTCCTGTTTCCCTATATTCAACATTTGCTATTTTCTAAATTTAGAAAATATACGTTATTAACATTGGGGACGTTTCCATTCCTTGTTTTCTATATTAGAAAACATTTCTGGTTCTTATTGGAAAATATTTCCAAAACTCCTACGTTGGACTTAGGCGGATGTTTAAACAAACCATCGCGATGCCAACTCAAACCATTACACTTATTAACTATATTCACTTAACCATCACTTACTATCAAACCTTAACCATTTCTTAGTTAAAAACGAAGTCAATCAAGGTAGGGTATAATTACCTCTCAGACCTTAACTGAACAACGGTTTAAACTTCGGGATAGACAAGGTTTATCCTTTAAAACTTTAACAAACTTCCTTACGAAATTCTCTTTCAAATAATCTCTATTCGATAACTCCTCCATTCGAATAACTACATTCGATAACCTTTCTTCGAATAAACTATATTCGATTAACTTTATTCGATTAACTTCATTCAACTAACTCTTATTGATTAACTCTACTGGACTAACTCTATTTGATTTAACTCTAATCGATTTACTCTATTTGATTTAACTCTAATCGATTTACTATATTTGATTTAACTCTAATCGATTTACTCTTTTCACTTACTCCTGTCGAATAAACTATATTCGATAACTCCTTTGACTCTATTTGAATAAACTATATTTGATAATTTCTTTAACTCTATTCGAATAAACTATATTTGATAATTTCTTTAACTCTATTCGAATAAACTATATTCGATAACTCCTTTGACTCTATTCGAATAAACTATATTCGATAACTCCTTTGACTCTATTCGAATAAACTATATTCGATTTACTCTTTTTCTCTACTCGAATAAACTATATTCGATTTACTCTTTTTCTCTATTAGATTTGATAACTCCCTTTTCGAATAACCAATATCTGATTAACTCACTTCGAATAACCAATATTCGATTAACTCACTTCGAATAACCAATATTCGATTAACTCACTTCGAATAACCAATATTCGATTAACTCCTTGGGATAACTCTAACTGGTTGACTCTAACCGGTTTATTCTAACTGGTCGACTTAATTGATTAACTCTAACTAGTCAACCTAACTCTAATCGATTTATTTAATCGATTATTTCTAACTCAAATCGACTTCTCCTATTTGAATAACTCCGATTTGATAACGTTTATTCATTTATAAAGATTTACTTTTAGTAACGATTCTTCACTTTATAAATGTTCTCTTTAATGATGTTACTTCACTTATACAAGTGCTGTGTATCCATTCTATTTTAAAACTATCGGTGTTAAAACCAATATCTCTTATCTATATAAGTTCGGACTTGTATATTTCATTTATCGAATGATAAATATTCATTTAATTTATAAACTGTTATTTATAAATTAATCCTTTCTATTTATCTGTTAAAAACAGATTTCCATTTTCTATTCATCTTCTGAACATTCTTTTGATTTAGTTCTTATTTATTTATCAAATAAATATTCCTTTTATTCTATTTATTCTAACAAGTAAATATCTTTTTTAATCCTATTTATTTACCAAATAAATATCTCCTTTAGTCTTTATTTATTTTCTAAATAAATAAACCCTTTTACTTTTATTTATTTCCTAAATAAATAAATTCTTTTAACTCTTTATTTATTCCCTAAATAAATAATTCCTTTTTACTCTTTATTTATTCCCTAAATAAATAATTCCTTTTAACTTGCTATCAAATATATTTCCTTTATATTTAATTTCAAATATATCTCTTTTTAACCCCTTTGATTTTATAAATTTTATTTCCTTTTATAAAATCTTTCTTTCCTTATATATATAAAATCCATTGATTTTATATAAATAAATTATTTTCAAAATATACTTTGAAAACCTCCTTTCTACCTTCTGGTATTTCTTATGGTATTTAACACACCAAACAACAATGATAAGTATCGTCCCACCCACACATAATCAACACCAGATTATATATCACATTATATATCACAATATATAAATCATAGTAAAATAACTGTTGAGGAATCCAGTTGGATTCCTCCAACCTGTTTCCCTGCATCATAGATGTTACACAATATAATTAACGTCGATTTCACTTCGATGTGAAATATTCTGATAAACAGAATCGACATATAAATATTTAGCGGTATATATATATAATTTCTACTAACTGACTAGCAGTTCAATCAAACAGTCAACACACAGTCAAACAGACAATATTTAACAGTTCTAAGAATACGTTGTAAATATAGAACTGTTCAGAGGTTGTGTGTTTTACTCACATTGACGCGTTAACCGTAAAATAACGGTTTGCGTTATTTGATTCAGTCGGATAATTTATTTCTCCATAAATTGTAACGGGCTCGATTTCACGTCCAGTCAGTTCCATGACGTTGCCCTGTCCATACGATCCTGTCGGATCTCACCGTTCGTGATTTCGTTTCCGTATGAACTAGATACGAGATTTTAAAGTTAGAACATGGTTTAAATAAACTTAAACTCTTTTTGTTTATGATTGGGCCTTTACCAATTTATTTTGTGGCCCACTACCCTTTTCATCCCGTCTCCACTTATCAAACCCAGCCCGCTTAACAACAACAAAAAAAAGGCTGCGCCTCTTTCTTCTTCGATATCAGTCCGAGCTTCAGAAAAATCGCCCTCCTCCATTTTCGGTTTTCTTGTGTTCACCTCCTTCCCTCAAACCGTATAAAACATTGCCACCACTTTCTCATCCACACGTGGACTTCCGTCACTCCCCAGACACTTCGGTGTACATCCAACTCAACTCACCAGCAAACCCACTGTACAACCGCATGTATCTTACATGAACAACTCCACCATTTGAACCTACTCCGAACTCCTTTACAGCCGACAGTTTCCACGTCGGTCACTTTCCCAACAAACCATATAGCTGCTTCTATATTACCAAAAAAACATGTAGCTGCTTCTTCCCGTCAACATACTCGCCCCTGTCACGCTCAAACCACGCTCCACCCGCTGCCAAACGATGATCACCCCGACCATACTTGCCTGCACTATATTTTCTTCATGAACGCTTCTCCCCAAAAATAGCGATTGCCAGTCCTCTCACTTCATATAGTAACTTGTGTATCTTTGTATTGGATTTTTCAGTGAAGTTTTACTTTTCTTTTGGTGGCGACTCAAATTTTGATTTGCAGAAGACCTAAGAGGGAGTTAGGTTATAAGGGAGGGATGGGGTATTTATATACATTGATCTTGTAGACGTGGACGCTGCTTATCCATGAAAGAAATTGGTGGTACACGTTGTATAAGAAGTAACCATTTATATATAATATATATAGCTGCCGACATCAACAGTATCTATTTTGTCACTTATACAAAATAACTTGCCTGCCATATTTTATCCAACTGCATGAAATTCTCAACCAACTGCTTGTTCCAGTGGCATATTCACGAGACAAATTTCAAGTTTTATGCATGTTTTATTTAAGTTTTAAAGAAGTTTATCATGCTCTGCTACTAAAAATTCCGCTCTCTTACGGACTGTTATTGACAAAAATATAAATACCGTTGAGATCAATAAGGTGTCATGATCCCAAAAATATAATAATACCGGTAGTTTAACTTATTTTGTGGAACCCCAAAATATCGATACAGGGTGCACAACACTTCAAAATAAAAATGCTTATTTAATTAATTAAAAATTACAGTTAAATTCTAAAAATTAAATTATCGTTATGTCCCAAAAGAACCTTGTCTAAATTCAAACCCGATCTCCAGTTATATCGAATAAACCGTTATGGTCGATAAACGATTCTATAGCGACTATTTTAAAATTTGATTTGGACATATCTCAAAATCTACACGACGAAATCCCGATTTTTCTCTTCCACCAGAAAGATATACTCCACCAGCTCCACACGTTTCTTGTTTCACAGAAATCCAGCTTAAAACGAATCCTGTACATTCAGTTGAAGTTCAAATCGCCAAATTACGAACTGCAGCGCCATTTCAAGCTCGATTTTAATTATATTAAAATTCTACGTTCAAACTGACGTCGATTGAATATATTCGTCAATATAATTCAACTTTAAGCTGAATTAAATCTAAGGGAAGACCCTGTTCACAGAATATTGTGATTTCCAATATTTTTAATTATTTCTGAATTAAATATATTATTTAATTATTTAATTTAATTAAATATTCACTATAATTTAATTAACGACGATTTAATTCCCTAAATCACTATTTATATAATTAAATAAATTAATTATAACACCCCTAACAATGCGGGTCATTACACAGTTCATAAAATTTATAGAAAGACAAATGAACTACAACATTATAATTGTTCAAACAAATGGGGCAGTGAATTTTTCCCACTCAAAAATTATTTTAATCAAAAGGGCATAATACACAGAAAAACTTGCCCCTATACATCTGAGCAGAATGGCATCGCTGAAAGAAAACACAAGCATATCATAGAAACAGGTTTAACTCTGTTATCTAATTCATATTTACCTATGAAATATTGGGATGAGGCATTTCACATAGCTGTTTATTTAATCAATAAGATGCCTATAAAGGTACTACAATACAAGTGTCCACATGAGGTCATTTTTGGAAATAAACCAGATTACACTATTTTGAGAACATTTGGATGCTTGTGTTTCCCATGCCTCAGACCTTATAACAATCACAAACTTACCTTAAGATTCAGTCCATGTACTTTTGTAGGTTATGCTAAAGGCCAAAAGGGATACAAGTGCATGAATAATAAAGGCAAGATAATTATTTCCAGACATGTTGTTTTTAATGAATGTGTTTTTCCTTCTGTAGACAAGGAAAACATGCTTAATCAAGGAAAGGATCAATCCAGAATTACAATGCAGGCCTTACCACTTTTGTCAGAAAGGAATGTGCAAACAAATAGAGATGAATCATTGCATCAAACACATAGAGATGAATCATTGCATCAAACACCAGCCACTCCAACTGTATCTAGCACTAGGTCTGGATACAGTTCAAGTGAACCAATGTCTGATGAAGATCAACCACACATCAATAATATGCATAACAACAATGATAATAATCACAGCAATGATAACATCACATCAGATGCAGACAATGAAGACACTGAAAGGGAAGGACCACAAACTAGACATCACATGGTTACTAGAGCCAAAAGTGGTATTTTCAAACCTAAGGTGTACACTGCCACAACTAAAGATACAGATGATTTAATTGAACCAGTCATGTATGAACAAGCAGTTAAAAACCAATCATGGTGCAAGACTATGGACGAAGAGTATAATGCCCTAATTAAAAACAAGACATGGACACTTGTTACTGCAACAAAGGCTAAAAATATTGTGGGATGTAAGTGGATATTCAAGCTTAAAAAGGATGCAAATGGAAGAATATCTAAGTACAAGGCCAGGTTAGTTGCAAGGGGGTTCACACAACAATATGGTTTCGACTTCAATGAAACATTCTCTCCAGTGGTCAAGCCAACTACCATCAGAATTATTTTAACTTTTGCACTACAAAAAGGTTGGAATATAAGACAAATGGATGTATGCAATGCATTTTTGAATGGAGAATTACATGAGAATGTGTATATGCAGCAACCAAAGGGGTATGAGGTTCAAGGCATGAAAATCATGTTTGTAAGTTACATAAGGCCATATATGGTCTAAAACAAGCATCAAGGGCCTGGTACATTAAATTAAAAGAGACACTGACATCATTGGGGTAAAAGCAACAAAGTCAGATAATTCACTATACACCAAAATTAATAACCAGTGTACAATATACATACTTGTGTATGTTGATGGCATTTTAATAACTGGAAATAACACCATAGAAATTGACAAAGTCATCACACATTTGGATCAAACATTTGCCATTAAAGATATGGGTGAAGTGAACTACTTTCTGGGAATACAAGTTCACAGGGAATCTAAGTCAGAAATTTTCCTTTCTCAAATGAAATACATATCAGACATTCTTGTCAGAGCAAACATAGGGAAAGCTAAACCTTACTCTACTCCTATGATCAGTAATCTAGTCTATCAAAATACATGGGTGAAACTATAGAGAATTGCAAGCAATATCGTAGTATTGTTGGAGCATTGCAGTATTTAACAATTACAAGACCTGAAATCAGTTTTAGTGTGAATAAAGTTTGCCAATTTATGTCTAACCCCTTAAGCGATCATTGGAAAGCTGTAAAACAAATCTTACGCTATTTATAAGGCACACAAGACTATGGATTAAGAATACAAGCCAGTAAAGAAATTAATCTAAATGCTTACAAGGACGCTGATTGGGAAAATGATCCAGATGATCGAAGATCAACCTTTGGCTACTACCTGTTTATGGGATCGAACCCAATTTCTTGGCGTACGAAGAAACAACTCACTATCTCGAGGTCGAGCACCGAGGCGGAATACAGAGCGATTGCTTCAGCTACTGCCGAGCTCATCTGGGAAGAAACCCTAGTTGAAGAATTAGGGTTTCAAACCTCGAAGAAACCCACTTTATGGTGTGATAATAGAAGTTCATTCTCTCTTTCCATGAATCCCATACAGCATTCAAGGATCAAACATATTGAAATAGACCTTCACTTTGTTAGAGAACGAACGGATTCTGGAAAGCTTGTTATCAATCATCTACCAGCATTCTTTAAGAAGGCGGACATCCTTACAAAGGCACTATCTAGAAGATATTTTGAGAGATTAAGAGCAAAGCTCAAAGTTCATCATGGCGGCGCATAGCTAAAAGAGAAATGAAACCCTAGTTCGATTTGAGGCGGGGTGTTAACATTGCGGATCTATGTGATTGCATACCGAACTTATGCTTGCCACATGGGCTTCTGAATTATTGTTTGGGATGCATTGTTTATTAGCCCATTTTATTTTCTATTGCTATATATAGATATAGCCGTGTATCAAAACATTACAATTTGTACAACTACATTTCCTGTACAACTTCTACATCATTCAATAAAGAAAAGAGAAATTATACTTTGCATTATTCACTTTTCTTACAAGTCCAACATCTTGCACACTTTGTATCACATAGACATTAATGAAGTTAACAAATCAAACTAGAAACCAGTGCACAGCTAAAGCAATATAAATAAGTTAAAAGGCAAATAAGGGGTTGTTATCTAACTCTCATTATATACGTAGATAGTAAACTGGCATGAATACATAATAGAATTGAGACTAATTTTGCAAAACTAAAAATGAATTGAATAATGCCTCTAATTTCCAAAAGGTAGAAAAGAAATAATCAATCTATAAGAATCTTATAATAGATGATCTTAAAAGCATAATGTTGCAAAATAGAAAATTTAGTGGAAAAAATGAATAAATGTGATAAGACGTTAATAATTAAAAAAATACCTTCGCTTGTGTTATGTGCTTTCTTAATTAAACATCTACAATACATAATTAATATTTTGAAATTGTAGAAGCCGACCATTTGGGATCCTAAAACATAAGAATGACACTTGATTACATGTAGATACAAAAGGTGAGTTACGTTGGATGTGTTAACAAAATTAACTGCCACATCACAGAGAAAAAATAGTCGTAAAATATAGGATGGAATTGATCACCATTAAACATATAGTTGTAACATCCTTTTCTTAAATGTAAAACATACATAGAACCTGAAATCTAAAAATCGATAGGCAAATCTGTTTTCAATAATTTTTTACATCATGCATTAGCCTTTCAGACATCATATCTAGTATCTATATATAGATATCTTTAGAATAAATTTAAAATAAAAGCTTTGATGATAACAAATCAACATTTTGTTTGTAAAAAGAGGCAGAAAATAAAACGTGATTTCTACACTAAAAATATGTATGAAATAAATGGGAAAACACTACAGTGTAAGCATACTATAATGGTTTATGTAAACTGAATTACCTAAAGTGTAACATCCCACTTTTTCGTACCATTTTGAGCTGACATTTTACTTCTACAGTCAACCCAGATTATACAGAAAAGCAAAATGTTAAGAGAAAGAAGTTAGAGGATGAGAAAGATATGATAGAACTAATAGAATAGAAGAATACGAAAACATCACATCAGAATCTCAAAGCGGAATTTTAACAAAATATAATATTACATTACATATCAGAGTCTATTACATCATATTACAACATTAGAATACAACATCATATGTGATACTGGCCCAATACACAAACTGGATACTTAGGGATAAATGCAACTACTAAATGGGTTCTTGAACTCATACTCTACAATACTTCAAAGGATTTCCATTAGCCACTTGGATCACTTGTCTACTCATAACAAGTATTATGAGTACCCAAGAGTTTAGGAAAACAGAAAATAAACTCTGGGTCAGTCAGGGGACTAGTGTGAGTAAACACAGTTAAAAAGATTAGAGAACAGGGAATTAGGTTTTTCACATTGGACAGATTCATTTAACTTTAGAAATCTTCAGACCAATCCATAACTAATATATGGATGATGACCCAATTATTTTATATCAAAACATTTGATATTATAATAGTTTTTATCAAATAAATAATCATCTAGTGAAACGCTTGCATCTCACGTTCACATATATGGTATAAAATCTAAAACCGCAGAGCTCTTATTGGAGATTGGATTCCAACAAACAAGGTAGGGGATCACCTGCCGATCAGTGTACTCTAGAGAGGATACACAGGGGTTCAACAAGAACATCTTGCAACCCGGCCTCACATGACCGTCCACTCATTTAGCTTGAGTGTAACGAATATATTACCACCTCCACGGTTGGGATCGGCAACTGCTACCGAATGCTGCAGCAGTGAAAAAGAGATGAAAAAAAAGGAATTTCTCTAGATGGTGATAATACACCATGCTTGGGTATGACCCAACTAGCCATGCTGCCTAGCCCGATTTTTTGTCATTTCTGGTTGATGAGGCTTTGAGGCTATGTTTATCTCCCAGAACATCTGGTCATCATTCACTTTGAACGCCACATCGTCAAACCCGTCAATCCCTAGTTGATCTTCCAAAAATATTACGGGCATAAAAGCTAAGAGAAACGAATTTCTCCACCGCCAGACGAAATACCTTGAAAAGATCGCCTTATGTGATCTATTAGGAGTATTCTGTCAGACATTTGTCCATACAAATTGTCCTGGGACTAGACAAACCGAAGGCACTATTCTATAAAACAAAATAGCCCTTGCATATCTCCGTCTTCAATTATCTTCGATAATCTCTGACCCGCGATGTATATATCAAATCGAAGTGGAATATAAATTCCGGACTCTTCGAAATGATTAGCATAATTTCTTTTATAGTTAGTCAGTACTTAAGCAACAGATTTCAAAATTTTATCTCAAAGCATTTCTTGTTACAAAGAAAATAATTATCAACTTCCGATGATTGAATTAGATACACTTCAAGGCTTAACAAAACCAAATTAATCAGGTAGTCGTTAATAATGTCTACTATAGTTAGATTAATTCATTCCATATATTCTTTAAATCACAAGCTCTGACCAAACAGAATAACATATCTCTGTATTGTTTAAAATCTATATATTTGACTGTTTATTATAAATGAACAACTAATGCATATGCTTCGTACACGGTAATTAATTCAAAAATATTAATTCGTTTATTTCGACAATTATTTGTAATTAAATACTTTGTCTCACCTTGTTCATCGTCGTTTCATTTCTAAACAAACACTAATAATTTGAAGTTATATAAATTCCTATTTATATTTTATATTTTTCCTTTTCTTTTCATTTCTAATTTATTTTCTTCTGTCCAACCTGGCCAAGTATCATTAGCCTATTCTTCTTTCCTTTTTCTTATCTATTCTTTTTCCTTTCTTATTTACTCAATGGTCCAAATCCTTTGGCCCAACCATTCTCTCTTTTTATTCTTTTATTTTCTTCTTCTTTTAATTGCCCGGCCCAGAATCTGGCCCATCACGCATTAGCCCATCTTCCTATTTCTTAATTTTCACCACCATTTCTTCTTACATGCCACGCCTATATTTTTTATTTATTTCTTCTTTGCTGTTTTTCCCATTTCTATCCTTTGTTTTAACTTGCTACTTCTCTACTTTCATTTGTTAAACAAGTATTCTTTGCCTCCTCTTCTTTTTAATTCCAGCGTGCCTTTTCCCTGCTGATACCCTCTTCTCTTCTTGTTATTACTGTTGTCACTTTTTCCTAAATCCAACATTTGTGCACCACCTCTTCTTTGGGTTTAATCTTTGTTTTGATTTTTTTATTTATTTTCTTCTTTCAAATAGTAATGAATGCCTGTGCTAACCCAAAGGTCGAATCATTTGTCGCAGAGGTTCCTTCTTCCCTCTTCTTCTCCGATGACATGCTGTGTAATCGTGATACACACACACACACCATGCACATGCACAAACACCTCGCCCATCATCACATTGTGCTGATCATCTCCACACACCACGCATCATACAATGATTCCATTTCCCAACCCAACTTGATCACAAGAATCCCTACAGTGCTTTTCACTGTTCATGCCCATTCTTCCCTTATATTTCTAATCCAAGAAACCGTTTGCTGCTACCACCTCTGATCATCAGAACGCATCGGACTTAGGCCACGCCACCGTGATGACTTCCAGTGCTAATCTACCCTGGCGCGCAACCCTCTCTCTCCACTTTGGCGGTGCAGTTCCGCCATGACTCAACGACTACAAAAATTACCTTAAAACCCTATTTTCCCACTGTTCTCTCAATTCTCGTAATAGGAAATTTGTTTTATATTTTTCCTGAGTCCCTCGCCCTCACACGCTTCTCTGAGCTCACCTTCGTTCATCCCGATCGTTTAGATCGCCGGAGATCTTCCCATATACCATTTCCAATCATCCTATAATACCCCGGCAACCACAAACTTAAAAATCACAAAATTTGTATTAAAAATCATTATTTCGTCCTATGATTTCATTCGTATAATCAAAACTTGATTTTGTGCTACTTGAAAACTCTGGATTCTTCAGTTGTTACGGGAAAGTATACAAATCACAGACCACACAGACTTATAGAGCTTAAATTTATTTTTATTATATACTAGGGGCCTAAATGAACATTTTTCATGAAAAAACCGAAGTCTGAAACTTGCTTGAATTTGGTTTATATATGAAGACGAAGAGGAATGAATTTTTATTATCTCTTGAGTCACAAATACAAGGACCAGAGTATTTATACTTAAAGTACAAACAGCATACAACAAAACATCATACAGGAAACAATCCGAAATACAAACGCAAAAACAATGTTCACTACAACATTTAAAACTACATACAGACTATATAAAATGAAGATCAAGAGAACCTCTCATACTTCTACATCCCCCCCTCAAGCTGGACTGGGTGGTATAAGTAGAAGTCCAAGCTTGGATGAAAGAAATGCATGTTGATCTGCACCCAATGGCTTTGTCAATAAGTCTGCTACTTGAAGAGCAGATTTAACATGAAAAATGTTAATAAAATTTGCATCTACATAATCTCGAACAAAATGACAATCAACTCTTAAGTGTTTGGTCCTCTCTTGAAACACCTTATTTTCAGCAATATATTTGGCTGCAATGTTATCACAAAAGAGATTTATAGGAAGAGGCACTGAAACATGTAAATCTTCAAGCAAACCTTGCAACCATATCAATTCACTTGTGGTGTAACTTAAACTTCTATACTCAACTTCACATGTGCTTTTTGATGTGGTTTTCTGTTTCTTAGTCTTCCATGCAATCAAAGAGCTTCCCAAAAACACAACATAACCCGATAAAGACTTTGCAGAAAAGGGGTAACTTCCCCAATCAGCATCACAATATGTTGAAAGAACCATATCAGATGATGCAGAATAGAATAACCCAATATCAATGGTGCCTTTAAGATATTTCAAAACATGCATAGCAGCGTCAAAATGAGTCTGAGCAGGTTTACTTAAGAATTGACTTAATTGTTGAACAGCATAGGAGATGTCTGGTCGAGTCATATTTAAATAAAGAAGCTTTCCAATTAGTCTTCTGTATATCTCAGGGTCCTCAAGCAAAGGTGTGTCATGTATACTTTATTTCAAATTTTTTTGCATAGGAAAAGACACTGATTTGCATTGTTCCATATTTGTATCTCTCAAAAGGTCCAAAATATACTTTCTCTGATTCAATAATATACCTTGTTTTGATATAGAAACCTCAATGCCTAAAAAATATGTCAAAGAACCTAAATCGTTTATTGTAAAAGCAGAATGAAGAACTCTTTTGACAGAAGTAATTTCATCAGCAGAATTTCCAGTAATCAGGAGATCATCTACATACGCAAGAATAACAGTAAAAGTACCTTGAGTAGACTTGATGAATAAAGAGTAATCCTGCCTTGATTGCTTATATCCAAGTTTTAGCAATTGATTAGTGAGTTCGACATTCCATTGCCTTGCAGCTTGCTTTAAACCATACAAAGATTTCTTTAGCTTGCACACTTCTCCTGTTTTTGCTTTATTATATCCAGGTGGAGGATACATATAGATTTCTTCATCAACATAACCATGTAGAAAGGCATTGTTAATATCAAGCTGAAATAAATCCCATCCTTTTGCTGCAGCTAAAGCAATAATAACTCTAACTGTAGTGAATTTAGCAACAGGGCTGAAAGTGTAGTTAAAATCTTTTCCCTTTACTTGCTTGTCACCTCTTGCCACTACCCTTGCTTTACATTTGTTTAAAGTACCATTTGGATTAAACTTTGCCTTGTATACCCACTTGCTTCCAATTGCAGTCCTGTTTGAAGGTAAAGATATTATATCCCAAGTTTCATTTTTCTCAAGAGCCTGCAATTCCTTTTCCATAGCCTCTCTCCATTCAGGATAATCTTTAGCTTGATGATAAGAATTTGGTTCATAAACCGAAAACACATTTGCTAAAGAAGCAATATATTGTGAATTCAAATGTGCCAAAGAAGGATTAGATAGAACTTGTTGAATAAAAGAAACATTTGTAGGAGGTTTTTAGTGTTTTTCTAAAACAAAATTATCAATTTTTTTAGGTAATTGAATATGTCTAGAAGATTTTCTGATTGGAAAAGAAGAATTTTGAGGAAGTGATTGTTGTGGAGAGTGAATTGGTACTGAATTAGTTTGTGAGTTAGTTGAAGAGGAAGTTGAAGTGGATGATGTTTGTAGTGAATCTTTAGAACTACTTTGTGGTAAAGAAGAAGTATTTTGTATTGGAGATAACAAAGAAGAATCAGATGATAATTGTAACACCCCGAATTTCAGTTAACACTGATATTCACTAATTACAGAATTAATAATCTCATATGTGAGAATCAGGGGAAACGGGTTACGTCATTGTGTTCGGCTCAGAAAAATACGCGAAATAGAGTCCGAAATTTTGTAAATCGGAGTCTGTATGACCCGGTTAAGGCCCAAAGAAGTTTTCGGGAAATTTGAATTTCGAAACATGCAGAAATGGGGCCAGGCGGGAAAACTCCCGCCCAGCCAAGTCGACTTGGCTGTCGACAGGGCTGCCGACTTGCCTGTCGACATGCCTGTCGACTTGGCAGTCGACAGGGCTGTCGACATGCCCTGTCGGCTGATTCTGGCCTGGGTGCACCTGGTTGAGTTTTGTGCTGGGTTGGAGGGCTTGGGACGAAATCTGACGGACCTAAACTAACCTAGGGTTAATCTAAGGGTCTAAAACACATCCTAATCCTATAAATAAGACCCTAAGCTAGCCTTAAATGATCGTAATCCTATCCTCTAACTAAACTATGCCAAAATTTTCTATGATCATGGCCTCCACTCAAAACCCTAGCCTCCATCCTCTTTCTAAACTATTTCTATGAAGGCTTTCATGTTCATACAAGCATTTTTAAGTTGTATGAGTGATCATTAGCTTGCATTCATCATCAAGTTGCAAGCTTTATTTTCATGGCTAGAGTTTTTGGGTGATTTTTGGCAAGGGTTTGCTTATTGGAGTTTAGTGGTGAGTTTCTATAGCCTTAATAATCAATTGTTAAATTGATTATGATAGGATATGATAAGATATGGCTATGTTTGTGGATCAATGTGTTTATGCAAGTTTAGTATAGTGTATGTTGTGTGTTTTGCGAGTTTTATGCTATAGGTTATGCAAGTTTAATGCTATGTTTTATGATGCTCATTATGCAAAACACTATGTTGAACATTGATTCATATGTAACATGTTATGCAAGCTATATGTGAGATTATATGCAAGTTCATATGTAACATGTAATGCAAGTTATGTGCATGATTATATGCAAGTTCATATGTAACATGTTATGCAAGTTATGTGTTTGGTTATATGCAAGTTATGTGCATGATTATATGCAAGTTCATATGTAACATGTTATGCAAGTTATGTGTTTGGTTATATGCAAGTTATGTGCATGATTATATGCAAGTTCATATGTAACATGTTATGCAAGCTATATGTGAGATTATATGCAAGTTCATATGTAACATGTAATGCAAGTTATGTGCATGATTATATGCAAGTTCATATGTAACATGTTATGCAAGTTATGTGTTTGGTTATATGCAAGTTATGTGCATGATTATATGCAATTTCATATGTAACATGTTATGCAAGTTATGTGTTTGGTTATATGCAAGTTATGTGCATGATTATATGCAAGTTCATATGTAACATGTTATGCAAGTTATGTGTTTGGTTATATGCAAGTTAACATGTGACATGCTATGCAAGTTTACACCTTTGTATGACATAAGAATCATATGCAAGTTACCCCCTTTGTGACATATGTGCTTCATGCAAGTTTGGGTTAAATGCTAGTTGGGTTTAATGTATGCTCATATATGCAAGTTGACACCTTTTAAACCCATGATAAAGTTATATGCTATGATTGGTTAAACCCATGGCATTTGTGATGAATCTTCCCTTTATTATGTCATGTTATGAGAACGAATTACGTGGGGAACGATGGGGTTAATATGCATGTTAATAAAATGGTGGGAAATGGGTATGCTTAAGCATAACATAAAGTGAATGGACATAATTGGGAACTTACCTATTAAGTTAGGTCTACCCATATTATGGAATTGGGAATTTACCTATTAAGTTAGGTCTACCCATATTATGGAATTGGGAATTTACCTATTGAGTTAGGTCTACCCATATTCTTGAAATTGGTAATTAATTAGGGATAATTAATACAAATTATGGGGGTGATTAATTAGGTGTAATTAATCGACTAAGACACGAGGTTGGACCCTTTTGTAGCATAAGACTACCCGGAACCAACCGGCAAATCCAGCGGCTGCAAATGATTGGCCCAATGTGAGAGGTCTTAGTCATAAACTAAATACATGACAAGTGTAAAGACACGAGGTTAGACTCTGTTATGGTGTAAGGCTGCCCGGAACCAACCGGCATATCCAGCTGTTATAAAAGACAGTCTAATGTGAGAGGTCTTTACAAAGGTTACGATCTTAATTAATTAAGAAACACTTAACCAAATTAGCATGTAGTGGGGCATGAGGGGTTAAGTGGGTGCCTTGGGTGGCATGTAGTAACTAGTGGGGGTGCCTTGGGTGGCATGTAGTAACTAGTGGGGGTGCCTTGGGTGGCATGAGGAAACTAGTGGGTTGCATTGGGTGGCAATAGAAAATACGATTATAATACTTAACCAAAGTGGAACATGTAATTAAACATGATTAAAGGGTTAAGTAAGTGCCTTGGGTGGCATGTGGGAATCAAGTAAGTGCCTTGGGTGGCATGTGGAAATCTAATGGGTGCCTTGAGTGGCAATTAAAATATGATTAAAAGACTTAACCAAAATTTATAACATGTAAGTGGACATGGTTAAAGGGTTAAGTGGGATTCACTAGAAATGACAATCTTAGGTGGGTAGCTTGTGGGGGCCCATTTCAACCAATATCCCAAACGTATCTTTGTGGGCTCGACCCAAGTCGAGGACGGGACACGCATATTGGGCTTGACTGTAAGAGGCCAAAACGGGTTAGCGGTGGCAACGCAATTCCAACGGGTTTCATATGCGTGTGTGGATCCGGGCTGGTAAGTAAGACGTTGTTGCATCGCGTAGGTATAAGCCGTGCACCGTTGATATTATCGGGTCGCTAATTTGGGGAATGATACACCCCACTGTGGGGCCAGCACGGGTATCTACGTTAGGGAGCCGATCGCTTGGGGAGTAGTGGGTACACCTAGTGGAGATAGGGGCAGACGGCACCTATGTAGTCAGCTAGGGTACACGAAACTACTATTAAAAATTACTAAGTACACTTAGTGGGATCAACCTTAAGTAGGAATTATCCTTGGGTGGGTAGAACTGGTGTGGTGCAGTGTAGGAATTACCCTTGGGTGGGTAGATCTGGGGTGGTGCAGTGTAGTAATTATCCTTGGGTGGGTAAATGCGTCTTTTCGGTTATCTTAGTACATCCTGTGTTTAGTTGGCTACTTAGTGTAGTCATTATCCCCAGAGGTACCGTACCTTGTTTATATCATACCCTAATTACTTTAATGATTATATTGTTAAGGTTATAGGACTCGCTCAGACTTATGTCTGACCCCGTTGTTTTTTTATCTTTTTCCCAACCCTCAGGTTATCAGAGTGGGCCTTGCACTAGTGGGCTTTGATCAGACTGCTTTATCTATCTTTTGGAGCTTGGACCGTGGATGTAAAGCTCAGTTTATCTTTTCTATTATGGCTATTAAGTTATGTAGTGGGATTATGTACTTTTGTTTTATCAGGATGGATATTATGTACTTGACTCTTGTTTATGGTTTTGGTGTAACCAAACATGTTTTACTTTCCGCTGCAATGAAATGATGTTTTAAATTCTCAAGTATTACTTATATCTGTCTTGTTGTAATTTTTCTATTCTATATTCACTTAAAATACTCCACCGATGTTATGGCATTCCCTTAGTGAGTGACCGTAGCGGGTGTGGGGTGTTACACGTGGTATCAGAGCTTAAGGTTACCAGAACAGATAAAATTTTTAGAAAAACTATTTTCTAAGAATATTTTTGAAAGGAATATTTTCAAAAACATGTCTTTTAAGAGAAAAGTTTTTGAAAGAAAAGCATAATCCCCGATAGCCATATCTTTATCTTTCGAATTCTCCGTTTTGAATCTCTTCCTCTCTCGTTTTGAGTTTCCCCTCCGTGTATAGATGATCTTTCTAAGATAGATAAGAATGGAAAACCACTTCAAGGGACTTAGACGTTAGTCGGATTAGAAGTTGGTTCAAGAAGAAGGAGGACTGGTAGGTACCTATTGGATAGACGATGGGAGGAAGGCTCAAATAGTTGTTTGGTTAATGAAGGATGAAGCCTCATTGGTGGGAGGTTACGAGTGGAGAATGGGAAGAAGAAGGCGAGTAGTTATCCTTTTGGGAGGAATAGGACACCTTATTAGGGTTGTCCAAAGGGGCAAGGGCAAGGTATGGAATCTTCTGGAGGGTAGTTGTATTCCCTCACGGCTAGTGTACCAGATGGGGATAAGACCGTCTAGGTTGGAATTTGGATTTCTTTATTATCCGGTTCGAACTTTATTTGATTCTGACGCATCGAGTTCGTTTATCTCATCGTTGTTAGTTGAGTCACTGCACTTAGACACCAGTTTAGTAGATGATCCCTTAGTTGTTTCAAACCCAATTGGGGGCTCCATGATGTGTTTGGGTTTGAAAGTTTCTATACTTAGCGTTGAGTTTAGATGTGATGCTTCTTGGGCTTCACGGGCTATGGGTTAGTTTTGGGCATGGACTGATTATCCAGTAATGGTGCTGTTCTTGTTTGTGGAAGGAGAGTTGTTAGGCTTACGCCCCGCTTGGGTAACACTCTCGAGATCTCTTGTAATCCCATGGAATCTGTTATGCTAAGTTATCTAGAATCGCTTGACACGTCGGTCTAGAGTTTGCGATCTGTTAGAGTGGTCTGGGAATACTCGGATGTGTTTGAGGAGGTGAAGGGCTTACCTCCGGAGCGGGAGATTGACTTCCGAATATATCCGGTAGACAATGCCAAACCAGTATCTTGGCCAGTGTGCCACATGGCTCCTCGTGAGAGGAGGGAACTCCATAAGCAAGTAGGCGATTTGCTTGAGAAGGGGTTTAGAAGACGAAGTATATCGGAGTGGGGTGCTCCAGTAGTTTTTGCTATGAAGGCGGATGGGTCCCTCAGACTTTGTGTAGATTATAGGGAGTTTAACAAGATAACAAAGAAGAATAGACACCCATTGCCGAGGATTGATGATCTCTTTGATCAGTTGGTTGGCGCCTCAGTGTTTTCGTAGTAGGACTTAGCCACGGGGTTTCATCAGTTGAGAGTGGCTGAGGATAGTACAGAGAAGACTACCTTTAGGACTCCGGATGGTTTTTATGAGTGGCTGGTGATGCCATTTGGTTTGACGAACGCCCCCGCATACTTTGTTGATTTGATGAGAAGGGTGTTCAGGGAGTACCTAAATACGTTCGTGATGGTCTTTGTAAATGACATCTTGGTCTTTTCTAGGAGCGAAATAAGTTTTCGTATGTTGTCAATAGGTTGAGCAAAGCCAGTTATGGGATAAACGGTGGTTTTGGAGCGAGACTGGCGAGGACATCCAGAGTTGGACAAGGGCTTAATTATTTAGCCGTTTTTACTAGTATCATCTCACGTAGGTCGTCTGAATTCGAAGGAGGTATCCCTTGGGTGTTTGTCTGATATTGGTTTAGGCCTTTGGCGCTTGCATTTGGGGGATGTCGAGTTCGACTAGGGTGGTCTGCGTGAGAGATGGACAGTTGTGATGATTTTGGATGGGGTAATATCCTGGCTTTCTCTAAAAGTGGAGAAGAGCATGCCCTACATCTTAGGGAAGTGTTGGAGACTCTTCGAGCGCATAGTCTTAGGACAACAAAAGTGGATGGGATTCTTACCATCCTATGAGTTTGAGATAGCGTATACCCATAGCAAGGGTAACGTGATAGCGGACGCCTTAAGTAGAAAAAGGTTTTCCTTGAGTTCATTGTTCGTTGAACGATGGAGCTTAGAGTTTATTTCTATGTTTGACTTTAGACCTTCCGTTGACTTTGTACCCGGTTTGCTAGCCTCCTTGGAGGTTAGGCCTACTCTTTTGGGGCGGATTGGCGGAGCGCAGCGAGACGACCCACAGTTGGTTGAGTTAGTAGAGAAGCTCATGAGGAGGGGGAGTCGTCCAGCCATTTGAGTAGGTACACCCTAGATGGTAAGGGGTGGTTGCGTAGAGACGGTAGACTTTGTGTACCGCAAGACGAGGGTTTGAGGAAGGCTATACTTGATGATGCACATCGTTCAAAGATGACCATTCATCCCGGTAGGGACAAGATGTACCAAGACATGAAGCGAGTTTTCATTTGGGCCGGTATGAAGAAAGACGCGGCCGAGTATGTCGCTAGATGCTTGGTGTGCCAACAAGTAAAAGCGGAGCCAAAGAAACCCGGTGGGTTGCTTCACCCATTGGAGGTTCCGCTATGGAAGTGAGTAGTGTCTCGATGGATTTCGTCAATGGATTACCAAGATCGAGGAAGGGTAATACGGGAATTTGGGTTGGGGTAGACAAACTTACTAAGAGTGCCCATTTTATACCCGTGAAGAGTAAGAGGACTTCTCAATGGCTAGCTTCAGTCTACATTCGAGAGATTGTTAGATTGCATGGTGTACCTTCCAGCATAGTGAGTGATCGAGATCCTATCTTCACTAGCGAGTTTTGGAAGAGTTTGAAAGAGGCGGTAGGGACTCAGCTGTGTTTGAGCACCGCAAATCATCCTCAGACGGACGGCCAGACCGGGAGGGTAAATCGCATTTTAGAAGACCTTTTGAGGCTATGTATCTTAGATTTTGGAGGTACATGAGAAGAGCATCTTCCATTGGTGGAGTTCGCATATAATAACAGCTTTCAGTCTAGTATTGGCATGGCTCCTTTCGAAGCTTTTTATGGAAGGCCTTGTCGATCACCTACATGTTGGTGGGAATCTACGGATAAGATCTTGCTTGGGCCCGATATGGTTAGGAAGACTTCGGAAAAGATTGATTTGATTCGAAGAAGGATGAAAGCGGCGCAAGACAGACAGAAATCTTATGCGGACAAGAGGAGAACAGAGCTTGAGTTTGATGTTGGGGACATGGTCTTTGTCAAAGTATCTCTGTTACGGAATGTGGTTCGCTTTGGATCTGTTGGGAAGTTAGCACCAAGGTTTGTTGGACCGTTTCCTATTAAGGAAAGGGTTGGAAAGATGGCCTATAGAGTGGAGTTGCCCGACAGACTTAGTGGTGTACATGATGTATTCCATGTGTCACATTTGAGGAAGTGCCTACATGAGACCGCAGAGGTGGTAGAGCCGAGCTTGCTTAGAGAAGTAGAGATAGAGCGTGATGCGATTATCCGACGAGCTCCTACACGCATCCTTGGGTCAGAGATTAAGAGGTTGAGAAACAGGGAGGTTCAACTAGTCAAAGTGCAATGGGGAGAAGATGAGAGCAACGCTACTTGGGAGACAGAAGCGAAAATGCGTTCATTATACCCATTCCTTTTTGAGGGTATGTCTTTTAACTTCTCCTTTATCGTTTGTCTAGTGCTTATCTTATCTTTAGTATGTCCTCTTGTTAGTGCCTTTGACCTTTAGATAGGGTAAACCTATGGTTGAAACATGTGTTTGAGACATGTTATGATTGATGGATGCATGTGGATGCAAGTGTTTGCTAGTGGTTGCTCGTGGATGCATATACACACACTCTAGACACTAGATCGGCTCAATCACTTCATATTGCATATTGCATATAATTGTGTGTAGGTAGCTATATTTATGGATGTATAATGGTTGTGTTATCATATGGATGATGCATTTTGGTGAATGATTGTGTACTCATGTAGATATAGTATGTGTCGATAGGGTTCTTTCGCATACATATTGGATGCATGGCACTATCACGGTTTGCATATGTTCATACATTAGATAGGGAACATATACACACACTTTTTGCATATGCTCATACATCAGTAGAAATTGTTTTAAGGACAATGGATGCCCGTGTTTGATGGATTGAGTAGATGGTTGTTTGGATGGTAGGATATGCATTCTCCTTAACTTGGAGATTTCGGGGACGAAATCCTTTAAGGAGGGGAGAATGTAACACCCCGAATTTCAGTTAACACTGATATTCACTAATTACAGAATTAACAATCTCATATGTGAGAATCAGGGGAAACGGGTTACGTCATTGTGTTCGGCTCGGAAAAATACGCGAAATAGAGTCCGAAATTTTGTAAATCGGAGTCCGTATGACCCGGTTAAGGCCCAAAGAAGTTTTCGGGAAATTTGAATTTCGAAACATGCAGAAATGGGGCCAGGCGGGAAAGCTCCCGCCCAGCCAAGTCGACTTGGCTGTCGACAGGGCTGTCGACTTGCCTGTCGACATGCCTATCGACTTGGCAGTCGACAGGGCTGTCGACATGCCCTGTCGGCTGATTCTGGCCTGGGTGCACCTGGTTGAGTTTTGGGCTGGGTTGGAGGGCTTGGGACGAAATCTGACGGACCTAAACTAACCTAGGGTTAATCTAAGGGTCTAAAACACATCCTAATCCTATAAATAAGACCCTAAGCTAGCCCTAAATGATCATAATCCTATCCTCTAACTAAACTATGCCAAAATTTTCTATAATCATGGCCTCCACTCAAAACCCTAGCCTCCATCCTCTTTCTAAACTATTTCTATGAAGGCTTTCATGTTCATACAAACATTTTTAAGTTGTATGATTGATCATTAGCTTGCATTCATCATCAAGTTGCAAGCTTTATTTTCAAGGCTAGAGTTTTTGGGTGATTTTTGGCAAGGGTTTGCTTATTGGAGTTTAGTGGTGAGTTTCTATAGCCTTAATAATCAATTGTTAAATTGATTATGATAGGATATGATAAGATATGGCTATGTTTGTGGATCAATGTGTTTATGCAAGTTTAGTATAGTGTATGTTGTGTGTTTTGCGAGTTTTATGCTATAGGTTATGCAAGTTTAATGCTATGTTTTATGATGCTCATTATGCAAAACACTATGTTGAACATCGATTCATATGTAACATGTTATGCAAGCTATATGTGAGATTATATGCAAGTTCATATGTAACATGTAATGCAAGTTATGTGCATGATTATATGCAAGTTCATATGTAACATGTTATGCAAGTTATGTGTTTGGTTATATGCAAGTTATGTGCATGATTATATGCAAGTTCATATGTAACATGTTATGCAAGTTATGTGTTTGGTTATATGCAAGTTATGTGCATGATTATATGCAAGTTCATATGTAACATGTTATGCAAGCTATATGTGAGATTATATGCAAGTTCATATGTAACATGTAATGCAAGTTATGTGCATGATTATATGCAAGTTCATATGTAACATGTTATGCAAGTTATGTGTTTGGTTATATGCAAGTTATGTGCATGATTATATGCAAGTTCATATGTAACATGTTATGCAAGTTATGTGTTTGGTTATATGCAAGTTATGTGCATGATTATATGCAAGTTCATATGTAACATGTTATGCAAGTTATGTGTTTGGTTATATGCAAGTTAACATGTGACATGCTATGCAAGTTCACACCTTTGTATGACATAAGAATCATATGCAAGTTACCCCCTTTGTGACATATGTGCTTCATGCAAGTTTGGGTTAAATGCTAGTTGGGTTTAATGTATGCTCATATATGCAAGTTGACACCTTTTAAACCCATGATAAAGTTATATGCTATGATTGGTTAAACCCATGGCATTTGTGATGAATCTTCCCTTTATTATGTCATGTTATGAGAACGAATTACGTGGGGAACGATGGGGTTAATATGCATGTTAATAAAATGGTGGGAAATGGGTATGCTTAAGCATAACATAAAGTGAATGGACATAATTGGGAATTTACCTATTAAGTTAGGTCTACCCATATTATGGAATTGGGAATTTACCTATTAAGTTAGGTCTACCCATATTATGGAATTGGGAATTTACCTATTGAGTTAGGTCTACCCATATTCTTGAAATTGGTAATTAATTAGGGATAATTAATACAAATTATGGGGGTGATTAATTAGGTGTAATTAATCGACTAAGACACGAGGTTGGACCCTTTTGTAGCATAAGACTGCCCGGAACCAACCGGCAAATTCAGCGGCTACAAATGATTGGCCCAATGTGAGAGGTCTTAGTCATAAACTAAATACGTGACAAGTGTAAAGACACGAGGTTAGACTCTGTTATGGTGTAAGGCTGCCCGGAACCAACCGGCATATCCAGCTGCTATAAAAGACAGTCTAATGTGAGAGGTCTTTACAAAGGTTACGATCTTAATTAATTAAGAAACACTTAACCAAATTAGCATGTAGTGGGGCATGAGGGGTTAAGTGGGTGCCTTGGGTGGTATGTAGTAACTAGTGGGGGTGCCTTGGGTGGCATGTAGTAACTAGTGGGGGTGCCTTTGGTGGCATGAGGAAACTAGTGGGTTGCATTGGGTGGCAATAGAAAATACGATTAGAATACTTAACCAAAGTGGAACATGTAATTAAACATGATTAAAGGGTTAAGTAAGTGCCTTGGGTGGCATGTGGGAATCAAGTAAGTGCCTTGGGTGGCATGTGGAAATCTAGTGGGTGCCTTGAGTGGCAATTAAAATATGATTAAAAGACTTAACCAAAATTTATAACATGTAAGTGGACATGGTTAAAGGGTTATGTGGGATTCACTAGAAATGACAAGCTTAGGTGGGTATCTTGTGGGGGCCCATTTCAACCAATATCCCAAACGTATCTTTGTGGGCTCGACCCAAGTCGAGGACGGGACACGCATATTGGGCTTGACTGTAAGAGGCCAAAACGGGTTAGCGGTGGCAACGCAAGTCCAACGGGTTTCATATGCGTGTGTGGACCCGGGCTGGTAAGTAAGACGTTGTTGCATCGTGTAGGTATAAGCCGTGCACCGTTGATATTATCAGGTCGCCACTTTGGGGAATGATACACCCCACTGTTGGGCCAGCACGGGTATCTACGTTAGGGAGCCGATCGCTTGGGGAGTAGTGGGTACACCTAGTGGAGATAGGGGCAGACGGCACCTATGTAGTCAGCTAGGGTACACGAAACTACTATTAAAAATTACTAAGTACACTTAGTGGGATCAACCTTAAGTAGGAATTACCCTTGGGTGGGTAGAACTGGTGTGGTGCAGTGTAGGAATTACCCTTGGGTGGGTAGATCTGGGGTGGTGCAGTGTAGTAATTATCCTTGGGTGGGTAAATGCGTCTTTTCGGTTATCTTAGTACATCCTGTGTTTAGTTGGCTACTTAGTGTAGTCATTATCCCCAGAGATACCGTACCTTGTTTATATCATACCCTAATTACTTTAATGATTGTATTGTTAAGGTTATAGGACTCGCTCAGACTTATGTCTGACCCCGTTGTTTTTTTATCTTTTTCCCAACCCTCAGGTTATCAGAGTGGGCCTAGCACTAGTGGGCTTTGATCAGACTGCTTTATCTATCTTTTGGAGCTTGGACCGTGGATGTAAAGCTCAGTTTATCTTTTCTATTATGGCTATTATGTTATGTAGTGGGATTATGTACTTTTGTTTTATCAGGATGGATATTATGTACTTGACTCTTGTTTATGGTTTTGGTGTAACCAAACATGTTTTACTTTCCGCTGCAATGAAATGATGTTTTAAATTCTCAAGTATTACTTATATCTGTCTTGTTGTAATTTTTCTGTTCTATATTCACTTAAAATACTCCACCGATGTTATGGCATTCCCTTAGTGAGTGACCGTAGCGGGTGTGGGGTGTTACAATAATGCAGGATTTACAAGAGGAAAAGATGAATTTTCAGAATAATTTTGAGTATCAGAATTGATAGAATGATAAGGAAAAATGTCTTCCTTGAATAATACATCCCTGCTAATCAAAATCCTTTGATTTTCCAAGTCATAAAGCTTGTATCCTTTTTGTGCATATGGATAGCCAATAAACACACATCTCAATGTCCTAGAAGCCATTTTGTCCTTGGTTTTAATAGCAGGATAGCATAAACATCCTATGACCTTCAAATGAGAATAATCTGGCAGCTTATTCATTAAAATTTCATATGGTGTTCTCCAACCAATCACAGAACTAGGCATTCGATTTATAAGATATGTGGCATTGAGAAAACACTAACCCTAAAATTTGTTAGGCAAATTTGCATGAATCTTTATTGCTCTCGCAGTTTCAGCTAAGTGTTTGTGTTTGCATTCTACTCTACCATTTTGCTGTGGAGTTCCTACAACACTTCGTTGATGAATTATTCCTTTTGATGCAAATAAATCTGTGCAACCTTGTTGAACAATTTATGTGCCATTATCAGACCTAATAGTCTTTACAGATTTTTGAAATTGATTTTCAACATATGCCAGGAAATCAGAAATGATTTTAGCTACTTGATCTTTATGATGTAGTAGATATGTCCATGTTGTTCTAGAGTGATCATCTAGAATTGTTAAAAAATATCTAGCACCAGTTATAGAAGGTATTTTATATGGCCCCCACAAATCAATATGAATCAATTCAAAACATGCACTTGCAATTGAATGTGATATAGGAAATGCTAATCTATGATGCTTGGCAGAAATACAAGACTCACAATGAAAATGATTATCATGTTTTATTGAATAAAAAGAGGGTACATTCTTAAGTTTTTCCATGGAAGCATGCCCAAGTCTAGCATGTAACAATTCAAGAGAATTTTTGGAAGAAGAAAACAAAGCAGTAAAAGATGGAACAGACAAATTAGTATTTGTGAAAAGAACATTACTAGAATTGTCTGTAAGAAGTTTATATAAGCCACCTTGCCTTAAACCAATTCCCTTCACTTCATCAGTCGAAAGGTCCTGGAAAGAGCAAGTGTTTTGTTCAAATTTAGCAGCAAGATTATTATTGTCTAATAATCTTCCAACAGATAGAAGGTTGTGTTTGAAACTTGGTACATAGAAGACATTTTTGAGAGTAATGTGTGAATTGATAGTCATAATGCCTATGATAGAAACTGTTTTATGACTACCATCAGGTAAAGCAATTTGAAAAGGATTTTTGAGAATATGAGTCTTATCAAAAAAAATTAAATCAAATGCCATATGATCACTAGCACCTGTATCAACTATCCATGTATTTGGGTGCTGAATTGAATGGAACACATTGAATGCAGAAACAATACCTGAGAAATTCACTGCAACATTGTATGATTCAGAAGATGAAGAACCTGGGTTATTAGCTTGAACTATCTTCACAAATTCTTTATAGAAAGCAGACACCATTTTTGGATCAATTGAAGGAGTATTTGTATTTGAAACAGAATCATTTGCCGCAGAGTAAGGTGCAACACCCAAAATCCCACTTGCATTGGCATTTGAACTCTCTTGAACATTTTCCACCAGTTTTTGAGAACCTTGAATTTGATTTGTTCTTCCTTTCCACCATTCTGGATAGCCAACAATTTTGAAACATTGCTCCTTAATATGGCCTCTCATTTTACAATGATCACAGAATCTTTCATACTTAGCCTTCTTGGATTCCCTTCTTGAGAAAGATGAATTAGAATTTCGAGATACTTGATCATTCTTAGCTGAAAACAAGGCATTAATCTCTGTAGACTGGGAAAGAAAATTCAGATTATTCTGTTTCTCAATTTGCTGAAGCATATGGTATGCTCGATTCACATTCGGAAGAGGATCCATACTGAGCATATTTATCTTTGCTTGGTCATAAGTTTTATTTAACCTAGAAATAAACTGAATAAGTTTTCTAAGCTCCTCTGCCTCAAGAATCTTTTTCAACAAACCACACGAACAATTATTTATTGCTCCACAAGTACAAGAAGGAAAAGGCTCAATAGCTTGTAATTGATCTCAAATTTGTTTCAAATTAGCATAATAAGCAGCTATATTATCATCATTCTGCTGAATACTCATTAAATTCTTATGAAATTCATAGATCTGAGGTGCATTCGAGTGTCCATACCTTTCTTGAATTTCATTCCATAACTGTCTTGCAGAAGAATTGAAAATAAAACTCTCAAAAATCTTCTTCTAAATCGAACAAAGAATCCATGCTGTGACCATATAGTCATTACGAATCCACTTCTGTAGATCTGGGGAATTATCTTCTGGTCGAAGCATAGATCCATCAATAAACGGAATCTTATTCTTTGCGCCAAGAGCAAGACGAACACTACGACTCCAATTAAGATAATTCTCGCCATTGAAAATAATTTGCCCTAATTGCGAATTGGGATTATCTCCATGAGAAAGAAAGTATGGATCATTGTAATTGATTGCTGAATTTCCAAGGTTTTCTGGAGTTGAAGAGGAGATTTGACTGGATTCAGGCATTTAGGGTTTAAATTTTTCGCCCTTTTACTCGCTCTGATACCTTGAAGACGAAGAGCAATGAATTTTTATTATCTCTTGAGTTACGAATACAAGGACCAGAGTATTTATACTTAAAGTACAAACAGCATATAGCAAAACATCATACAGGAAATAATCCGAAATACAAACGCAAAAACAATGTTCACTACAACATTTAAAACTACATACAGACTATATAAAATGAAGATCAAGAGAACCTCTCATGCTTCTACAATAGATTTTATAAGATCAAGGGTGTTTGAGCTTCCATTCTTATGTACGTACAGAGACAGTTTAAAACTTCAAATGCTAGCTACAGGTGTTTTGTGCATTGTACATTATCCTATCAGTGTTTTATTTATATATATATATATATATGTGTGTGTGTGTGTGTGTGTGTGTGAGTGTGTGTGTGTGTGTGTGTGTGTGTGTGTACACACACACACATACATACTACCTACACCAACATATAAACAACTACCCTACTTATGAACATTCAGTACAATCTAAGAAAGGATTATAAACCAAAGTAAAAGTGAGTTTACTCACCTTTAGCTTTCCTCTTTGTTCCAGGATTTTTCCTTTTTGTTTACATTCAGATTTTTATCCGATGTTCCCAGCTCCTCTTTGCTGTTGTAAATCTTTACTTGTTCAATCTTATTTTTGTGAGGAGTATATTGGTTTTATGGTGTATTTATAGGCAAGTTTTTAGCTTTATTAAATGTCGTAGGCTCTCCATTAAGAGTTACTATACATGCTAGTTTTTATACTTACCCTTTATTTCAACTCCTGTGCACTTGCTTAAGCATGAAGAAAACATTTGTTAAATTGCGATATTTCCCCTTTCACTTGTCCTATGCTTCATCTCCTAGAACTAAATCTTTCAAGGCCATACATCATATATTGCTGCCGATTTGTCATTCATTGCTTAGATTTTGTTTGCATTATAAAATGGTTTACCTGCAAGATATTTTGCTAAGAAATGATTTAATACATGCAAGTTGTATGAGGCTTCTTAGGTGATGGATACAACCTACTTTAGTTATACTATTTGAGGTTTAATCACATTAAGTGTATTGACTTTCCTTCATACTTTTGTTTTGTTTGCACATGGATTTCCCTTTTTGTTGTCACTTGAGTATTTTCTTTGTTGTTCTTACTGAGGTAATTTACCGAACATGTTATGTGCCATGTCCTTTTTATATGTTTTGTTTGTTTTGTGGCCGACTTGTTTCTCCTGCATTTGTTTATTCCTTATATTTTTAAAGTGACAAAAATGGCCCTCTTTCATATGTATAACTATATAAATATGCATTATAGGATACACCTATGTATGTTGTTATAATTTCAAAGCAATTGATCCTTAAGATAATATGTATGTTATAGTTTATAATTAAGGTTTCTTGTTGCACCAATGTTATGTTTTCAAATTAAAACATAACCATTTATATGTATTATTAGTGTATACATACACTTATACCTTTATACAAATATTTATAACATATTTTATGATTTAATTACCTTATTAAATCAATATTTATCATTAACACAGACTAGCTAAAAACCAGGACATTACATAAAGAATTAATCCTTTAATTACATGTCTGTGAGAAAGAACTACAATAAGTTACAGCAGATAGAACACTCATTCAAAATAGAGCGTCTTCTGCATGGTAGGAAAGATATTGAAGAATTGAGTAAAATGTATTAACATTGGATATAGTTTTAATTGAATACCAATGCGATATAGAAGCTAATTTCACGCATGATGAATATTATGCCAAAGGTAAATTTGTTTCTAACCGATGTGATTTGACAAAGATGTAAATGGAAATTGGGACTGATGAGTATGAATATAGAGATAAGAAAACTATACATTTATATTATGAATTGTATTTGTACCATAAATTTATCAACATACACAGTTAATTTTTTATTAAAACATTTGACTAATTTTCTCTTAAATTCTAATAATTTTATATGCAAAATTATTATTCCAATAATATTCAAATTTTAGTTCCATTCAAAGCTTTTTAAATGTCATGTTTTAGCAGCACTCGCCTTCACATTTGGCATTTGGCATATGAATAGAATCCGCATTTGGTCGCTTCCCATCACTTACAAGATTATATAATGATTGAACATGGTATTATGGGGAAAAAATGAACATATGTTATTCATGACTCAAAAAATATAAGAATCAGTAGAAGGCCCTAACCGATTAATTCAATAGCGGTACCATAGAAAAAAATCTAAAAATAAAAAATTATGTAATCTCAAAAGAGTCACTGTGACACCCCACGTCCGTTAATGTCACTCATTAAGAGAATGCATTAAGTTTCATGAAGCGTTATAGGTAAACAAAAACAGAAAAATTATAAGACAGATATAAAATAGCAGCGGAATTAAAAACTTTTATTAATCATAAAGCATAACTTCGTGGTTCAAAACATCGTAAGTCTGAAAATACATAAACCCAGTACATCATCTTAAAATTTCTGTCTTATACTTAAAACATCAAAGTACAATAGTGAAAGAAACATAATTCCCCAAATATAAACATAGCCATAGTAGGAAGGACAAGAGCTCGAGCAATACATCTAAGCAGCTCCAAACAGATGAAAGCAGAATCCTACTCAAGCTTGAGTATTCCTACCCTGAGAACCTTGTGGGGGGGAGGAACAGAAGAGAAAGAAGAGCAAACAAAATGGGTCAGACATAAAGTCTGACGAGTCCAGTTGCTTTTAGCATATAAATAAGTAAAAGTATCATGACAAGCATATAAAGTGGATAAGAGAGATAACATCAAAAAAGGCAGGTATGACAAGGTAAACATGACGAACATGATAGAGTATACTACGCTTCTCTGATGATTTCTCTTCACCAATACTACTGTCTTATTAATAAGATGATACCCAACAAGTATAAGATGGTAGACTTAGGTATACTTCCGGTGAGAGGTTCTCACCCCATACAATCAATAGGCAGCCCAACATATCGGAGTTACCCCTAAGGGTATAAACGGGCTCCCCAACATACCAGAGTCTAGATGTAACCTATTTACTACCCGAATTGATCGGCTCCCTACTCCGTAGATACCTTGTGCTGGCCCCACATTAGGGTGTATCACAACCTAAAGTGGAAACCCTTCGTTTTCAGGATATGCACAACCATATCTACAGGGTGTCACGGCGTCTAAACCTCCTCTACCGGACCCATGCACGCACGTGACCCCGTCGGAATGCATTGCCCACACCATGCCCCCACGTTTGGATCTCTTACAAAATGCCCAGTAAGCGTGCCCCGACTTTGACCTAGTTTGGAGTACTCATTTGATACCCATATATGGCTTACTGACTAAAATGGGTCTCACACACAAGATGATACAAGTTTCCCCCTGCACTTGCATCTCCACTAGGTTTTCCATAGTTTTTATGCCATACGGGAGTAAAAGATTGCATTACCCCACAGGTTAAGTTTATGGGCCTATATCTATATAAATATTACCCACCCACCCAAGATTTACTTAACTCACCCACTGTTTCAAATAAGTTTAGTTAACCCCTACTCAAGTTATATGTTCATACAATCCCTATGGATTCAAGTAGTTAAGTATTCCAATTCATTACCATATTCATTTATGGTTATAATGTGTTAGACCTCCTAAATTAAGCCTACCACTTATGGATGCTCATTATGCCGGTAGGTTCCGGGCAGACGTCTTCCACAAGTCGGACTTAACCTCGTGTCTTAGCACGTCTCATGTTTATACACTTAGACCCCTCACATTAGATTCACCACTTGTGGTTGCTGAATATGCCGGTCGGTTCTAGGCATACTTCCACCACAATTGTAATCTAACCTCATGTCTATGCATGGTTACAATTTCTATTTACTATAATCCTAGGCACTTCCATTATTAATCAATTATTTCTTTGTCGTTATAAGTTGCCACTTCCCCAAGTTATGTACATAGTGAACCATGTTCCCCAAATTAAGGTCTTTAATCACAATTTGATTTATGTCCCCAAATTCATGTTCATATATTTCATTCAAGTTATGCCTAAATTCCAATTACAAGTTATGCCCCAAGTTTAAAGATTTTTGTAACGTCTTGGAATTTTAGCAATTTAATAATGAATTAATTTAATTATTTTAATATATTGGGTTGATAAGTCAGAAATAGTTGAATTTGCAGTAGTGGGTGAATTGGATAATATAAAAGATTTAATTCAGTTTCGAATTGAATATTTATAATGAATATATTATTTAAATGATAGTTGATTGTATTTAATTATAGTATAAATATTGGTTTCATATTTGGACAAGATCTTTGAGGCATAGTCATAATTTAATTTTTAGAATTTTACTGTATTTTTTATTTTGGAAAATAAGCAACTTTTTATTTGAAGTATTTTACACCCTATATTAGCATTTTGGAGTTCAACACAATAAGCCAACTTGTCTATATTATTGTATTTTTGGGATCGTAGCACATTGCTCGTCATAACAGTATTTTTTTTTTGTCCATAATGGTCCATAAACGAATGAAATTTCATGCAATGAAGTACACTTAATAAATATAGAAAAATGCGTTTTCCCTGTGTTTTCTCTGCAAATACCATACCTCATATGTACTGCCCCATTTCAACTGATGTAATCAATTCACTGCTTCATTTCATTCAATGGAGACAGTTCACTGTTTCCCTCCAAACAATGTAAACAATTCATTGTGTCCTGTCAGTGACGTAAACAACTCATGGCAGCCTACACCGATCAAATCTTAGCCGACCTCCCAAAATCCTGCAAACCATTATGATCCCACCATCCTTAAGCTTGGATACAAGACTCTAGCTTAATTTATGGATTATCTCAAACAGTACATGTTGAGAATAAGAACCATCAAGCATAAAACGAAATGGTTAAGATGAACTGTAGTCTTTAGCTTGTTAGGAAACTGATGTAAAATATGTTTGGTAACACTTTAAACATTTTCTACGACTCAATGGGGTACATGCGTACCTTTGAATTAAATAAAATGTATAACTTGTCCTTGAATTAGCCTACCCCAAATCATAGCATGTATTATCTCTTATTTCTGCTAACCTACTATATATCCGCACATACCTATAGAGCCTCGAGCAGACATGTTTTTCTAAAACTTGCCGACAAAGTAACTATCAAAACCAATGTGTAGACCTACCTACTATGCCTAGTTATTCTATTATACATGGAGACTAAGTTGCTCTCTTATATAAATACATTACTGGCACCCTTTTTCTCTCTTCTTACATCAAATGCTAGAACATTTTCATAGCTTCAAACATTAAACAAATCAGATCTTACACAAACCAAAACAAAATTCCAAAATATATATCTACAATTCGTATTCATGCATATGTATATACTTCATGCTGGCTGCTGGCTGTCTCCCTTCAGAAAGCTGCGACGTCAGGAATTATGGGAAAGGGCTCAAATGCATGAAGTGGGCTTAGAATTTTATAATGACGTATATGGGGAAAATGTAGAGCTAGGAGGCAGAGGTCCGCTTTGTTAGTAAGCTGGGCCAGAACGTGTTAGTGGAAGTAAATGGGAGTATAACGCAAACACTGGAGCTTGCATTCGAATGGGTTAGAGAGGGATATAGAGTGGAGTTTTATGACTGGAGTGTGTACTGATGGACTAGTACTGGAAGCAATATACTGGAAGTGTAAAACTAGTGTTCGAAATATAGTGGAACGGAATGTTTGTTTTTGTGAAGCTGGGGAGATGCAAAACATGCGGTCTTGGAGTGAAAAAGTGGAGGCTGACTTGCATAGAAATGGCATGCAAATTATACTGGAGAGAGTGGCATCTGATGCAATAGAAGGTTGGATTCTTTGATTTGCTGGTTTTTGGGTTTTATACATGAAAAAAGGGAATTGGGTACCTGCATGTGAACTGAAAGAGGAGTGGGAAGGAATGCAACTTTGGAAGTCATGTTTGGATTCACGGAGGAGTACAGTAGCTGTGTTTTGGGATAATAGAAAAGGTATGTGCATGTGAGAAGACAATGCAAGAGTAACGCTCGTTTTAACTCATAGGGAGAATACATGTTTCTTGCATTACTCTATTGCACGAGTACTCAAAGCATGCACTACACTTGGCGTATTTTTGAAGAAAGAGGAGTGTATTGCGTGGTTATTAAATACCGTGTGCATTGTCTTTATTTAGTCTGGTTTGATTGATTTTTATTGCAAAGGCGATGACTTGGGCTATGCAAAGGAAGTTTTTAAAGAGATTGTGATAAAGAGAAGATGTATGAAACGGGTAAGGCCAACTCTTAATTGATGGAGAGAGTAAACTGTTCATCAGCAGTTAGAGTACGGGTTGGGCCTGGTCAAAGAAAGGCGAGGCCCGATTAAATTATAAATTAACTTAGTTTAATTTTTATATGGTATACAAAATTGTCAATATGATAACTTATCCATACATGGTCAGAATGACAAACCGTCTGTCACGTTGAAACCACATGGACACATGCTACATATTGGAACTGGTCTGGAGAGATTTGGAGATCGTTTTCAGTTTATGACGGAATTAAACGCTTGATTTAACCAACCAACCGTAAATCGTCATTTAACAATTAACCACCAAGGTGAGTAAACTCATTAACTCTGATTAGTTTTATAATTTTATAAACGTTATTTAATATTGATAAAAATGATCGAATGTTGTGTGTGATGGTTGTTTGGATGGATTGCTTATAAATTTGTTAAATGTTAGATATTGTTATATAAAACATTAGTTAAAAATTGATCTCATTTATTTCATATTAATATGAAACTAGTGTTATTGTGTTAATTAACATCTGTGGATGCAGGGAAAAAGGTTGGAGGAATCCAATTGGATTCCTCAACAATTATATTGTTGTTTTTCATATATTGCATTATATTATGTGATGAATAATTTGTGGTTGATTATTGTGTGTTTGGATGTTTGAATAACATCGACATGAAATAATTGGTATAAAAATACAGTGAAATATATTCGAATATATTAGAAAGGAAATTGGGAGTTTTAAAAGGGAATTTCTATTTTAAAATAGAAATGGAATTTCGATTAGCTAGAATGTAACGACTTGTTTTTAATTATATAAAAACAAGTAAATTGATTTATAAATGGTATTTATAAATAAAGCGAAATGACTATTATTAAGGAGTTTGAAATGATAAATTCAAGAGATGAATTTCTCAAATAAGGAAAGGGGAATTGTTGAATTTATTTCAAGGTTTAAAATGTGAATATGGGTTTGTTATTAAATTCAACAAATGTCGAATGTTATTAAGATAATTTATTTAAAAAAATATATATTATGTAAAGTTGAGATGTACAAGATAATTAATATTGGTTTAAAACCAATAATTTACAATAGAATATGTAAGCAAGATGAAGTTTAAACTCGATATATAATTAGCAAGAAACCGATTTATAAATGGGATTTATAAAGTGAGATAAATATGATTTTATAAAATAACACGATAAACAGGATTCGAATCTATAATGGTATTTATAAATAAAATTCAAGATTTGATTGATATAACGATCTAGTTTTCTGTAAAGGAACAATATTCAATTTATAAAGTGAATAACGATTTTAAAAGCAAACGCTTTGAAAATTGGAATAGTGTCAAAGGGGAAATGGTAAGTGTTGGAAGTAATAAATTCAAAAGTAAATGTGTTAACCTGAAATGGTAAGTCTATTCCAAAGTTCAGAATGTTAATGAGATATTGACCATCCAAAAGAAAGTTTTAAGTTGAAATTCGATTATATCAAATCAAGGAAAGTGCTATTTACTTTCCATTTTTTATCAAGACTTGTTTATTATTTAGTTAATTAGTTATTTATTTAAAATAATTAATCTAAGTTATATTTTGAAACTAAACATTCTGGAAACAAGGATTATAATGATATCGTTATAGTCAATATTTTTCGTAAAGGAAGGGGATTTTTAAATTTGATCTCAGAGTTGCGTAAGCCATGTTCTGTTTAAAATTGTGAACTTTGAATATTTCGAAGTTGAGAATGATGTTTAGTTAAGGTCTGAGAGGTAATTATACCCCAACTTGATTGACTTCATGATTAACTGAGGAATGGTTAAGGCTCGGTGGCGAGATTGGTTAAATCGGAGATGTTTTTTAAGTATTGAAATGATTTGGGATAATGAGAAGTTAAGAAATGATAATTGGAAATGCTTTTCTCGTGTTAATAATGTATATTTTCTAAATATAGAAACTAAGAATTGTAAATATGTGGAATTAATTCCCAATGTTAAAAAGGAGATATTTATAAATATAGGAAATAAATAGTTTAAAATAAATGGAAACCTTTTCCAAGGATTGGGTGAGGCAAAATGGGTTTGAGGAATACTTGCGAAAATACGGGAAGCAAGGAAATGGGGAAATAAACTAATAAATCTAATTAAAAAGGGGCTCAATGTTGATTGATGATTGATCGGTAGGATTTCCATTTGGAAATATAACCATTGCTTGTTTGTATGTTTTCCTTTAATAGTTAAATCACCGGCTATCAAAGTTTTTGACCATTTTTCTGTTGTCAATACGGAGAGACTAGGATTAGAATTATTATCTGAAAACCACTCCGTATGGGCATTAGCGTTGCGAATCAAATATGATGAAGATAATTGAAGACAGAGTTACACAAGGGCTATTCTAGCGATCCTACGTAGAAATTGCCCAAGATGGATTTACAGAATAGCGCCTTCGGTTTGTCCAGTCCCAGGATAACTTGTATGGACGAATGTCTGACAGAGTACATCTAATAGATCGCATAAGTTGATCTCTTCAAACGTACTTATATTTAGTAGCGGAGAAATTTGTTTCTCTTAGCTTTATAACTGTGGTATTTTTGGGGAAATCAATTTGTTATTTGGTGGTTATGACGATGTGGCATTCAAAGTAAATGAAGGTGCGATATGTCAAAAGATACGTTATGACCTCTAGCCTCATCAACCGGGAAATGACAAAAATCGGGCAGGCAGCATGGCTATGTGGGTCGCCCCCATTAGGGTGTATTTTCAAATGTCACCATCTAGAGAATATTCATATTTGTTACTTCTTTTCGCTTCTATATCTCCCGGGAACGGTTATGTTTCTAGCAACCGTAGGTGACAATATATTCGATACACTCATGGTCGGTCGTGTGCGGCCGGGTTGCAAGACGTTCTTGTTGAACCCAGTGTATTCCTCTCTAGAGATACACAATTGGTAGGTGGTTCCATACCTAGTCATAGTCGGAATCCAATCTCCAATAAGCGCCCGCGGTTTTGATTTTATACTATATATGGAGCGTGAGATGCAAGCGTTCTGCTAGATTGTTATCTATTTGTATTTAAACACTATTATAATATCAGACAAGTATATTTTTTCAAAATGTTTTGGGTTATCATAAGGTAAAACCATCCGTGTTTATGTGCGGATCGGTCTTACGATTGTCTTTTCTTTCGAAAAGGATTTTGAAAAGTTAAACCGAATGATTAGAATTTACTCACACCAGTCCCGTGACTGACCCAGAGTTTATTTTGTTTTGTTTTACCCTAAACTCTTGGGTGCCCAAATTTGTTCGGGCAGTCAAGTAGTCGGGATTTTATAGATACCCTTAGAGGAGTTTTGGAACAGAAGGCTTTAGCATTAGTTATATGTAGAGTTTTATTTCCATTGTGGTATATACATTATGTACTCTGACGGTGATGAATGTAGGTACAAATACAGTTTTGTATTTCAAAGTTATGTTATAATATATTTTATTCGTTCCGTTGTGAGATTCGTGTTTATTTTGTTGTGATCTTCTTCTTCTATTCTAATTTTCTTTCTTTCTATTTCTCACTCTTCAACTTTTTTCTATTAATGATTTGGTATTTACGATGCTCGGATAGTCAGCACGGGTTTGTGTTGATTTTTAGGGTCGACCTGGTCGTTACAATTTTCCCCTCGTTCCCAATTTAACGCGTTCGCGTATTTCAGCGGCATGCCTAGGCTCGAAGGTAGCCTGGCTATATAAAAGTAAAAAGAGAAAAGATAGAGGGAAGAGGACAGAAATAATCATACTAACAAGATGGACATACAATGGTAGAGATAGACATAAACATATAATGGCATAATGACAAGATATGCATATAAGGATATATCTGATGAACATGTGACAGTAGAACGGATTCTAACATAACAAGGACATCATATACATGCATGACGAGATCTAAACAATGAATATCCAACTAATAACAGATCTGATTTAAACATAATAGGAAGAGGCATGAGGTGATCTAAGTAGTGAGTTAGATCCATAAACAATGGTAGATCTGACATGATAAATAGGTATAGGTTCAGATCTAGTTTCATAGTCATGTCAGAATAACTTAGATAAACAGGTTATAGCAGATCAGATATGATTCACATAGTCACAAGCATACATCCAAATTACAGTCATGTTAATATTTACTTTTTAATTATTTAGATCTAAAATTAACATAGACTCACAGTGTTTGGATCTTGAAAAATAGAAGAAGGATTGAATCACAGATCTCTTAAACTTGAATAACTCTAGTTGATTACTTGTAACACCCCGAATTTTTAACGACATTAAAGAAGAAAAATTAGAGAATAAATAATTTAATATTGAGAATTAAGGGAAACTGATTACGTCATTACATCCGTCTCAAAATTCTGGTCAGGATAGACACCTAGTTTGCGTAAAACGGATAACATATGAAGAAGTACGGACGATAAAAAGTTGAAAATCAGAACCGGGTATAACTGGCGTACTTGCCAAGTGCGCCAGGGCAATTTTGCACAGGAGCACCTTAAAGTGCGCCCAGAACAATTTCGGGTATTCGGGCCTTTTTCGAGTGAATGACGACCCGTGACCTGACCCAATTCCATTAGGGCTGAGGTGGCATCCGAATTCTGTAATCCAGCAGCTATAAATATATGTCATATCCTTTGTTTTCTTCAAAGAGAAACGATGGTGGCCGGACTCTGTTGGATTCTGAACTGAATTAGGATCTCTCGTCTTCTTCTAAAGCATATCAAATTCTGAGACTCAAACATAGACTCAGCACCTTTTCTATCATCTTAGCAATCCAATCACAATGGGTTCTAGTTGCTTTTAGGTTTAGATAAATAATAGTGAATTATGAAAGACTGTGATTTGGATACGTTGTAGACTTTAAATCTATGTTATTGTAAGATCTTATGTTATGTCATGATAGATCTATTTCTTTGGATCCAATTCAAATTGTTCTACTATGTTATCATTATGGATCTTGGGTGTAACGACCCAGATTTTTGAACAGTTTATTTTAAATATTCAGTATGGTTTTAAATATTGAATATATAATATAAATGAATTTTTTGAATTTATCGATTTAATAATCAATATACGATTTTATATCGGTTGTGTTAGATAGCGGTTGTGTCAATTGTTATGTTGAATAGCGGTTCAGATTTTCGGGTTAAAGATCACAAGATATTTTAATTTAAAATTTAAATTATAATATTTTAGTGTTGTATCAGCCGACCTATTAACATAGGCTACCATACAGTATACATCACGCAAATTATTTCCTTCTTCTCGAGCAGTAAGATTTGTCTCCTTGCTTCGTATCAAGCAGACATGATTTTAATGGGATATGGTACGAGTGTTTCCCCATTCCTTCACTTATAAATACCGAAACCCCTTTCTTCCTTTCTGCTCAAAACCAAAGCCTCAAATTAAATACGACCGCAACTTTCCTTTTCCTCATTGCAGAAATCAAATCGCGATTGAAGCTTGCATCGCCTGGAACACTCGTGAGCTAGGGGGTCAACTTCAAATTCTATTTCGGATCTAAGGAAGACTCGCGAAGGGTAATGTCGAGTAGGCGATTGGGGGTAAGGTGCGTAGGGGTTCGAAGCAGGGATTTCTGAAGTTCAGATCCTTGATTTGTGAACTCGAAGGTATTGCTGAAGGCGACAGGTTGAGAAATTGGAAAAAAAGTTGCAGTCGACGCCGGTTCTAGGTGGTGCGATAGGCTTGAGGGGTTCCGTTACTGATGATTCTCGCGCATCGCTGAAGAACGTGAGTTTCTCTGAGGCTCGAACTGTGAACTAGAGTGGTTCGAGGGTTGACTGGACTGAGCTGTTTGGGGTTGCGCTGTGAGGATTTGGAAATGAGAGATGGTGAATGCGGTCGGTGCAGGCAAGAGAGGGATGATTTACTGTCAGAGTATAAGGTGATAAAGGGAAGGGAAAAGAGGATGACTGCGAGTTGTTCGACAAAATGCCAAGGTGAAGAATTATCGTTTGAACTGGTGCTACTCTTATGGGACTGTTCTGGGTTTAGTTCGTCGACCGGTCGAGTAGGTTATGATAGCAGTAAGGTATACGTTTTACTATAATCTAAATTTCATAGAATAAATTATTTATTTATTTTAAATAGTTAGTCATTTAATCGATAATTAGAAATAAATCGTAGGAACCTGATAAATTCAGTTAAGACGATTGAAGACGATTCATGGAAAGCAGGATATGGAAATAAAATGGATATTCAACAAATGGGAAATCTGGTGAGTAAATCTCACTCACCTTTAAAATTATTTTTATTTCGTTAAAAATAATTGTTTGTTGCTTGTGTGGATGCTTTCTGCTTGTTTTATGTATATTAGTTATTTAGGCTATATATATATATATATATATATATTGGGTTGATTGATTGGTTGGATTCCCGCAGTCTCATTAGCGGATGCCCGCAGTTTCATAGCGGATGATTACCCTATACGCCCCACGCTATGATTAGTGGATGACCTTCTATACCGCGATATTCTGCCACGAAGCAGAATGGGTATTATTTATGTGCTAACATCTGTGGATGCAGGAAAACAGGTTGGAGGAATCCAACTGGATTCCTCAAAAATATATTATCTGTTTGTTTATTTGTTTGCATATATATTTTTATATATGATGTGTTAGAAAAATAAATAATTCGTTGCTTTGTGTGTTTAAATATCACTGGGCTTAAGTAACGATATTTTAAAATATCGTAAAAAGGATATTGGCGATTTAAAAGGAAAAATTCTATTTTTTAAATAGAATTTGAATTTTAAATGGAAATAAAAATATAAACTTGTTTTTGAAAAATAAAACAAGTAGTTTCTTTTTAAACGAAGTTATAAATAGTTCTTTTATAACGAAGTTATAAATGAAGCGAAAAGAATTATCATTTGATAATTCAGAAATAGAAATATAAGCGTGAATTTGGAATTTGAAATGAAATTTCAAAATAGGATGTGAAAAGGAATTTTTAAATATATAACTCAAATGAAATTTGAGTATAACATTTGAATAGTAGAATTAGAAAAGGAATTTAAATATTTGAATTTTAAAAGGGGATTGAATATTAGAAATTCAAATAAGAAGTTCAAATAGAATTTGAATAGATGAAATTAGAATGAAAAATAGAATTTTTATTCAAGGAATTAAAATAAAATTTGAATTCAAAGGAATTCGAATAAAGAAATTCAAATAGAGATTTGAATGTAGAATTTCAAAATAGAATTTGAAATATAGAATTTCAAAGAAGAATTGAATAGAATTTGAAATATAGTATTTCAAGGAAGAATTCAAATGTGAAATTTGAATAGAGATTTGAATTGGAATTCAAATATGAAGTTTGAATAGAGATTTGAAATAGAAATTCGAGTATTGAATTTGAACATGGAATTGAATACAGAAATTCAAGTAGAAATTTGAATATGAGATTTCAAAATAGAATTTGAAATAAACTTTGAAAATAGGATTTCAAAGTAGAAATGGGAAATAGAATTTCAAATAGGATTCCAAAATAGGAAATCCAAATAGTTTTGAAATGGAATTTGAATTCAAGGGAATTCAAATGAATTTGAATATTTGAAATTCAAATGGTGTTAAAAATGAGTTTGAAGATTAGAATTCAAATGGGGCTGGAAACGAATTTGAATATTAGAATTCAAATGAAATTTGAATATAAGAGATTCAAATTGAATTTAAATAGGATTTAATCTATGGGATTTGAATATGAAATTCAAATGAGTTTTAAACTATGGAATTTCAAATATAGAATTTAAAAAGGAGTTTGAATATTTGAATTTCAATAAATTTCAAATATAAAAATTGGAATGTAGAAGTAAAAATGGAATTTAAAAATAGAGGTTGAATAAAAGAATTCAAATGAATTCAAGTATTGAATTTGAATAAAGGGAATTCAAAATGAAGTTGAATATCTAAATTCAAGTATGAATTTCAAATATAGAAATTCAAAAAGGATTTGAAATGGAATTCGAATAGAGGATTTGAAATGGAATTCGAATAAAGGATTTCAAATGGGATTTGAATACAGGATTTAAAACTATGGAATTTGAAATGTAAAGATTCAAATGGAATTTGGAATATACATATCTATATATATATATATTAAAAGGGAGTTGAATTCATTTAACGAAGTTTAAAAAAAAAGTTTTATATATATAAATATAATTAAAACGAATTCGCCGCAGCGCTGCAGTTCGTAAAATAGCGATTCGAACTTCAATCGAATATACAGGACTCAATTGAAGTCGAAATTCTTTGAAACAAGAAACGTCAGGACCGGTTTGATAATAGTTTTCAAATGAAAGAGAAAAATCTGAATTTCGTCGTATAGATTTTGAGTTATGTCAAAATCAAATTTTCAGAAAAGCAGCGCCAGAACCATTATAAAACCATAACGGTTTATTTAATTATATTAAAGGATTTTAAGCAAATAAAAATCGGAATTTCTATTTAGAAAAATTCAGATTTGAGTTATAAAATATATGTGGACTCCAGTGGAGAAATGAGTTGATTTTTGAAACAGAAATCAGATTTTTGATTTATTGAATAGAGTTAACTAATGCGAATAGAAATTAGTTAATGAGATTTCGAATTAATATTGGGCTTTGAATAAGCAAATTCGATTTGAAAATTTATATTCAAAATAGAAAAGAGAACTAGGATTGAAATTGAAATTCAATTTGGTTATGAGCAAGCTAATTAAATATTTTGTTTGAACATGTTATGTTCAACAAAGAAGTGAAATAGGCAAAATGACTAATTAAAGAATAAATGGCGAACTGAATTCAAACGATTGAATGGTATTGAATTGAAAACAGATGAACAGGTGTAAGCAGGTTTGATATGAAGCATATGAAGATTTAAATTTATGTGCCCGACAAAAAGGTACATGTTTAAATTCATATATGAGTTTTATGCGCCGTATCGGCAAGCCGCTTGGCTTTTTCTTTTTCTTTTTGAGATTAGAAGATACCGGGAAGCTATTTGAAATTTCCCGATGCTCCCGATACAGGGGAGGTTATGGCGAAATTTTCCGGAAATTTAAGGAGTTAGAATATTTTTAAGATATTTTGATAATTTGAAATCATTGTATCGACGTATTGAATTCGATAGTAAAGTGAATATAAAAATCGAATGCTGTAAACAAAAAGGGATAGAGATAAGTGATTGGAATTGTTTCCAATTGCAAATAGAGATTTTTCTAATATATAGAAAATAAAAGAAGTTAATAATTGGAAACGTTTTCCAAATGGCATAAGAGGCAAGATGATTATTGAAAATATTTGGATAACAAATATTGATAAGGAGATGGAGAAGAGATTTAATTAATGAAATATTAATTAAAGAGCCCAGTGATTTGTTTGATATGTTGATTAAACACTTGTTTTTATTCGATAGTTAAATCACAGACTATCGAAATTTTTGACCATCGTTGTCAATATGGAGAGACCGGTTGGATTATTATCCGAAGAACCACTCCGTATCGGCATAAGCGTTGCGAACCAAGTATGTTGAATATATTGAAGACGGAGTGAAGTGCAAGGGCTTTTTCTATTTATAGAAATAGTGCCTTCGGTTTCGTTCAATCCCAGAACGAACGTAAATGGACGAATGTCTGACAGAGTATTTCCAATGATCAAAAGGGTTGGTCTGTATGAATGTATATGGTTGCAACGGATTTATCCCTTAGCATAACATCCAGAACATTTGTGCAAACTCAACTAGTGATTAACGGATCTGACGATGTGGCATTCAAAGTGATTATGTTATCAATGAATGGTAAGTATTCGTAGCCTCAGGCCTCAACAACCGGGAAAGGACAAAAATCGGGCAGGCAGCATGGCTATGTGGGTCGCACCCATTAGGGTGTATAATCACCTATCTAGAGAAATTCCTTTTGTTTCTAAATCTATCGATTCTGCCCATTCGGGAAACGGTGGTTTGAGTCCAACCGTTGGTGATATACATTCGATACACTCAAGCGAAATGAGTGGTCGGTCATGTGTGGGCCGGGTTGCAAGATGTTCTTGTTGAACCCAGGTGTATTCGCCTCTAGAGATACATCATCGGAAGGTGGTTCCATACCTTGTCATGTTGGAAATCCAATCTCCAATAAGCGCCATGCGGTTTTTGATTTATAATATATATGTGGAGCGTGAGATGCAAGCGTTCTGCTATTTGGTTACTTACTTGATGTAGACATTATTATAATATCACTGGATTTGATATCAAAGTGTTTTGGGTTATAGTAAGGTAAAAACCGTCCATGTTTATGTGTGGGCTGGTCTTACTATTATCTTTTCTTTCGGAAAGGATTTTTGAAAGTTAAACAAGTGGTTGGAGTTTACTCACACCAGTCCCATGACTGACCCAGAGTTTATTTTGTTTTGTTTTCCTAAACTCTTGGGTGCTCAAATTTGTACGAGCAGTCAAGTGTTTCAGGCTTTTACAGATACACTTGGAGGAGCTGAAGCTGGAAGCTTCAACGTTAGTTATTTAGAGTTACTTCCGCTAAATCAAATGTTATATGTACTCTGATGATGGTATGTGTATATGTACAAAACAGATTTGTATTTCAAAGCTTATGTTATATTATATATTTTATTCGTTCCGCTGTGAGTTGTGATCTTCGTTTTTCTCCTATTCTAATATTTCTTTCTTTCTATTCCTCATCCTCTAACTTCTTTATAATAATGAGTCGTATTTCTGTGTTATTTGGGTTGGACGTGTAGTGTATTTAGTCAACTCAGATAGCTCGGATTTGCGGGGCGTTACAGTTGGTATCAGAGCTTAGGTTGAGCGAACACCTAGGCTTGTGTGGCATGTGCTCATTAGAGATAGGGTCAGTAGTACCCTAGAATGAGTTGAGTGTATATACGAGAGAGCGTATTTGTAAATTGATATAAAAGTTGTTTTATATTGTGTTGACTAGTCTGTGAGTGGTTTATGAATTCTGGTCGAATCGTGGGACGCCACGAAGTCGATAGGAATTTCTAAACACTTGAACAGAAGATTGAACACGATATAGTTTTAAAATGGGTAGATGAAATAATTTTACCCAAAATTTCTATTTTAGATATAGAAAGAATAATTTTCTAGAATTATTATTATATGGATGTGTTGGATATTGACTTTAGAATCAAATGAGATTATAAACTTAGAATGGTTATTTATAACCAGAATAGAATTTGTATAGAAATAATATATACAAATGAGATGAATTAGAATTAAATTCAAACCAGAATTAAGAATTCAAAATCCTGGGAAGTTGAATAATATTTTTCAAAGTAATTAAAATAATATAGTTTTATTTTGAAAAGGTTTTGAATGAAAATCATTTTGAGTTGATTTTTAAAAATGATAAAGCACTGAACTCACTTCAGTCGTTGGGAAATAATTCTGATGATGACTGCAGCCTCATCAGGGTTCATTTTCGAGTTTCTAAGTGATGGATTGCTACCTTAGAAAGTTTTGATGGAAATTTGTTGGAAAGAAAACAAATTGGTTTGAATATTCAAATGTTTTGAATTTGAAATGGAAATAAATATACATGTATATATTTAAGTGATTTCAAAAGGATTTGAAATGAAAATCCTGGGATTTGGATTCTGGAATTGGAATTTAACTTAAGCAAGTTAAATGGTTCGAAGTGAATCAATTGACTAGAATCAATTTGGATAAATTGGTGTTGAACCAATATGAATAGAATATGAGTTGGATGTGAATAACTTAATTGCGAATCATTCAGAGTTAAATGAATGAAAGCATATATAGTGTGTGATATTCAATATGAAAGGAAGACCAAAAGTTTTGGTGAAATTAAATATGTTGAAATATGAGGAGTTGAGTTTCAACATAAGTGAGATTTTGAAAGTAATGAATTTGTACCATTTTTCCTATCTTAGCAATTTCGGGGACGAAATTATTTTAAGGGGGGAAGAATGTAACGACCCAGATTTTTGAACAGTTTATTTTAAATATTCAGTATGGTTTTAAATATTGAATATATAATATAAATGAATTTTTTGAATTTATCGATTTAATAATCAATATACGATTTTATATCGGTTGTGTTAGATAGCGGTTGTGTCAATTGTTATGTTGAATAGCGGTTCAGATTTTCGGGTTAAAGATCACAAGATATTTTAATTTAAAATTTAAATTATAATATTTTAGTGTTGTATCAGCGGACCTATTAACATAGGCTACCATACAGTATACATCACGCAAATTATTTCCTTCTTCTCGAGCAGTAAGATTTGTCTCCTTGCTTCGTATCAAGCAGACATGATTTTAATGGGATATGGTACGAGTGTTTCCCCATTCCTTCACTTATAAATACCGAAACCCCTTTCTTCCTTTCTGCTCAAAACCAAAGCCTCAAATTAAATACGACCGCAACTTTCCTTTTCCTCATTGCAGAAATCAAATCGCGATTGAAGCTTGCATCGCCTGGAACACTCGTGAGCTAGGGGGTCAACTTCAAATTCTATTTCGGATCTAAGGAAGACTCGCGAAGGGTAATGTCGAGTAGGCGATTGGGGGTAAGGTGCTTAGGGGTTCGAAGCAGGGATTTCTGAAGTTCAGATCCTTGATTTGTGAACTCGAAGGTATTGCTGAAGGCGACAGGTTGAGAAATTGGAAAAAAAGTTGCAGTCGACGCCGGTTCTAGGTGGTGCGATAGGCTTGAGGGGTTCCGTTACTGATGATTCTCGCGCATCGCTGAAGAACGTGAGTTTCTCTGAGGCTCGAACTGTGAACTAGAGTGGTTCGAGGGTTGACTGGACTGAGCTGTTTGGGGTTGCGCTGTGAGGATTTGGAAATGAGAGATGGTGAATGCGGTCGGTGCAGGCAAGAGAGGGATGATTTACTGTCAGAGTATAAGGTGATAAAGGGAAGGGAAAAGAGGATGATTGCGAGTTGTTCGACAAAATGCCAAGGTGAAGAATTATCGTTTGAACTGGTGCTACTCTTATGGGACTGTTCTGGGTTTAGTTCGTCGACCGGTCGAGTAGGTTATGATAGCAGTAAGGTATACGTTTTACTATAATCTAAATTTCATAGAATAAATTATTTATTTATTTTAAATAGTTAGTCATTTAATCGATAATTAAAAATAAATCGTAGGAACCTGATAAATTCAGTTAAGACGATTGAAGACGATTCATGGAAAGCAGGATATGGAAATAAAATGGATATTCAACAAATGGGAAATCTGGTGAGTAAATCTCACTCACCTTTAAAATTATTTTTATTTCGTTAAAAATAATTGTTTGTTGCTTGTGTGGATGCTTTCTGCTTGTTTTATGTATATTAGTTATTTAGGCTATATATATATATATATATATATATTGGGTTGATTGATTGGTTGGATTCCCGCAGTCTCATTAGCGGATGCCCGCAGTTTCATAGCGGATGATTACCCTATACGCCTCACGCTATGATTAGTGGATGACCTTCTATACCGCGATATTCTGCCACGAAGCAGAATGGGTATTATTTATGTGCTAACATCTGTGGATGCAGGAAAACAGGTTGGAGGAATCCAACTGGATTCCTCAAAAATATATTATCTGTTTGTTTATTTGTTTGCATATATATTTTTATATATGATGTGTTAGAAAAATAAATAATTCGTTGCTTTGTGTGTTTAAATATCACTGGGCTTAAGTAACGATATTTTAAAATATCGTAAAAAGGATATTGGCGATTTAAAAGGAAAAATTCTATTTTTTAAATAGAATTTGAATTTTAAATGGAAATAAAAATATAAACTTGTTTTTGAAAAATAAAACAAGTAGTTTCTTTTTAAACGAAGTTATAAATAGTTCTTTTATAACGAAGTTATAAATGAAGCGAAAAGAATTATCATTTGATAATTCAGAAATAGAAATATAAGCGTGAATTTGGAATTTGAAATGAAATTTCAAAATAGGATGTGAAAAGGAATTTTTAAATATATAACTCAAATGAAATTTGAGTATAACATTTGAATAGTAGAATTAGAAAAGGAATTTAAATATTTGAATTTTAAAAGGGGATTGAATATTAGAAATTCAAATAAGAAGTTCAAATAGAATTTGAATAGATGAAATTAGAATGAAAAATAGAATTTTTATTCAAGGAATTAAAATAAAATTTGAATTCAAAGGAATTCGAATAAAGAAATTCAAATAGAGATTTGAATGTAGAATTTCAAAATAGAATTTAAATATAGAATTTCAAAGAAGAATTGAATAGAATTTGAAATATAGTATTTCAAGGAAGAATTCAAATGTGAAATTTGAATAGAGATTTGAATTGGAATTCAAATATGAAGTTTGAATAGAGATTTAAAATAGAAATTCGAGTATTGAATTTGAACATGGAATTGAATACAGAAATTCAAGTAGAAATTTGAATATGAGATTTCAAAATAGAATTTGAAATAAACTTTGAAAATAGGATTTCAAAGTAGAAATGGGAAATAGAATTTCAAATAGGATTCCAAAATAGGAAATCCAAATAGTTTTGAAATGGAATTTGAATTCAAGGGAATTCAAATGAATTTGAATATTTGAAATTCAAATGGTGTTAAAAATGAGTTTGAAGATTAGAATTCAAATGGGGCTGGAAACGAATTTGAATATTAGAATTCAAATGAAATTTGAATATAAGAGATTCAAATTGAATTTAAATAGGATTTAATCTATGGGATTTGAATATGAAATTCAAATGAGTTTTAAACTATGGAATTTCAAATATAGAATTTAAAAAGGAGTTTGAATATTTGAATTTCAATAAATTTCAAATATAAAAATTGGAATGTAGAAGTAAAAATGGAATTTAAAAATAGAGGTTGAATAAAAGAATTCAAATGAATTCAAGTATTGAATTTGAATAAAGGGAATTCAAAATGAAGTTGAATATCTAAATTCAAGTATGAATTTCAAATATAGAAATTCAAAAAGGATTTGAAATGGAATTCGAATAGAGGATTTGAAATGGAATTCGAATAAAGGATTTCAAATGGGATTTGAATACAGGATTTAAAACTATGGAATTTGAAATGTAAAGATTCAAATGGAATTTGGAATATACATATCTATATATATATATATTAAAAGGGAGTTGAATTCATTTAACGAAGTTTAAAAAAAAAGTTTTATATATATAAATATAATTAAAACGAATTCGCCGCAGCGCTGCAGTTCGTAAAATAGCGATTCGAACTTCAATCGAATATACAGGACTCAATTGAAGTCGAAATTCTTTGAAACAAGAAACGTCAGGACCGGTTTGATAATAGTTTTCAAATGAAAGAGAAAAATCTGAATTTCGTCGTATAGATTTTGAGTTATGTCAAAATCAAATTTTCAGAAAAGCAGCGCCAGAACCATTATAAAACCGTAACGGTTTATTTAATTATATTAAAGGATTTTAAGCAAATAAAAATCGGAATTTCTATTTAGAAAAATTCAGATTTGAGTTATAAAATATATGTGGACTCCAGTGGAGAAATGAGTTGATTTTTGAAACAGAAATCAGATTTTTGATTTATTGAATAGAGTTAACTAATGCGAATAGAAATTAGTTAATGAGATTTCGAATTAATATTGGGCTTTGAATAAGCAAATTCGATTTGAAAATTTATATTCAAAATAGAAAAGAGAACTAGGATTGAAATTGAAATTCAATTTGGTTATGAGCAAGCTAATTAAATATTTTGTTTGAACATGTTATGTTCAACAAAGAAGTGAAATAGGCAAAATGACTAATTAAAGAATAAATGGCGAACTGAATTCAAACGATTGAATGGTATTGAATTGAAAACAGATGAACAGGTGTAAGCAGGTTTGATATGAAGCATATGAAGATTTAAATTTATGTGCCCGACAAAAAGGTACATGTTTAAATTCATATATGAGTTTTATGCGCCGTATCGGCAAGCCGCTTGGCTTTTTCTTTTTCTTTTTGAGATTAGAAGATACCGGGAAGCTATTTGAAATTTCCCGATGCTCCCGATACAGGGGAGGTTATGGCGAAATTTTCCGGAAATTTAAGGAGTTAGAATATTTTTAAGATATTTTGATAATTTGAAATCATTGTATCGACGTATTGAATTCGATAGTAAAGTGAATATAAAAATCGAATGCTGTAAACAAAAAGGGATAGAGATAAGTGATTGGAATTGTTTCCAATTGCAAATAGAGATTTTTCTAATATATAGAAAATAAAAGAAGTTAATAATTGGAAACGTTTTCCAAATGGCATAAGAGGCAAGATGATTATTGAAAATATTTGGATAACAAATATTGATAAGGAGATGGAGAAGAGATTTAATTAATGAAATATTAATTAAAGAGCCCAGTGATTTGTTTGATATGTTGATTAAACACTTGTTTTTATTCGATAGTTAAATCACAGACTATCGAAGTTTTTGACCATCGTTGTCAATATGGAGAGACCGGTTGGATTATTATCCGAAGAACCACTCCGTATCGGCATAAGCGTTGCGAACCAAGTATGCTGAATATATTGAAGACGGAGTGAAGTGCAAGGGCTTTTTCTATTTATAGAAATAGTGCCTTCGGTTTCGTTCAATCCCAGAACGAACGTAAATGGACGAATGTCTGACAGAGTATTTCCAATGATCAAAAGGGTTGGTCTGTATGAATGTATATGGTTGCAACGGATTTATCCCTTAGCATAACATCCAGAACATTTGTGCAAACTCAACTAGTGATTAACGGATCTGACGATGTGGCATTCAAAGTGATTATGTTATCAATGAATGGTAAGTATTCGTAGCCTCAGGCCTCAACAACCGGGAAAGGACAAAAATCGGGCAGGCAGCATGGCTATGTGGGTCGCACCCATTAGGGTGTATAATCACCTATCTAGAGAAATTCCTTTTGTTTCTAAATCTATCGATTCTGCCCATTCGGGAAACGGTGGTTTGAGTCCAACCGTTGGTGATATACATTCGATACACTCAAGCGAAATGAGTGGTCGGTCATGTGTGGGCCGGGTTGCAAGATGTTCTTGTTGAACCCAGGTGTATTCGCCTCTAGAGATACATCATCGGAAGGTGGTTCCATACCTTGTCATGTTGGAAATCCAATCTCCAATAAGCGCCATGCGGTTTTTGATTTATAATATATATGTGGAGCGTGAGATGCAAGCGTTCTGCTATTTGGTTACTTACTTGATGTAGACATTATTATAATATCACTGGATTTGATATCAAAGTGTTTTGGGTTATAGTAAGGTAAAAACCGTCCATGTTTATGTGTGGGCTGGTCTTACTATTATCTTTTCTTTCGGAAAGGATTTTTGAAAGTTAAACAAGTGGTTGGAGTTTACTCACACCAGTCCCATGACTGACCCAGAGTTTATTTTGTTTTGTTTTCCTAAACTCTTGGGTGCTCAAATTTGTACGAGCAGTCAAGTGTTTCAGGCTTTTACAGATACACTTGGAGGAGCTGAAGCTGGAAGCTTCAACGTTAGTTATTTAGAGTTACTTCCGCTGAATCAAATGTTATATGTACTCTGATGATGGTATGTGTATATGTACAAAACAGATTTGTATTTCAAAGCTTACGTTATATTATATATTTTATTCGTTCCGCTGTGAGTTGTGATCTTCGTTTTTCTCCTATTCTAATATTTCTTTCTTTCTATTCCTCATCCTCTAACTTCTTTCTAATAATGAGTCGTATTTCTGTGTTATTTGGGTTGGACGTGTAGTGTATTTAGTCAACTCAGATAGCTCGGATTTGCGGGGCGTTACATTGGGTTGCAACTTTTATGATATGCTATGATGCGGATCTATTCTATGTGATCTAAAATTATCATGTTAGATTTGTTCTATGTGGTCTAAAATTGTCGCCTTATGATTCATGTTAGATCTATCCTATGTGATCTAAAATTGTCACCTTATGATTCATGTTGGATCTATCCTATGTGATCTAAAATTTGTTACCTTATAATTCATGTTAGATCTATCCTATGTGATCTAAAATAGTCACCTTATGATTCATGTTAGATCTATCCTATGTGATCTAAAATTTGTCACTTTATGATTCATGTTAGATCTATCCTATACGATCTAAAATTGTCACCTTATGATTCGTGTTAGATCTATCGTATGTGATCTAAAATTGTCACCTTATGATTCATGTTAGGTCTATCCTATGTGATCTAAATTTGTCACCTTATGATTCATGTTAGATCTATTTTATATGATCTAAATTATCACCTTATATTAACACGTTAGATCTATTTTATGTGATCTAAATTGTCACCCTATAGTTATCATGTTAGATTTTAATCGATTGGACATATAAAATGGCTAATTTAGATATTGTGACATCATAGTTCATCAGTTTTATGTCCACCTTGTTATGATGATAATTTCATGTCCATGCTAGTATGTATGTTCACCTTATTATCATACAAGATTGTGTTTATGCCAAGATGATCATTTTAGTATATTCCCATTATTTTCCCTATTATCGTTTATGACTAGACTATTCTCTAGCCTAGGCATGTTGCCAATTTTGTGAGGGCACTAGTTAAGGAATGGGGGAAAAAGGGATAAAAATGGAATGATTTGAATATGAACATTTATGGACATGTAATTCAAATTATTGGGCAAAATAGGTATTGACACCTATAAAAAGAAAGGATAAATTAATTGCTAAATTAATTAAAAATGGCATAATTTGAACATGAACATTTATGGACACGTAATTCAAATTACTGGGCAAAATAGGTATTGACAACTATAAAAGGAAAGGGTTAATTAATTGATTAATTAATTAAAGATGGAATGTCTAGTGATTACAATTAGGAATTGTAATTGTACTTATGACACGAGGTTAGGTTGCATTAGTGGTGGAAGTCTGCCAGGACCCGACTGGCATATCCAACAACCACTAATGGTGAACCTAATGTGGGACGTCTAAGTATGTAAATACGAATCGGGCTATGACACGAGGTTAGGATCAACTGTGGAATAAGTCTGCCCGGACCCGACCGGCATATCCAGCATCCACATGTTGTAGGCCTAATGTGGGAGGTCTGGCCCATTATGAAACCATAAATGGACATGGTAAAGAATTGGACTACTTAACCTAAAGTTATTCCATCGGGATTGTATGAACTTAAATTTAAGTTCGGGGTTAAGTTGTAACACCCCGAATTTTCTATTAACACTAAAGTTGCTAAAATATTAATAAGTGTGTAAGAGAGGGGATGTATCTAATATGAATATAAAAATATTAATAAGTGTGTAAGAGAGGGGATGTATCTAATATGAATATAAAAATATTAATAAGTGTGTGAGAGAGGGGATGTATCTAATATGAATATAAAAACAATAATAAGTAAAGGGGGATGTATCTAATATGTACATTGTAGAAAATATATATATATTTATGACATGAATAGAAATTTATTAATATGCTGAGTGTTTGCTGAGTCAACAAGATAAACCCCATCTTGTCTGGACGGCTGCGGTTATTTCTAGGTTAAATCTAAGGGCCTAAATGAATTCTAAAATCTATAAATAAGTGGGTAGACCCTAGACCTAAATCACTTGTAAAATTAGAGAAGCTACCGTCATGCTGCTGCCATGGAGTTCAGCATAGCCGTCACAAACTAAGAAGAGGAAGCCTAATCATCTACAACTAAATCTACACAAATCAAATCAAAAGATCTCTCTTTCTCTAATTCTTTTCTTTTGTTGGTGAGTATGATGATTCTCGCAAGACTATTACAAACTAATTTGACTCAGTTATGAATGGATCACAAGAAAGTGATGTGATTTGTAATTGTAAATTCTATATATTGTGGATTCTCTTATTATGTTATTATGTTGTCGTATGATGTAAATTATATATGCTATGTTGTAAATTCTCTTATGCTATGTCGTGCTATGTTGAGAATCATGTCAAGCTATGTTATACTATCATACTATGCCATGTTATAAATCATGCTATATTATGTTGAAAAATCATGATGTTGTTGGATCATGCTTAAAGTTATGTTCTTTTTTCTTAATTTAAATGGATCTTGTTTATGGGAATTTGCCTATTAGGTTAGGTGTACCCATAAACTTGAAACTATAATTAAATAAAACTTGATTATGGGAATTTGCCTATTGAGTTAGGTGTACCCATATAAAACCATGTTGTTAAAAAAATTAGATGATGTTGATTCACACATGTTCATATGTAAGTTTATGAAAATCGATTGAGATTATATTAGGTGAATTTTGAACAAGTTGACACCTTTAGGTCCATGACATGTATAATCTATGCAAGTTGGACATATGCAAGTTTCACCCCTTATTATGATTCATTTGGTCACATATACATGTTGTTATTATGATAATCTCTTTTATGCTATGAGTTAGGCTATTCGAGTCTAACATATATTTTGCGAATAAACGTTCAAACGTGGGGTAGGGGTAATATTAGGAATTAATAAATTGGGTGCAATTTTGTAAGATTTTGCATACCATGAATGGATGTCCATAATTGAGTCAATTATGGACATTGTTAAAAATTGGAAGTAATTAATAATTCAAGTAGGAAATTATTAAAATTGGGGGAAAGTGGATTATTATTAATAAAATCAATGCTTAGGACACGAGGTTGGACCCGTTTGTGATGTAAACCTGCCCGGACCCGCCCGGCAAATCCAGTAGTCACAAATGTCGGCCCAATGTGAGAGGTCCTAGGCCCAAACTAAAGCATAACAGTTGTAAAGACACGAGGTTAGACTCTTTTATGGTGTAAGACTGCCCGGACCCGCCCGGCAAATCCAGCTGCCATAAATGCCAGTCTAATGTGAGAGGTCTTTATGAGGTTATGGCCTTAATGAACTAAGAAATACTTAACCAGATAATCATGTAAGGTGGGACATGGGGGTTAAGTAGGTGCCTTGGGTGGCATGAGGAATCTGGTGGTTGCCTTTAGAGGCATTTGAAATACGATTAGACTTAACCAAACACACATGTAAATGAACATGACTAAGTGGGTTAAGTGGGATGGACTAATGGGGACAAGCTTAGGTGGAATGCTTGTGGTAAATAGTGGGGGCCCATTTCAACCAGTATCCCAAAACGTATCTTTGTGGGCTCGACCCAAGTCGAGGACGGGACACGCATACTGGGTTTGACTATAAGAGGCCAAAACAGGGAGCGGTGGCAACGCAAGTCCAACGGGTTTCATATGCGTGTGTGGACCCAGGCTGGTAGGTAAGACGTTGTTGCATCGTGTAGGTATAAGCCGTGCATGTCCGTTGTATCAGGTTGCCACTTTAGGGGAGTGATACACCCCACTGTGGGGCCAGCACGGGTATCTACGAGTTAGGGAGCCGATCGAATAATGGGAAGTAGGGTACACCTAGTGGAGATAGGGGCAGGCGGCACCTATGTAGTCAGCTAGGGGTACGTAAAGCCATTGGGAAAGTTTCTAAGTGAAGCTAAGTGGGATGAATCTTTAGGGTGACTGGTGTGGTGCAGTATAGTGTTTATCCTTTAGTATTTAGGAGCGCCTATAACGTTGCCTTTAGCGATTGTCTATGTCCTTAATCTGCTCATCATAGACATTTTCTTGTTTTCCAGCTTATGCCTTAGTCCAGTTATTTTGGTAATAGTATTGTAGAATTATCATATTCACCAGACTTTATGTCTGACCCCCTCTTTTCCATCTTTTTTCTCCCTTCAGGTCCGCAGGTTGGGCCAAGTTCTAGTGGAGTCTAGTTGGATCGCTTACCTTCTGGAAAGCTTGGACTGCTGAAGTAAAGTCCAGCTTGTTATCTTTCTTTTTAATGGCTATTCATGTAATGGGATTATGTACTTGTTTTATCAAGATAGATATTGTACTTGACATTGAATATGGTGTTATGATGTAATCAAACATGTTTTGACTTCTGCTACAATGAAATAAAGTTTTTGAATTTCCAAGTACTATTTTATATCTGTCTTGTTGTAATTTTACTGTTCTATATTCACTTAAAACCTCCATGGAAGTTAATGCATTCCCTTTGTGAGTGACATTAATGGACGTGGGGTGTTACACGTGGTATCAGAGCATAAGGTTACCAGAACAGATAAAAAAAAAATTTTTAGAAAAATATTTTTTTTCTATAGTATTTTTGGAAGAAGTGCTTTCAAAAAAAAACATGTTATTTAAAGAGAGTTTTTATGAAAAACATAATCCCAATAGCCACATCCTTATCTTTATCTTTCGAATTCTCCATTTTGAATCTTTCCTTTTTCGTTTCAGCATGGCTGAAGATCTTAATCTCCCAGAAGGTGTGACGATTCCGGGGTGGTTTAGGAGATACTTGGAGGCTAGGGCCACCACTGCAGGCCCAGCGGATACTCCTCCACCCCTAGTTGCACCCATTCCTCCTCCTCCTCCTCGTGTTGACACTTTTGCAAAGACGTGCAAGGAATTCAAGGCTATGGGAGGAAAAACTTTTCAAGGGACTGAGACGTTTGTGGAGGACAGAGATTGGCTTAAGGAGACTGAGGAATTGTTGGATATCTTTGAAGTGGAAGATGGGAGGAAAGTCCGTTTAGCTGCTTGGTTAATGAAGGGAGAGGCCTCGTTTTGGTGGGAGGTCACTAACGGGGAACGTCCAGTTGATTCATGGGTGGATTTCAGACGAAGGTTTGAGGCAAAGTTTCTTTCAAGGGCAGAGGAGAACTTAAATATGGAAAAATTCCTGGCACTAAAGCAAGGGAGCTCATCAGTAAAGGAATATGTCAATAAATTTAATCAGTTAGCAAGGTTTGGCTTGGAGTTGGTGAACACGCCAGAGAAGAAAGCTTTGAGGTTCGTTAGAGGCTTGAATGAACCGTTGCAAGGGTTGGCTATGACCCACATTCCTATGGGAGCCACCTTTGAAAAGCTAGTAGAAATGGCACTTATGCATGAGGATAAGGCAGTTGAAAAGAAAGGGGATCAGAAGAAACCCCAACAGCAAAATAAGAAGGGTGGTAAAAACAATAATGGCAAAGGGAAGAAGAAATGCTTCAATTGTGGGACGCCTGACCATCTCAGCAAAGATTGTAGAAAGAAAAGGAAGACTGGTTGTTTTTATTGTGGAGATGCGGGACATTTAGTGAAGGACTGTCCAAAGAAGGGGCAGAGGGCAGGGTCTACCTCGGGAGGACAGGTGCAGGCTCTTATGGCACCAGGGCAGGCAAGGGGGCAAGTTCAGGCTATTGCGGCCCCACCGCTGCAAGAAAGAGGTAGAACAATTTCTGTTGAAAGCTTAGTTTTTCTGTTTGATCATCCTGTCCGTACCTTATTCGATTCTGGCGCATCTCATTCGTTTATCTCTGCATCATTAGTTGAATCACTGCACTTGAACACCAGTTTAGTAGAGGATCCCTTGGTCGTTTCAAATCCAATTGGGGGTTCGGCTCATTTGACCATGATATGTTTGGATTTGAAAATCTCTATACTTAGCATTGAATTTAGATGTGATGCTTATGTATTGGGCTTCACGGCCTATGGGCTAATTTTTGGAATGGATTGGTTGTCTAGAAATAGGGCCATTCTTGATTGTGAAAGGAGAGTAGTTAGGCTTGTGACTCGCCTTGGTAATGCTCTCGACATCTTTTGTAATCCCATAAATTCTGTTATGCTAAGTTATCTTGAATCGCTTGACGCGTCTGTAGAGAACCTGCGATCGGTAGAAGTGGTCCGGGAATATCCGGATGTGTTTGAGGAGGTGAAGGGCTTACCTCCAAAGTGGGAGATAGACTTTCGAATTTATCTTGTGGATAATGCTAAACCCGTATCTTTGCTAGTGCGCCACATGGATCCTCGTGAAAGGAGGGAACTCAATAAGCAAGTAAAGGAGTTGCTTGAGAAGGGGTTCATAAGACGTAGTATATCGGAGTGGGGTGCTCCAGTAGCTTTTGCCACAAAGGCGGATGGGTCTCTTAGACTTTGTATGGACTATAGAGAACTAAACAAGCTTACTAAAAAGAACCGACACCCACTGCCGAGGATTGACGATCTCTTTGATCAGTTAGTTGGCGCCTCAGTGTTTTCGCAGTTGGACTTAGCCACTGGCTTTCATCAACTGAGAGTGGCTGAGGATAGTATAGATAAGACTGCTTTTAGGACTCCTGGCGGATTCTATGAATGGCTAGTGATGCCCTTTGGTTTGACAAACGCCCCTGCATATTTTGTTGATTTGATGAGTAGGGTGTTTAGGGAATACCTTAACAAATTCGTGGTAGTCTTTGTGGATGACATCTTAGTCTTTTCTAAGAATAAAGAAGAGCACTCCCTACATCTTAGGGAAGTGTTGGAAACCCTTCGAGCGCATAACCTTAAGGCAAAATTTTCTAAGTGTCACTTCTGGAGGAAGGAAGTACGGTTCTTAGGGCACGTGGTTTCCAAAGAAGGGATAGCAGTGGATCCCGCAAAGGTGGTGGCCATCCAAGATTGGAAGGTCCCTAAAAATGCAACCGAAGTAAGAAGTTTCTTGGGGTTGGCTGGCTATTATAGGAAGTTTATCAAAGACTTCGCAAAAATATCGGCTCTATTAACACGGTTAACGAAGAAGAACCTGGTTTTTACGTGGGACAAAGATTGCGTTGATGCATTCAAACGTTTAAAGAGAGCCTTAACTTCAGCCCCAGTCTTAGTGCTGCCAGACGGGAATAAACCGTTTACCATCTATACTGATGCTTGTGGGACGGGACTTGGCGTGGTCCTCATGCAAGAGGGAAGAGTAATAGCCTATGGTGGAAGGCAGTTGAGGGTTCATGAAAAGAATTACCCCACGCATGACTTAGAGCTAGCCGCAATTGTTTTCGCGCTTAAGTCTTGGCGTCACTATCTTCTTGGTGAGAAATTCGAACTGTTCACTGACCACAAATCATTAAAATACTTATTCTCTCAGAAGGATTTGAATTTAAGGCAGCAACGGTGGATGGAATTCTTAGCCTCCTACGATTTTGAAATAGCATATACCCCGGGCAAGGGTAACGTGGTGGCAGACGCCTTAAGTAGGAAAAGGTTGTCCTTGAGTCCGTTGTTTGTTGAACGACAAAGCTTAGAATTCATCTCTATGTTTGACTTTAGACCCTCCGTTGACTTAGTACCCGGTCTGTTAGCATCCTTGGAGGTTAGACCGACACTTCTAGGATGGGTTGGTGAGGCACAGCGAGACGACCCACAGTTGGTTGAGATAGTAGAAAAGCTCAAAGGGGGGGGGGGGAGTCGTCAAGCCATCTTCGTAGGTATACCCTAGACGATAAGGGTTGGTTACGAAGGGATAATAGACTTTGTGTATCACAAGACGAAGACTTAAGGAAGGCCATTCTTGATGATGCTCATCGCTCAAAAATGACCATTCATCCCGGCGGGGATAAGATGTACAAAGATATGAAGCGGGTTTTCTTTTGGGCCGGTATGAAAAAGGATGTGGCCGAGTACGTCGCTAGATGCTTGGTGTGCCAACGAGTTAAAGCAGAACAAAAGAAACCCGGTGGGTTGCTTCACCCATTAGAAGTTCCATTATGGAAATGGGAAAGCATCTCAATGGATTTTGTGGATGGATTACCAAGATCAAGGAAGGGTAACACGGGGATTTGGGTTATAGTAGATAGACTTACTAAAAGCGCCCATTTTATTCCCGTGAAAAGTAAGAGGACTGCTCCGTGGTTGGCTTCTGTATACATTAAGGAGATAGTTCGTTTGCACGGTATTCCTTCTAGTATAGTAAGCGACCGTGACCCCATCTTTACTAGCGAATTTTGGAAGAGTTTACAAGAGGTGGTTGGGACTCAGCTATGTTTGAGCACCGCATATCATCCTCAGACAGACGGCCAGACCGAGAGGGTGAATCGCATTCTAGAGGATCTTTTAAGGCTTTGTATCCTAGACTTTGGGGGTACATGGGAAGAGCACCTTCCGTTAGTAGAATTCGCATATAATAATAGCTTTCAGTCTAGTATTGGCATGGCACCTTTCGAAGCTCTTTATGGAAGGCCTTGCCGTTCGCCTACATGTTGGTGGGAATCTACCGATAAAATCCTACTTGGGCCCGATATGGTTAGGGAAACCTCGGAGAAGATTGAGTTGATTCGAAGGAGGATGAAAGCAGCACAAGATAGGCAAAAATCGTATGCTGATAAGAGGAGGACAGATCTTGAGTTTGACATTGGGGACATGGTTTTTATCAAAGTATCTCCGTTACAGAATGTTGTTCGCTTTGGGTCCGTGGGGAAATTAGCACCAAGGTTTGTAGGGCCGTTTCCTGTAAAAAAACAGGATTGGGAAGATGGCATATAGGGTGGAGTTGCCTGAGAAACTTAGTGGAGTACACGACGTATTCCATGTATCACATTTAAGGAAGTGTTTGCACAAGACCGTGGAGGTGGTAGAGCCGAGCTTGCTTAAAGAGGTGGAAATAGAGCGTGATGCAACAATTAGACGAGCTCCTACATGCATTCTTGGGTCGGAGATCAAAAAGTTGAGGAATCGAGAGGTCAGACTGGTTAAAGTGCAATGGGGAGATGATGAGAGCAACGCAACTTGGGAGACAAAAGAGAAGATGCGTTCGTTGTACCCTTTTCTTTTTGAGGGTATGTCTTTTAATTTCTCCTTTATCGCTTATCTTATCTTATCTTATCTTTAGTATGTCCTCTCATTAGTATCTTTGACCTTTAGTTAGGATAATCCTATGGTTGAAACATGTGTTTGAGACATGTTATGTATGATGGATGCAAAATGGATGCAAGTGTTTGCTAGTGGTTGCTCGTGGATGCATATATACACACACTTTAGGCACTAGATCGGCTCAGTCACTACATATTGCATATTGCATATATATGGATGTATTTAGTAAAATGGATGAACGATGGTTGTATTATCATGTGGATGCTACATTCAGATGATGGTTGTGCATGCATATAGAAGTATTATGTAGCATTAAGAATCTTTTGCATACATAATGGATGCATGGCACGATCATAGTTGCATTAAGGAGGTCAACTGAATCAGTGGACCGCCTGATTTTGCATTAGATACGGACATATACACACACTGTGCATTTAAACATGAAAGCATTAGAAGTCTGTAAGGACAATGGATGCCTGTGTATGATGGATGAGTAGATGGACGTTTGGATGGTAGGATATACATTCTTCCAGACTTGAAGATTTCGAGGACGAAATCCTAAAAGGAGGGGAGAATGTAACACCCCGAATTTTCTATTAACACTAAAGTTGCTAAAATATTAATAAGTGTGTAAGAGAGGGGATGTATCTAATATGAATATAAAAATATTAATAAGTGTGTAAGAGAGGGGATGTATCTAATATGAATATAAAAATATTAATAAGTGTGTAAGAGAGGGGATGTATCTAATATGTACATTGTAGAAAATATATATATATTTATGACATGAATAGAAGTTTATTAATATGCTGAGTGTTTGCTGAGTCACTTCTGACTCATTGCTGAGTCAACAAGATAAACCCCATCTTGTCTGGACGGCTGTGGTTATTTCTAGGTTAAATCGAAGGGCCTAAATGAATTCTAAAATCTATAAATAAGTGGGTAGACCCTAGACCTAAATCACTTGTAAAATTAGAGAAGCTACCGTCATGCTGCTGCCATGGAGTTCAGCATAGCCGTCACAAACTAAGAAGAGGAAGCCTAATCATCTACAACTAAATCTACACAAATCAAATCAAAAGATCTCTCTTTCTCTAATTCTTTTCTTTTGTTGGTGAGTATGATGATTCTCACAAGACTATTACAAACTAATTTGACTCAGTTATGAATGGATCACAAGAAAGTGATGTGATTTGTAATTGTAAATTCTATATATTGTGGATTCTCTTATTATGTTATTATGTTGTCGTATGATGTAAATTATATATGCTATGTCATGCTATGTTGTAAATTCTCTTATGCTATGTCGTGCTATGTTGAGAATCATGTCAAGCTATGTTATACTATCATACTATGCCATGTTATAAATCATGCTATATTATGTTGAAAAATCATGATGTTGTTGGATCATGCTTAAAGTTATGTTTTTTTTTTCTTAATTTAAATGGATCTTGTTTATGGGAATTTGCCTATTAGGTTAGGTGTACCCATAAACTTGAAACTATAATTAAATAAAACTTGAGTATGGGAATTTGCCTATTGAGTTAGGTGTACCCATATAAAACCATGTTGTTAAAAAAATTAGATGATGTTGATTCACACATGTTCATATGTAAGTTTATGAAAATCGATTGAGATTATATTAGGTGAATTTTGAACAAGTTGACACCTTTAGGTCCATGACATGTATAATCTATGCAAGTTGGACATATGCAAGTTTCACCCCTTATTATGATTCATTTGGTCACATATACATGTTGTTATTATGATAATCTCTTTTATGCTATGAGTTAGGCTATTCGAGTCTAACATATATTTTGCGAATAAACGTTCAAACGTGGGGTAGGGGTAATATTAGGAATTAATAAATTGGGTGCAATTTTGTAAGATTTTGCATACCATGAATGGATGTCCATAATTGAGTCAATTATGGACATTGTTAAAAATTGGAAGTAATTAATAATTTAAGTAGGGAATTATTAAAATTGGGGGAAAGTGGATTATTATTAATAATCAATGCTTAGGACACGAGGTTGGACCCGTTTGTGATGCAAACCTGCCCGGACCCGCCCGGCAAATCCAGTAGTCACAAATGTCGGCCCAATGTGAGAGGTCCTAGGCCCAAACTAAAGCATAACAGTTGTAAAGACACGAGGTTAGACTCTTTTATGGTGTAAGACTGCCCGGACCCGCCCGGCAAATCCAGCTGCCATAAATGCCAGTCTAATGTGAGAGGTCTTTATGAGGTTATGGCCTTAATGAACTAAGAAATACTTAACCAGATAATCATGTAAGGTGGTACATGGGGGTTAAGTAGGTGCCTTGGGTGGCATGAGGAATCTGGTGGTTGCCTTTAGAGGCATTTGAAATACGATTAGACTTAACCAAACACACATGTAAATGAACATGACTAAGTGGGTTAAGTGGGATGGACTAATGGGGACAAGCTTAGGTGGAATGCTTGTGGTAAATAGTGGGGGCCCATTTCAACCAGTATCCCAAAACGTATCTTTGTGGGCTCGACCCAAGTCGAGGACGGGACACGCATACTGGGTTTGACTATAAGAGGCCAAAACAGGGAGCGGTGGCAACGCAAGTCCAACGGGTTTCATATGCGTGTGTGGACCCAGGCTGGTAGGTAAGACGTTGTTGCATCGTGTAGGTATAAGCCGTGCATGTCCGTTGTATCAGGTTGCCACTTTAAGGGAGTGATACACCCCACTGTGGGGCCAGCACGGGTATCTACGAGTTAGGGAGCCGATCGAATAATGGGAAGTAGGGTACACATAGTGGAGATAGGGGCAGGCGGCACCTATGTAGTCAGCTAGGGGTACGTAAAGCCATTGGGAAAGTTTCTAAGTGAAGCTAAGTGGGATGAATCTTTAGGGTGACTGGTGTGGTGCAGTATAGTGTTTATCCTTTAGTATTTAGGAGCGCCTATAACGTTGCCTTTAGCGATTGTCTATGTCCTTAATCTGCTCATCATAGACATTTTCTTGTTTTCCAGCTTATGCCTTAGTCCAGTTATTTTGGTAATAGTATTGTAGAATTATCATATTCACCAGACTTTATGTCTGACCCCCTCTTTTCCATCCTTTTTCTCCCTTCAGGTCCGCAGGTTGGGCCAAGTTCTAGTGGAGTCTAGTTGGATCGCTTACCTTCTGGAAAGCTTGGACTGCTGAAGTAAAGTCCAGCTTGTTATCTTTCTTTTTAATGGATATTCATGTAATGGGATTATGTACTTGTTTTATCAAGATAGATATTGTACTTGACATTGAATATGGTGTTATGATGTAATCAAACATGTTTTGACTTCTGCTACAATGAAATAAAGTTTTTGAATTTCCAAGTACTATTTTATATCTGTCTTGTTGTAATTTTACTGTTCTATATTCACTTAAAACCTCCATGGAAGTTAATGCATTCCCTTTGTGATTGACATTAATGGACGTGGGGTGTTACATAAGTAAACATGGTTGAGGGGTGGGTTAAGTAAATCTGAAGAGGGGATGGGTAATAGGCCCACAAACTTAACCCGTTAAGATTATATAATTAAAGACACCTAGTGGTATACATAATCGGTGGAAATAATAAAGTTATGTAATTAAATACACCTCTTAGGGTAAATATAACTTGTAGAAGTGATAGGGTTATTTAATTAAAGACATCTATAGGTAAGCATAACCGATTGGAAGATTAGGGGTTATATATTAAAGACACCTGTAGGTAAGCATAACCGATAGACATAAACAAGGCTATGTAATTAAAGACACCTAGTGGTATACATAGTCAGTGAAAACCTAGTGGGGGATACAAGACAAAGGGGAGAGCTTGTATCATATTATGTGGGACCATTTCAGTTAGTAACCCGAATTAGGTATCAAATAAAGTACTTCGTACTAGGCAGAAAAGGGGCACGCTTACTGACTGATTGCAAGAGATCCAAACGTGGAGGACGGTGTGGGCGGCGCAAACCGACCGGGCCATGTGCATGCATGAGCCAGGCAAAAGGGGATAAGACGACCGTGACACCTATAGATATAGTTGTGCACATTGTTACGATGAGGGGTTGCCACTTTAGGAAGTGATACCTCCTATTGTGGGGCCAACACAAGGTATCTACGAGGGTTAGGGAGCCGATCGATCATGGTAGTAGTTAGGGTACATTTGGACGTATACCTAAGTCTACCACCTTATAGTTGTTGGGATCATCTCTTTCTGGATATACTAGTAACAGTGCAGAGTAATCACTAGTGAGGCATGTACACATTATCTTGCTTACCTTGTCACACCTGCCATTTATGTAGTGATCTCTCTCTTATCCACTTTATATGCCTATCATGTTACTTTTATTTATCTACTGACTAAAAGTAACTAGACTCGTCAGACTTTATGTCTGACCTCTTTCTTCCATCCCCCTCCCCCCTAGGTTCTCAGGAAGGAAACACCCATGCTTAGTCAGGATTCAAATATCATCTTGCTAGGAACTATTTCTGAAGTATGGCTGAAGTTCTTATCTTTACTATGGCTTAAATCTTTCATTTGGGGAATTATGCTTTTTATTTACTTATGTACTCTGATGATGCAAGGCAGAAGTTATTTTATTGTAATGGTTTTTGTTACTTATGAAATTGTGGACCACGGTATTTTTATTGAAATAAAAATTTAAATTTCCGCTGCTATCTTATTTATATCTGTCTTGTAATGATTCTATGTCTGATTACCTATAACGCTTCACGAAACTTAATGCATTCCCTTAGTGAGTGGCATTAACGGACGTGGGGTGTCACATTACTAAAGAAGAAAAGACTTGATTTTAATCTGCATAGATGCAGCATCTAGCTCTCCATTATTTTTAGTGTGGAGAAACAAGAGAAAGGGGTCTTATTTATAGCTTAAAGCCAATGAACCATGTCAATAAAGGAATCCACATTCAGCAGAAGAATCTACCCAGATCTGCCCTAGGGGGTCAACCCCCGCTTTAAGGGGTCAACCCATGGGTCGACACCCCCTTATGGGGTCGACCCAGGGGTCGAAACCCCTTGATGGGTCGACACACTTAGGCAAAAAAATTCCCACTTCCCTAAATTCTGCGATTTTGATATGTTTTGTATTTTCTGAACATATTTTATTAATATATATTCTCCTTATGCGTATACAAACTTCAAACCTTAATATCTTCATCATGCGGTGTCCATTTTATGCAAACCAGGTGTTTATTTTGACCGGAATTCCGAGACACTTAATTCTGAATATTAAATTAATTATTATTTAATTTATCATCTTTTAGTGTTGTTAAAATACGGGGTGTTTTATTCTCCCCTACTCAATGGATTTCATCCCCTGAAATCTCTAAGTTAAGAAGAATGTATATCCTAACATCCATATCCATCTACTCATCCACCAACCACAACCATCCATTGTCCTTAACAGATTTCTAATGCTTATATGAACATATGCAAAGGGGTGTGTGTGTATGTCCCAATACTAATGCGAAGATCAGGTGGTCTACTGATTCAGTCGACCTCCTTAATGCAATGTATGTTAGCGCCATGAATCCAACATGTATGCAAATAATCCTATTATAACTTGTAAGTTCTATATGTGTGCACAATCATCTGTCCAAATGCAACATCCATATGATGATACATACATTTCCATCCATAAAAAAAAGGAAAAATGCACACACATCCATATGCAGTATGAGAGTGATTGAGCCAATCTAGTGCCTAATGTGTGTGTATATGCATCCACAAGCAACCACTACCAAACACTGCATCCATTTGTATCCATCAAACATAACATGTCTTAAGCACATGTTTATATCCATGGGTTTCCTACCTAAAGGTCGGAGAATTCGATCGATAGGATATAGTCAAATGATAGAAACAACCATAAATAAAAGCTTTGGGAAGGAAGTTAAGAATATACCCTCGAAAAGAAAAGGGTACGAAGCACGAATCTTGTCTTCGATCTCCCAAATAGCATCCTATGGGTTATCCCCTTTTGAACCTTCATTAACTTGACTTCTCGGTTGTGTAGCTTCTTAACTTCTGATCCAAGAATACAGGTAGGAGCTCACCTAACTGTCGCCTCCCGTTCCATCTCTACTTGTTCCAATATACTCGGCTCAACTACTTCAACAGTATCATGCAAGCATTTCCGCAAATGAGAAACGTGGAAAACATCGTGAACACCGGATAGTCTTTCTGGTAGATGTACTCTATAGGCCGTTTGGCCAATCCTTTCTGTTATGGGAAATGGTCCTACGAATTTTGGTGCCAATTTCCCTACAAATCCAAAGCGAACCACATTCCTCAAAGGTGATACCTTAACGAAAACCATGTCTCCCACCTCAAATTCAATTTCAGTTCTTCTCTTATCCGCGTAGGGCTTCTGCCTATCCCGAGTTGTCTTCAATCGCCTGCGGATAAGATCAATCTTTTCGGACGTTTCTCTAACCATATCTAGTTCAAGTAAAAGTCTTTTTTGCAGAATCCCACAAATAAGTCGATGATCTATAGGGTTGTCCGTACAATACTTCGAAGGGTGTCATGCCAATGCTAGCTTGATAGCTGTTGTCATAGGTGAACTCTACTAAAGGAAGGTGCTCTTCCCAAGTCCCTCTGAACTCTAGGATGCATAGCCTTAAAAGATCCTAGAGAACTATGTTCACCATTTCCGTCTATCCATCTATTTGAGGGTGATAAGCGATGCTCAAACATAACTATGTACCCAATGCTTCTTGCAAGCTCCTCCAAAATTCACTGGTGAAAATGGGGCTACGATCACTTACAATGCTGGAGGGTACTCCATGAAGACGGACTATCTCATGAACGTAAATTCCTGCCAACCATGATGTCGTCCTTTTACTCCTAACTGGAATGAAATGAGCGCTCTTAGTATGTCTGTCTACTACAACCCAAATACTGGTGTTGCCTTTCTTTCATCTAGGCAAACCACCCATGAAATCCATAGAGAGGCATCCCACTTCCACTGTGGGACCTCCAAAGGATGAAGTAACCACCGGGCTTCTTTTGTTTGGGTTTGACTTGTTGATAAACCAAACATTAAGAAATAAATTCCGCCACATCTTTCCCATCCCAGCCCAACAGAAAACCCTCTTCATATCCCTATACATCTTGTCACCACCTGGATGAATAGTCCTCTTAGAATGATGGGTTTCCGCTAGGATTGTCTTCAAAAGACTCCTAGTTTGGGGAACACAAAGCCTCCTATCCCATCGCAACCAACATTTATCGTCTATGGCATGTCTACCGAGGTGACTAGAAGTCTCCCCTTCACTTAGTCTATCAAAGATGTCTAATATCTGTGGATCCTCTCGCCGCGAAGCTCCTATCTGATCCATAAGAGTAGGTCGCACCTCCAATGATGCAAATAAGCCAGGAAAAAATTCGGTGGATGGTTTAAAGTCAAAAATCGATATAAACTCCACGCTTTTCCTTTCCACAAACAGAGGACTTATGGCCCTCCTCTGCCATTTCAGTGCATCTGCCACCACATTATCCTTGCCATGGGTATAAGAAATCTCGAAGTCATAAGACGATAGGAACTTCATCCACCTTTGTTGCCTTAAATTATGATCCTTCTATAGGAACAAGTACTTGAGAGATTTATGATCAGTGTACAACTTGAACTTCTCTCCATGCAAACAACGACGCCACATCTTAAGCGCAATACTATGGCAGTTAGCTATAAGCCATGGGTAGGGTAGTTCCCTCATGACCCTTAGCTATCTACATCCATAACATACTACCCTTCCCTCTTGTATCAGAACCGGACCAAGCCTTGTACAATATGCATCAGTGTAAACTGTAAACACTTTGTTTCCGTCGGGCAAGGTCATGACTGGGGCTGTCGTCAGAGCCCTCTTCAATTGTTGGAAAGCAATATCACCATCCATATCCCATGAAAATGTCAAATTCTTCTTCGTAAGCCTAGTGAGTGGGGTTGATATCTTTGCGAAGTCCTTAATGAACTTCCTATAATAGCCTGCCAATCAAAGAAAGCTTCTCACTTCCGTTGAGTTCTATGGGATTTGCCAACCTTGAATTGCAACTACCTTTGTGGGATCTACTGCTATCCCATCTTTAGATACCACATGCCCTAGAAATCTCACCTCTTTTCTCCAAAAATGGCATATGGAGAATTTCGCCTTAAACTGATGCGCACGTAGAGTTTTCAAAATCTCTTTCAAATGTTGGGCATGCTCTTCCTCGCTCTTTGAGAAGAGATATCATCAACAAAGACCATGACAAAATTATTTAGAAACTCCCAAAACGCCCTACTCATCAAATCAACAAAATAGGCTGGTGCATTCGTCAACCCAAAAGGCATAACGAGCCATTCAAAGAAACCATCTGGAGTCCTAAAAGTGGTCTTGTCTATACTATCCTCGGCTACCCTCAACTGATGAAACATCATGGCCAAGTCTAACTGAGAGAAAACAGATGCACCAACAAGCTGGTCAAACAGATCATCTATCTTCGGGAGTGGGTGCCTATTCTTTTTTGTGAGTTTGTTCAACTCTTTTTAATCTACATATAAGCGAGGCGAACCATCCACCTTAGTTGTGAATACCACCGGAGCACCACATTCAGATATACTTCGCCTAATAAACCCTTTCTCAAGTAGCTCCTCTACTAGCATGCTAAGCTCCCTTCTTTCCCTTGGAGCCAGATGGCGCACAGGTAATGCAACTGGCTTTGCATTGTCTACCAAGTATATACGAAAATCGATCTCGCGCATCGGAGGTAAGCCCGAAATTCCTTAAAAACATACGATTACTCATGGACTACTATTATAGATCGTAAATTATCAATAGATGCATCAAGTGACTATAGGAAACTAAGCATGACAGACTCCTTAGGGTCACAAGAAATCTCGAGGGTCCTCTCATGGTAAGTCAAAAGTCTAACGATCCTCCTCTCACAATCCAAATTGGCACCATACCTGGCTAGCCAATCCATCCCTAGAATCAACCCATAGCCCATAAAACCGAGTACATATGCGTCACACTGAAACTCGATGCCTAACACAGATATTATCAAACCCCTAAAAATCAGGGACAAATGAGCCGTACCACCAATGGCGTTTCAGACAACAATAGGATCCACTACCGTTGTGATAATCCAAACCCCTGTACCATGGTGGCAAGGATAATCATTGGAATATAACACATTTATCCCATCAGCAGATTACAAATAATAGCATAACACATGAAATCATAGAATAATATTCATCATCATGATAGCGGAATCATAAATGTCATCATCATCAGAGTTGCACAGATACAGGACACTACATAGTACATAAAAGGTTCCAATAGGTAGATAATAAGTCTAGAACATCATCAAATATAGCATAGATAAGGTGATGTCTAAATCTCCAAAAATAAGTGATAAAAGATAGTCTTCGTCCTCAGCCAAAAGAGCACCCCATGCTATGGTGCATATCCAAAATAAATCCAACCACTTGTTCTCTTGGCTGCCCGTGTAAAAATAAGGGCACCCGAGTTTGCAAGTGAAAACAAACTACGAGTTAGTCATGAGACTGGTATGAGAAATCTTACTTAACTTATTTAATAATAAAGCTAATCACAGAACCACATCGCTAATGCGGAACGGGTTTACTCAATTGGATTTCCAGTACATAGAGTAAAGTAAATCTTTTAAACAACACAATGTTTTTAGAAAAATGAAACCATTATAACACTCAAGTCCCATCACACAATGCAACGCAAACTGGAGGATAGAGTTTTACCTTATAATGGCCAAAAATGCTTGATATGAATAAAATGAAATCATTTGATATTATTACCAGTATCTAGTCAGTTTAAAACACTTTTCAATATAAATGTATCAATCCTGGATGGCATAGTATCCCATCCTACTATGTCGCCATATATAGGTTTACAACCAAATCTGTAATGTCGTATTGGAGATTGGGTGAAACGATCCAAACTTTCCCTTACGGGAAAGCCCGGATTGAGTTGAGAACATGACAAATCAGAACATAAACAGAAGAACATTGCATTGCTTATTACAACAATTTACATCAGAGTACAAGAATATACATAGTATGAACAAATAATATACATTTGATAAATATCAGAGATTTACAAATTATAATGCAGTGGAAAGTAATACAAAACACAACTGATAGAAATACATGGATACAGAGCTTTCCGAATATCGCTTCAGCTGTAAACCAGGATCCTGTGAATATAAATCTGCAAAACCAAAACTACTAGCTGCCCGTGTGGAAAATAGAGGCACCCAGAATTTAGGTTAAAACAATAAACTCCAGGTCAGTCATGTAACTGGTGTGAGAACTCAAACAGTTATTAAATATGTACTTTAAAAATAAAGTAAATCAAGGGACCATGCCGTATAACACGAAACGGGTTTACCCCCAAGAATACAAGCGCATATAACAAACAACACAATGCGTTTTGAAAAAATGAAGCTATTATAAGACGTAGGTCCCATCACACAATGCAACGCAAGCCGGAGGACAGGGTTTTCCCTTATAATAGCCAAACATGCTTGGTACGCTTAAAACAAATCATTTTATACTATTATAAGTGCATAGTGTATAAAACAACTTCAAATATAAATGTATCAATCATAGACGGCATGGGTACGATCTATCATGTCTCCAATATGAGGCTCTACAATCAAAACCGAAATGTCACCTATTGGAAGTCAAATTTCCGTCTGTGAAACAAGGCAAGGGATCGTCCTTCCCGATTCGAGACAATCTAGCCCATGTCTCAGGCAAGTACTCAGTTAAGACTTTAGATCGTTAGGGCCGGTCCATACGAAGTGGATTAAAATGCCTGAACAATATGCTTCCCCGCCCTATGCGGGGTAAATAAGACAGATGACACAATATCCATCGGCTCCTTTGTAACCGATATATCTGAGGTGCCTCGCTATCCATCATCCACATAAGTAAAACGTCTAGGCTTGCAAAACCCTAACACCACTCCTAGTTAGAAGGAAACGCATGCCCACGCTGAGGTTCTCTCTCGTTTCTGGTTCACCCCGGGGTGTGAGGCTCATGAATTAACGTTATACACAAAGATATGCTATATTAAAGTCATGCTTTGATCATCAACCATAAGAATCTGCTTTTCAACAGAAGCCTTGATCATATGCATCTCAGCATGCCACATAGGCAATTCAGGCCATGCGACTGATGTCTATCAATCAAACGGAATGAAATCCGATGTCAGACACACATCCATTTACAAGTTCGTTTTGGGTCTGAACGAAACCGGAGGCACCTTATTCTTCAACCCATATGTCTAATACAGGAGAGAGGTCCTCGCATATCCGGTCGATCTCCAAGTACGTCTGGACGATCACGACTTATTACCTCGTCTTGGGTGTACAACCCAATCAAGACATCAGTAATCATCCAAACAATATGAAGACCTCCGGTCTTCAACCACCGTCTTCATCATCGACTTATCGTCGAATCAGTTATTTAGAAAGGGTATAAACCTAGCCTTTCCGAATAACTTGCGTATATTATAAACAAGTGCTATAAAACACAACATACGCCTCATTCCAATTCAGAATATTCTTTTATTTAAATATTCATATCCATTAGGAAAGATTCCCATTAATTTTAGCAAAGATAAATTCTTTAAATTTATTCTTTAATCTTCCTTTGGACATTAATTTCAAACCAAATTAAGGTTTATCCAAACCAGTCTAGATTAGAGATCCTTCCGAAGTAATCGTTTATTTTATTTCCCAATCCCAACCTATTCATCCCATGAAGCAAAACTGGTAATACTTCATATCTAACACTATGATGTTATCGGTAAAATTAATTACTATTTCATGTTCAAATCTTATTAAAGATATAACTATTTCTTGGAGTAAAACTGGTGCTACTCTATTCTCGATCATTTCCTGAATTTGATAATTTAAATTTTCACATTCTATTTTTCAATCTAATTAAAGATCCATTAAAACTCCATTTCAGTTTTAATCCCAAAAATCATTCCCTAATGATTGTTCAACTTTCTGGAAATTAATCCCGCTTTTACTTGGGTTAAATAACTAATGTCATATAAAACACAGTTCACGATAATCCCAAAATCCCATTCCATTAATTATGGAATCTTCATGGAAAATAGATCAATATATATAATCGATATAAACTTCTGTATCCAACCGATAATATAAATGAAATAACGACAAAGCCTTTTAAATTCCATATATATTAACAGTCTTCCTCCACAGAAGCTCACTTAGATTATTTTCCAATCGAATTCCATACCATTCCAATTTATTGTATTAAATTGGAAAACTTCACTTTGGAAAATTTTCCCTAAATCTTAATTAAAAGATTTATAAATTCCAAATCAAATTTCACTGTAAATCACGTTAAAGAATGAATGTCATTAAAACCACAGTTCACAATAAACCCAATTCACATTCCATTTTATTCCGGTTACTAAATATAACTGGAAACTCCAGTAATCTTATTTAAACGATTTATTGTTTTCACACAGGGTTTACGAACAGTGTTAATGAAGACAACATTCATGACAAACCCAAAGTCCAATTCTTTTATTCAATTCCAATTAAATATTAATTAATTGGAAAATTTCACTAAATTTTAATAAAAAGATTTATTCTTTTCTCAACTGGGTTTAAGAACAGTGTTAATGAAGACACCATTCACGACAAACCCAAAATCCAATTTGATATTAAATACAAGGCTCTGAATAGAAATTATATCACTTTATATTCAATATCAAATTCTGAAACCAACAAATATCGTATTGGAAACAACGATATATAATATATCTTCCAAATTTCCATAATAATATGTGTATAATCGCGAAATCCAATATCGAAATATTCCGAAGATGATTTCGATTCAAAACCATTCCAATTCATATATTGGAAATTCTGGTTATTTTTAAAATCATTCTCAACCCAATTTATTTATTTAAAAATAATTGGATTATAATTCTAGTTAATAACTAGTTCACTTCGACAAAAATATATATTTATCTTTTCAAAATATGGAATTTTCATCCCAATTATTTCCAAATCATTTATTATGCTTTTACACATATTATTAATATTTTTAATAATTTTATTAAGGCCCTTTCAGTCGATTTCCATAAACGGTCATCGAACAGCACCTACAATGACCTTTTCCAAATTTGATTTGGACATAATTCCAAATCGAACCATTAGATTTCAAATCTCTTGTATTCCTACTTTTCGATACGAACCCAACGGTTCCGGTTTTAGGAGAATCCGACGGTCGGATCTCCCGTAATGTCAAATCAAAATCAATGGTCGAAATTCACGAACTGCCGCAGCACGACGCGTTGTAATCAGACCATTAAATATATATATTATATATATTTCGTCAATTTCAATTTAAAACCTATTTTATAAATCGTTTTAAATTCATTTTCAAAACGATTTCAACTTCATATTCAATTTCAAATCGAAATTGAATATTCCATATCATTAATGTATAAATGATAATATTTTCAAAACATTAGATTTTGAAATCACTTCCTTTTCGATATTCATTATAAAAATGAATAAAATTGACATAAATATCGTTCACGTCAAAATGGCGTTAATTTAATCAACATGGCGTTATATATTTAAAAACGTTCGTGTCCATCCCAAATCGGACATCAAAATCATATTTTGATCCATTACTATATATTATTTTAAAATATTCCTTATTTTAAAATATTCATTATTTTAAAATATTTGTTCTTTCTGAGTTGGAATCAGGAACAGTCAATTACCATATAATTTTATTTATATGGATCTCATACACATATGTACACAACAATAATAAAACACAGTCAGCCATCATCCAGAGTGCATTACACCACTGTATAAGCGTTAAATATAAATAATTAACACTTACAATAGTCTGTCAACCATCGATTTACATACAACTAAATATTGGGATTAGTGTATGTCCAATATCATCCCAATACCCGTGTGGGGTTTTCAAACAACAAACACTGATTATTATTTGTGCAGTTGGGCGATGTGTAAAATATATCTTCCCAATCAATATCAGTCAAATGTGTGTACATAAAAAAATCGTCCGATTTGTAAATGATTATTTATTTTATTCATATACACGTTAAAAATTATATTTTTAACTATAAAATATTTATTAAAACACATCAATATTTTATACACTTCATTTATACAATAAAAATGATATTTTTATTGTTTTTACATTTTAGAAAATTTTCAGTAGCATAACGGCGCGATACTAGAACCGGAATAAGGTCTAGCCTTACCCCTCGCCTAATAATGGCTCGCGCCATGTACAAAACAAATTCTATCAGTTCAATTCATTTCCCAACCCAAATTCAAACAAATAATCCAGTCAACTAAACAAACATGGTTTCAAACAAAGGTGTCGGGTGCTACTAAGCACCGTCTACATCCTAGTATATATATTTGACTAGAAAATAAATTAGAGTGAGAAGTTCTCACCTTTGGGATCCACTCCTCTAGTTTTATTTCTGAACTTCTAAACCGTTTGGATTTGCTCGAAATTCTAACGCAGTCCTTTTTCTCGCTGTTCATAGTAAAAATCACATTTTTTATATGATGTTTACACATTAAAAATCGCATTTTTATATCGATATATATATATATAAGATAACATTTTTATAACGCTACTGTATATATAAAAATCGTATTTTTATAACACTTCTCATATATATAAAAATGTATTTTAATAAGCCCTCTCCCATTATAAAAATCATATCTTTATAAACCAAAAATCGTATTTTTCTTATCATAAAGATCATATTTTTCTATGAATAAAGATCATATTTTTCTATTGCCATTCAATAATAAAAATCCAATTTTTACTTCGCTACTTCATATACAAAAATCCAATTTTTACATGGCTAAAATTTTATTTTTACTTGCTAAAAATTATATATTTTACTTCGCTAAAAATTATATTTTTACTTCGCTTTTCATATTATAAAAATCATATTTTTATACCAATTTCATTTATTTGAAAATCATATTTTTTTTATAGCGAAACCATATATGCAAAAATAATCTTTTTATATTCCCACTAATCATATAAAAATCATATTTTTATAGTGTCAAAAATCATATCTTTACATAAATGAATATCATAACTTTATATAATAGAAATAATAACTTTATATAATAAAAATAATCATAAAACTTACTTTTCCGCTCGAAGGAGGGTGCTGCGCGCTGAGGTGGCTGGGGGGGGGGAGTTCGCTGGTCGGAGTTGGTGCCACGGTGGCTGGAGCAGTGCTGTGGTGGTCTAGGGCTGGCGGCATTGCTGATTTGGTGGCTTGGAGTTCATATTGGAGGTGGTGAAGAGGAGAGAGGGAAAGAGAGGAGGAGGATCGAAGAGAGGAGGAGGCAGAGGTCCGGTCTGGACGCGGCACGGCGGTGGTGTGGGGTAGTCGGCGGATGATGGGAGGGAGTGACGGGTTTCATCAAAGAAAAGGGGTGCGTTTTCTGAGTGAAGGAAATTTTAGGGTTAAGCCCCTTTTATATAAATATATTTAATTAATTTAAATCCTTGAAAAAAGTTACTTTTATTTTCGAACTCCAAATCGATCCCACCGACTGTCCTCCCTAGCTAATTACCCTCATTCCGAACACAATGGGTATGTCCCGCAAGCCAATTCGACCGTTACGATCAGTTTTCAATTAAATTACAATATAAATCAATATATATTTAATTTAAACGTACATTTCAATTTATTGGGGCCACATACGGACTCCAAAAATTCACTAAAAATAAATCTAGCTATGTTTTACGATACGGACCTAACAAAACTAATTTCGTCGAATTTGGAGACCGTTTGAAAAACGGTCATTTTCCGGTCGATTAAATTCAAACTGAATTGACCAAACACGTTTAAATCCTCCATGCTCGCATATTGATTCCAAAAATTATGAAAATTGGAGTCAAGCAATAATTTGATATTCCGGATCCAACAAAAGTGGTCTCATCGAAAACGGAGGTCGTTTGCAAAATCATTATTTTTAAGGCCTATATATTATATAAATTCCATAGCGACTATTCTGAATTTTCAACCGGACATAACTTTTTATTCCCGCTTTGAAATTTATTTTTTTCACATTCGTTGGAAAGATATTTTCAAATAGATTCAAATATGTCTGGTTTCACTAAAATACGGTTTATTTTGAATCCTGTACATTTATTTTAAATTTGAAATCGAATTTTCAAACTACCGCACCATTTCCAATTCCTTTTATAATTAAAATAAATATTTATATTCTAACTTTGATTTAAATAAATTTATACGTTCTAATTCTATTCAAAATAAATTTCTAGTAATTATTATTTAAAACAAATCATTTTAAATATTCAAAATTCATTAAAATTACAAAAAATAAAAAATTTAAATTGGTTCTGATCTTCCGGGTTGTTACAATCTCCCCCACTTAAATCTTTTCATCCTAGAAAAGGAATGGAGTTGAAAGTTGTTTAACTAACCAACTCAACATTCAGTTTGGCTTTCATTCTTCAACTTTTAAGAATTTTCCAATTCTTCAAAAATTTGGCTAACACCTTAAATTTTTGAAAAATTTCTCCGTAACCTCTTTTGTACGGGGAGACATTTAAAACCGCAACTTGCCACGTAGGGACCTCATCATCCAAAAAGAAAAAAAATCCATTCACCTAATAAAATCATCCAAACCCAATAAATTAGTAAACATGTTTGTCGGGCATACAATTTTATTCCTCTTCGTAGCTTTCGTGCTATGACCTGTTCATTGTATAGACATATATATGTACATGCATGCAATTGCAATCAATTTTCAAGTCAGTTCAACATTTGGTTCAATTTGGCTTAATGGTTCAAAATTTTAATTAATCAACCAATAATCAAACAACACAACCAGTAATCAATTAGTTGATTATCTTTTCAAATTCATAATATATATATATATATATATCCATTTTTGATGCCAAGTCACAACAATAGACCCTATCTAGTTTTGGTTCTCACACCAGTCAATTGGAAATATATAGATATCCCACTTTCGAAACTCGAACACAAATACTGATGATGTACGTACTATCATCGGTATTATCTCCGGGCGACTAGAGTGTGATTCTATATCTATCCAGTATATTTGAGGCTTTGTATACACGTTTGCAAGGCGTATATGCAAAATCTCCATATACTAGATTGTCCAAATCAATTTAAAATAAATATCGAAATATGTTGAATAAGGTTTAAATTTTCAAAACAAAATTTGTTTTCATTTTTATTTCAAGAATAACACTATTCACACTCGTTCTAGGATACTACTGATCCTATCTCTAATGAGTCATTCTCATTGGATATTACTAATCCAGTCTCTGATGAATTCTTTCATTTGGTTCTAATATGCCATGCTATCGAGCTCTGTAAACCAAAGCTCCGATATCAAAAGGAAACGATCCAAACTTCCCCTTACGGGAAAGACCGGATTGAGTTTAGAACATGACAAATCCGAACATAAACAGAAGAACATTTCATTGCTTATTATGACAATTTACATCAGAGTACAAGAATATATAGAGTATGAACAAATAATATACATTTGATAAATATCAGAGATTTACAAATTATAATGTAGCGGAAAGTAATACAAAACACAACTGAAAGAAATACACGGATACAAAGCTTTTCGAATATCGCTTCAGCAGTAAACCAGGATCCTGTGAATATAAATCTACACAAACTAAAATTACTAGCTGCCCGTGTGGAAAATAGAGGCACCCATAGTTAAAGTTAAAACAATAAACTCTAGGTCAGTCATGTAACTAGTGTGAGAACTAAAACAGTTATTAAATCTTTACTAGATAAAGTAAATCAAGGGACCACGCCGTATAACACGGAATGGGTTTACCCCCAAGAATACCAGTGCATATAACAAACAACACAATGCTTTTTGAAAAAATGAAGCTATTATAAGACCCAGATCCCCTCACACAATGCAACGCAAGCCAGAGGATAGGGTTTTCCCTTATAATAGCCAAACAGGCTTGGTACATTTAAAACAAATCATTTTATACTATTATAAGTGCATAGTGTATAAAACAACTTCAAATATAAGTGTATCAATCATATACGGCATGGGTACCATCTATCATATCGCCAATACTAGGCTCTACAATCAAAATCGAAATGTCACGTATTGGAAGTTGGATTTCCGTCTGTGAACCAAGGAAAGGGATCGCCCTTCCCGCTTCAAGAGAATCTAGCCCATGTCTCAGGAAAGTACTAAGTCAAGCCTTTAGCTCGTTAGGGCCAGTCCACACGAAGTGGATTAAAATGCCTGAACGATACGTTTCGCCGCCCTATGGGGCGTAAATGAGCCAGATGACTTAATATCCATCAGCTCCGTAGTAACCGACATATCCGAGGCGCCTCGCTATCCATCATCCACATAAGTAAAACGTCTGGGATTGCAAAAACCTACACCACCCCTAGCTAGAAGGAAACGCATGCCCTCCCTGAGGTCCTTTCCCGTTTCTGGTTCACTCTGGTGTGTGAGGCTCGCGAATTAACGCTATACACAAAGCTATGCTATATTAAAGATGTGCTTTGATCATCTACCACAAGACTCTGCTTTTCAATAGAAGCCTTGATCATATGCATCTCAGCATGTCACACTGGCAATTCACGCCATGCGATTGATGTCTATCAATCACACAGAATGAAATCCGATGTTAGACACACATCCATTTACAAGTTCTTTCTGGGTTTGAAAAAAATCGGAGGCACCTAATTCCTCGTCCTATATGTCCAATACAGGAGAGAGGTCCTCGCATATCCGGTCGATCTCCAAGTACATCTGGACGATCAACACTTATTGCCTCATCTTGGGTGTACAGCCCAATCAAGACATCATTTCATCCAAACGATGTGAAGACCTCCGGTCTTCAACCATCATCTTCATCGTCGACTTATCGTCAAAACAGTTATTCAAAATGGGTATAAACCTGGCCTTTCCGAATAGCTCCCGTATATTATAAACAAGTGCTGTAAAACGCAACATACGCCTCATTCCAATTCTGAATATTCTTTTATTTAAATATTCGTATCCTTTGGGAAAAGGTTCCCATTAATTTTATCAAAGATAAATTCTTTAAATTTATTCTTTAATCTTCCTTTGGACATTAATTTCAAACCAAATTAAGGTTTATCCAAACTAGTCGGGATTAGCGATCCTTACCGAAGTAATCATTTATTTTATTTCCCAATCCCAACCTATTCATCCTATGTAACAACTCGGATTTCGCCCGACCCCAAATCGATCGCAAGATCGATCAAGACCATTCAAAACCCACGTATGTTAACTTTGGGCATACAACACATCAGAATAACAACACAGACTTTTATAACATCAATAATAAATGTCACATCAGAGTACAGAATATATCAGAGTACATCAATAAATAATACAGCGGAAGATACATTTACAGTAAATTAAATACATTGCAGCGGAACTAATCTCAGCGGAAGGCCATCAATATTATGGAACCAACTTCAGGCTTCAATCCAGGATCCTGCTTAACTATATCTGCAAAAAGCTACTCGACTGTCCGTGTGGAAAGAGGGCACCCGAGTTTGCAAAGTGAAACAAACTACAGGTCAGTCGTGGGACTGGTGTGAGAATTCTTAACTTAACCTATCAAATAAGTAGGCTAATTACACGACCACGCCGCTAACGTGGAACGGGTTTACTCCATTGGATTGCCAGTGCATAATTAAAGCAAATCGTCAAATAACATAATGCTTTTCAGAAAAATGAAACCATTATAAGACCCAGGTCCCATCACACAATGCAACGCACACCAGAGGATAGGGTTTTACCTTATAATGGTCAAAAAATGCTTGATACGTAAAAACGATATTATTATTAGTGTGTGTATATATATATTTAAAACATTTCAATATAAATGTATTAATCTTAGATGGCATAGTACCCCATCCTACTATGTCGCCGTATATAAGTTTACAATCAAAATCGTAATGTCGTATTGGAAATTGGTTTTCTATCATGAAATCGAGGCTAGGGATCGTCCTCTTCCGATTCGAGACACTCTTGCAAATGCCTTAGGATCCCCCGCAGGGAACCCTTGGATCTTCAGGGCCGGTCCCCACCTAACGGTAGTGGATTGGCAATTCCTGAACGCACGTTTCCCGGTTCCTTTGAACCTATAGTATGACCACTTCCGGCCTATAAGAACCTGAGGTACCTCAATCCAAAATCCACATAAGTAAAATGTCGGGCTGTGTTAAAGCCCAAACACCACTAGCTAGAAAGAAACGTGTGCACTCCCTGCAGTCCTAATCCCGTTTTTGACTCATACCGGGGTGTGAGGCTCGCGAAGTCACGTTATACACAAAGCTATGCCTAAACAGGCTATGCTTTCATCATCAGCCACAAGGCCTGCTTTTCAACAAAGCCTTGATCATTTGCATCTTAGCATGTCACATTGTCAGACCCTACCATATTATTGATCATCTACCAATATATATATAACCTCTAAGCTCATACGTCTTAGAGAAGGGTGATAAGTAAAGAATAAATTCTTCACCACCAAACAGAAATATATAATCAGTAGCGTTCAACAAATACAGCAGAAATGAATACAATGTCAGACACGCAATCCATTTACAAGTCCGCTCTGGGTCTGAGCAAAACAACGTGTCCGTCGATCTCCAAATGCGTTTGGACGATCATTACCAAATACCTTGCCTTGGAAGGCCAATCCCAATTCAAGATACCAGTCATCATCATCCCAACGATGTGAAAAACCTTCGGTCTTCAATCACCGTCTTCATCTTCAACTCTTGATCGTCGTGATGATTATTCAGAATGGGTTAAATCCGGTCTTTCTGAATAACTCGCGTATTTTGGGATAAGAAAACAAATATTGGAAAATCACACATTACGCCACATTCCAACTCAGAATATTCTTTTAATAAGATATTCGTTTTAAAAGATTCTCATTAATTTTGTCAAAGATAAAATTCTGAAAATAAAATCTATAAATCCATTTCCGAAATATGGAATTCCACAGAAATCAAATCAATACATAATCGATATAAATTTCTGTATCAGACTAATAATATAAATGGAATAACGACAAAGCCTCTTAAATTCCATATATAATATCGGTCTTCTTTTACAGAAGCCCATTTCGATTATTACCAATCGAATTTCCACTTAATTCCTATTTAATATATTAAATTGAAAAAACTTGATTTTTAGAAAATGCCTTTTTAAATCTATAAAATAGATTCATAAGTTCCAAATAATAATTTCAATGTAAATTGGATTAAAGGACAAATGTCGTTTAAAACATCGTCCACGATAAATCAACTTCACATCTCAATTTATTTATAATCCCAAAAAAATAATATAATTGCAAATGCTAGTAATCTTTTAAAAACGTATTTTAAAATAATCGTAAAAATATTCTTTATATAAAGACTCTAAATGAAAGGAATTCTTTATATTACGAATTCTTTATTTTACAAATGTTCTTTGTCTTAACATATAGTGGGATTAAAAATATATTATGAAAATATATGCACTTTATATAAAAAGGATTTCCAATGTAAAAATATCAATATTTAAAAGAACACCTGAATCGAAATGCGACTCAAACATTTGCCATATAATTTGGATTATATGGATTTCACACACATCATATATATGACAATAATGGTAAAATCATCAAATCATCCATCTACACCCAAAGTGTAAATTCCACTGTGTAAGCGTTAAAATTAAATAATAGCGCTCATCGCAGCCTGTCGATCTAACGATCAACATACAACTAAATATTGGGATTAGTGTATATAAATTTTCATCCCAACACCCGTGTGGGGTTTCAACCAAACAAACAAATAATAAACTAATTTGTGCACTTGGGCGATGTGCGAAAAATTATCGTCCCAATCACATACACAAGTCGGGTAACTTGTGCATGGAAGTGTAATACACAATACATATAATGGCGACAAGAAAATATCTCTATTGCAATGAATGAATAAGCATAATAACTTTGTCTCTATTGACAAATTCTATTTTGCTAATTTAAACTCTAAACAAAAATGGTTATTTTGTTTTGGCAATTCTAATGAGACAAAATGATAAATATTTGTTTTAACTATCCTATCTTGACATGTATATATCTTTCCAAACATATATATATATATATATATAATTGCTTCAACTAATTCTTTTTGACAAAAATGAATATTTCTGACAAAATGTAAAATTTGGTTTAACTAGTATAAATTGACTAAAATGAATAATTATTTTTAACTAATGTAAATTAACCAAAAATGAATAATTGTTTTGAACTAATATAAATTTACAAAAATGAATAATTTGTGTTTCAAATCTAATAAACATGCCAATGCTATATTTTGTTTTATTCTTTTAATTTAGACAAAATGGATATTTTTGTCTATTCTACTTTAATGATAAAGATGTGAATGTTTAGTTATTAAAACGTAACTTTTAAATTCTATCCTTTATTTCAAACAATCTTTATTCATCTCAAAATCATAAATCAAGATTATAATTTTCAATCTGATGGTTTGTTTGCATTAATGAATTGCAAACAAAGATGAACATTATTTTAAGGTTTTATTTGCAACAAGGAATGCAGATAACCAATGTGACTTTTATTTTATTTAAAGTATATTTGTGTGCAAGTAAAAAGAACCTCATTTACAAAGTGTATTTACATTATTGAATGTAAATAAAAGAAACAAATTTTATTTAAATGAGCATTTACATTTGTGAAAGCAAACAAAGAATAGTTTTGTTTATAAATTTTATTTACATTAGTGAATGTAAATAAGAGAACAAAATTTATTTTCAAAGTATAATTTAAACAAATTCTGTTAAATGTATAAAAGTGTGTACATTGGTATTGGTAATTGTAGATAAAGAAAGTAGACTATAGTTTCATTGAATATTTGCATTGGTAAATGTAAATAAAAGAATAAACCTTAATTTTCAATGCATATATATTGATAAATGCAAACAAAGAAATAAACTTTATTTTCAATATATGTTTGTATTTGCATTGGTGAATACAAATGAATAATTTGTTTCAATATACATTCTGCATTGGTAAATGCAAAAAGAGAACAATTTCTATTTTCTATATATATATATATATATATATATGCATGGCTGAATGTAAATAGAAGAACAAACTTTATTTTCAAAACATGTTTACATTTGCGAATGCAAATAAAAGAACAAAACTTTATTTCCAATATGTGTTTGCATTTGTGAATGCAAATAAAAGAATAAATTTTATTTTTAATGTTTATTTACATTAGTAAATGCAAATAAAAGAATAAACTTGAATTTCAATGTATATTTACATTTGAAAATGCAAATAAAAGGACAGTTTTTATTTCAAAGTATATTTGCATTTGAAAATGCAAATAAAAGAACAATTTCTATTTTCAAAGAATATTTGCATTTGAGATGCAAATGAAAAGTGAACTTTTAATCTCTATATTTATTTGTATTGTAGAATGCAAATAAAAAAAAGTGTACTTTCATTTCCAACATTTTATTTACATGGTGGAATGCAAATAAAAAATAAAACTTATATTTCTATGTAATATTTGCATTGTAAATACAAATAAAAAGAATGATTTTATTTCTAAGTATATATTTGTGTTGAAACACAAATAAAAAGAACGACTTTTTTTGCTATGCGTATATTTGTGTTAAGAACACAATAGAAAGAATAGCTTTATTTACTATGTAATATTTGTGTTGAAAACACAAATAAAAAGAATAACTTTATTTCAATGTTCATATTTGTGATGAAGATACAAATAAAGGTGACTCCAATTCTATGATATATTTGTGTTGAATACACAAATGAAAGGAAGAAATTTAATTTCAATGTTAATATTTGTGTCGAGGGACAAATAAAAGAATGGTTCAATTTCTATGTTATTATTTGTGTTGAAAAACACAAATAAAAGAATGGTTCTTTTATTCAAAAGTAAAATATGCAAATAAAATGTATTGTTTGATCTTGTTCTTTCATTTAACAAAAACAATGTTAAACAAAAATGCCTTTCCCAAATTCAGGTTTTTATTTACATATATAAAATGTAAATAAAAATATCATTTTAGATTTTACAATTTACCAAAAATGTAAATAAAATAATCTCTTTCAATCCTATGTTTAAATCCTTTCTAACATTTTATTTTAACATAAAGAATATTTTATGTTTAGCCACCTTTCTAACCTTTTATTTTTAACATAAAAAGAATATTAAACGTTTCCCATATTTTTCTATTAACAAAATGAATATTTTGTTTTTATACTTTTCTATTTAACAAAATGAAGATTTTGTTGTCGTCGCTTCTAACACAACAAATCATATATGTAATATATGTGTTTGTCGTCAATTCTAACACAACAAATCATATATGTAGTATATTTATTCATTGTCAATTCTAACACAACAAATCATATATGTAGTATATTTGTTGATTTAATACAGATCTATTCATACAATAATAGATCCAAGCAATACAGTACAAAACAATTCATCAAATCACAGACAAAAATTCACTACATCACAGTTCTGCATATATAACACACAAATAGACGTTTAACAGCAATAAAACAATTTATTTAATTAATTAAATGTTAAAATAAGAAATTCTCACTTTGATATGGCTGAAAATTTGACTGTCTCGGAATCAGCTTTGGTCTGCGCCATCGCGAAGATCTCTGAAAGACGAGTCCAACGCAACTGACGGTTCATCAATCAGACCTCGTATGAAAGAGACGATATTGATTTTTAAAGATCGGATAAATTAAATAATTAAATTAATAAAATAATAATATTAAAAAGAACGGACCTTCTTCCTCTTCTCGTTCACGTAACCGAGCCGCACCCATATACCTCCTCTGATCCTTCCGTGCGCACCCCATACGGCCACCCATGCGCCGATCAGACACCGCCACTCCGAAGCTCCGCCTGCGAGCCACCACCGCCCAGAACCCCGTCCAACTCGGCCTCACCATCACGCCGGAAAACGCCCCCGACCGCGCCGCCTTTAGGCTCGAAATTCGTGAAATTCATGCAGCGAAAACCCATCATCACCATACGGATTTGAAGAGCTCGGAATTCTCTTCGATTTGACGTATAGTTTGTAAAATTTCGTTGAGCGGATTGAAAGATATTAAGGTTTGAAATTCGGATAATTATTTAATTATGGCCATTGAACAGACCCGGCGGCTAGCCATTGAAATTAGGGTTTCAGCCTGAATTTTTTAATAATATTTTAATATTAAATCTCGAAAATTGTGCTTAAAAGGTGGATTTTCGGAGTTTCTCTGATTTGGGCCTGCTTACTGTCGTTCTTAAGGTTTTGACACCTTCTGAACGCAATTGGATAGGTCCCGTGGCCCAATTCCGAAATATTTACGATTTTTATTTAAAATTCCATTAAAAATTAATTAATTAAATATTAACCGTACATTAAAATATGTCGGGGCCACATACGACCTCAGAAAATTCTAAAAAAATATTTTTAGCTTTCTTATGACGATACGAATCCAACAAAATTACTTTCGCCGAATTCTGAGACTGTTTGAAAAATGGCTATTTTTAAGGCGTTTAAATTTAACTAAAATAGTCAAAACACATTTTCTTTTACCACGCTCACATATTAATTCGAAAAATTCTGAAAATTGAAACCTAGCAATAATTTGACATTCCGGTTTCAACAAAAGTGGTTTCGTCGAAAACGGAGGTCATTTGAAATATGACTATTTTCTAGGCCAATTTATTTAATATTAAAAATACATTTTTAAATAAATAATTTCCGAAACTCAAAATATATAAGTGTTTACTGTTTTTCAATGCAGAAATGTCATTCTGAGCTCAATGGAAGTGGTTTCGAGTCGAAATTCCTTTATATGTGAAAAGTAGCCTTTTGCGCCATATATATAAATTCTACAACGACCTTTCTAAAAATTGAATTGGCCATAACTTTTGATTTCTGCTATGAAATTTTAATTTTTCAGATTCAGAAAGATATGGTTAAACAGATTTAATATTTCTGGTTTCACTCAATTCTGATTTATTTTGAATCCTGCACATTCAGTTAAAGTTTGAAATCAAACTTTCAAACAACCGCGCCATTTCTAACTTCTTTTATATTTAAATTAAATTTATTCATTTTAACTTCGATTAAAATGAATTCTAGCCATTATTATTAATAATAAATTATATTATATCCTCAAAATTCATTAAAATTTTCTAAAATAAAATTTTTAAATTGGTTCAGAATTTGCGGGTTGTTACATCCTATGAGGAAAAATTACTAATACTTCATATCTAACACCACGGTGTTATAGGTATGATTAATTAGCATTTCACGTTCAAATCTTATTAAAGATTTAACTATTGCTTGGAGTAAAACTGGTGCTACTTCGAATATTATCCAATCGAATTAAATTCCATTCCAATTTATTGTATTAAATTAGAAAACTTCACTTTTGAAAACTTCCCTAAATCTTAAGATTTATAAATTCCAAATGACATTTCACTGTAAATCGGGTTACAGAACGAATGTCATTAAAACCACAGTTCACAATAAACCCAATTCACATTCCATTTTATTCCAGTTACTAAATATAACTAGAAACTCCAATAATCTTATTTAAATAATTTATTCTTTTCACGCGGGGTTTAAGAACAGTGTTAATGAAGACACCATTCACGACAAACCCAAAATCCAATTCTTTTATTCAATTCCAATTAAATATTAATTAATTGGAAAATTTCACTAAATCTTAGTAGAAAGATTTATTCTTTTCTCAACTGGGTTTAAGAACAGTGTTAATGAAGACACCATTCATGACAAACCCAAAATCCAATTTGATATTAAATACAAGGCTCTGAATAAAAATTATATCGGCTTATATTCAATATCAAATTCTGAAACCAACTAATATCGTATTGGAAATAACGATATATAATATATCTTCCAAATTTCCATAACAATATCCATATAATCGCGAAATCCAATATCGAAATATTCCGAAGATGATTTCGGTTCAAAACCATTCCAATTCATATATTGGAAATTCTGGTTATTTCTAAAACCATTCTCAATCCAATTTATTTATTTAAAAAATAATTGGATTACAATTCTAGTTAATAACTAGTTCATTTCGATAAAAATATATATTTATCTTTTCAAAATATGGAATTTTTCATCCCAATTCTTTCCAAATCATTTATTATGATTTTACACAAATTATTAATATTTTTAATAATTTTGTCAAGGCCCTTTCAGTCGATTTCCATAAACGTTCATCGAACTGCACTTACATCGACCCTTTCCAAATTTGATTTGGACATAATTCCAAATCCATCCATTAGATTTCAAATCTCATGTATTCGTTGGAAAGCTCTTTTCGATATGAACCCAATGTTTCTAGTTTTAGGAGAATCCGACAGTCGGATCCCCCGTAATGTCAATTCGAAGTCAATAGTCGAAATTCGCGAACTACCGCAGTGCGACGCGTTTCTATTCAGGCCATTAAATATATATATATATATATATATATATATATATATTTCATCGATTTCCATTTAAAACGTATTTTATAAATCTTTTTAAATTCGTTTTCAAAATGATTTCAACTTCATATTCAATTTCAAATCGAAATTAAATATTCATATCATTAATGTATAAATGATAATATTTTCAAAACATTAGATTTTTAAATCACTTACTTTTCGATATTCATTATAAAAATGATTAAAATCAATATAAATATTTTTCACATCAAAATCCATTAATTTAATCAACACGGCTTTATATATTTAGATATTTTCGTGTCCATCCCAAATCGGACATCAAAATCATATTTTGATCCATTACTGAACATTATTTTAAAATATTCCTTATTTTAAAATATTCATTATTTTAAAATATTTTTTCTTTCTGAATTGGAATCAGACACAGTGTAACAACCCGGAAAATCAGAACCAATTTAAAAATTTTAATTTGGCTATTTTAATGAATTTTGAATATTTAAATGAATTATTTTAAATATTATCGACAAGAAGTTTATTTTTAAGAGAATTAGATCGTATATATTTGTTTGAATCGATGTTGGAAAATAAATAATTTATTATAATTATAAAACAAGGTCTGAAATGTCGCGGTAGTTTGAAAATTTGAATTCGAACTTTGACAGACTGTACAAGATGCAAAATAAAACAGATTTGAGCGAAACCAAAAATATTTAAATTTGTTTAAGAATATCTTTCTAACGAATCTGAAAAATCAAAATTTCATAGCAGGAATCAAAAGTTATGGCCAACTAAATTTTTAGAAAGGTCGCTATGGAGTTAATATAGCCCTTGAAAATAGACATTTTGCAAACGATCTCCTTTTCAACGAAACCACTTTTGTTGAAACCGGAATGTCAAATTATTGCTAGGTTTCAAATTCCATAATTTTTGGAGTTAATATGTGAGCGTGGCAAAGGAAAATGTGTTTGGTTAATTTCAGCCAATTTGGACCGACCAGAAAATGGTATTTTTCAAACGGTCTCCAAATTCGACGAAACTAGTTTTGTTGGGACGGTATCGTCCAAATATACCTAGATTTATTTTTTTGGAATTTTTGGAATCAGTATGTGGCCCCGGCAAATTGAAATGTGTGTTCAAATCCATATTTGAATGTTTTATATTTTAATTTGAAAATTAACTGGCTGAAACAGTCGAATGGGCCTGTGAAACATATTCCATTATGTCCGAAATGGGGATATTTAGCTAGGGACGATAGTCGTTGGGTTTGAATTGGAGTTCATTTGGAAAAACAGATATTTTTGGAATTATAAATAGCACGGACCAATCAGAATTTTTATAAAAAAATATATTTTCTCTCTCCCTGATTAGCGATATCGAAGGCGGAAACCCTTCGCCACCTTCCAACCTCGATTCCAACCAAACCGAGCAAAATTAGCCCCTGCCCCAGTTAAACTTTTTGAAGATCTTCGTCCTCTCTTCAAATCCATATAAGGTTCGCCTCCCCTAATTCAGCCATCAACGAGATCCACCTCCTCGAAGTGCGGGACTTCAAAGCATCACCGCCGAAGACTGTGACCACCGAAGTGGGTCCCTCCACCATGCACGGAGGCACGATTCCTCCCCCTTCGACACTGCATAGCCCGATCCTCGCTTGGCTTCATGGTTTGGGTGAAAAATCCAAACCTAGTTTGGAACCATTTGCTGAAAGGTACGACTTTGGTTTATTTAAACTGATTTCGACAATTACAAGCGTTGCAAACTTATAAAAATCATATCTTTTTGTTATGTGGTCAAAATCCAATGAAACAGGAGACATTGGGCTCGGGTGGACGTATTCTACATTTTAGAAGAGACCGGAGAATTTTTGGAGCTTCCTACAATTTTTGAAGGAGTGGGACCCAATGTGAGATTTCTAAATTCAAAACGATATGGAATGGCGATGTATAAATTATATGATCGATGTATAAGTTATATAAGCGTTGTACACCTCATGTATAAGCGTTGTATAAATTATGTGTGCGATGTATAAGTTATATATGCATTGTAACAATCATATGTGCGTTGAATGGGGTGGAAAAATCCATTGTGATGAAAATGATTGAAATATTTAGATTATAAGGATAAGCCCCTTAGGGAACGCTGCAAGGCGTAAGGTAGTGCGAGGAGCCGTACTCGGGACGGTGCCGGTTTTAAACCCCCTGCCGTTATGCTGCCAAAATTTTCTGAAATATTCATGTGTTTGATTTATATTCATGTATTGAAATATATTGATGTGTTGGAAAAATATTCATATGATGAATGAATTGTTTGAAAGATAAAAATCACATTTTTATCATGCATATGAAGTATATAAAATATTCATGTTTGAAATAAATTGTTTTAGCAATAAAAATCACATTTTTATTATATATATGAATCGCTAAAAATATTCATATTTGAAATAAATTGTTTTAACAATAAAAGTCACATTTTATTAAATATATAAATTGCTAAAAGTATTCATGTTTGAAATAAATTGTTTTGACAATAAAAAAAATCACATTTTTATTATGTATATGAAGTGTTAAAAAAATAGTCATGTGTTGAAATAAATATTTGTTGGGTAAAAAAATTATTTTTATCACATGTATGGAATGAAAATGGTTTGGAAATGGAAGAACGGATTATATATATATATAATTAAAATAAAACGAATAACGACGCTGCAGTTCGTGTTTTGAAATCGTGATTTTTAAATGATTATTACGAGAGATCCGACCATCGATTTTTCCCTAAACCGAAACCATTGGGTTCGCTTTGAAAATATCTTTCCAATGATACCAAAATTTTAAAGATCCAACGGTTAGATTGTGTGAAATGTTTAATTCAAACCTGAATGAAAACAGCGCCAGAATGGATTATTATATATATATATATATATATATAATTAAAAAATATAAAATAACCTTGGGTTTCGGCCTCGTTAAAGGGTTTGATGCATGGGATTTCCAGTTGTGTATCAAGTGAAGAGCTTTTGGTTATGGCAGGGAGTCGTAAGCGGGAAGTGGCCTCATTTTTTGTCCAGAAAGTGCACAGAAGCGGGTAGATGGCTTTATCATGGTCCGGTTATCATTAATTAGGATTTAATTACGTAAAGGTTTTCTTTTATGTTTTGCTTATGTAAAGCTTAAAATGATAACCTTTTTCTTGTATGTTTTTTCAGTAGAAATAAAGTGAACCAATTTTCAAAAATAAAAATAATATATATATATAATTAAAATAAAACGAATAACTACGCGGTAGTTCGTATTTTTAAATCGTAACTTTAAACGATAGTACCGGGAGATCCGACCGTCGGATTTTCCCAAAACTGGAAACGTTGGGTCTGCTTTGAAAAGATCTTTCCAATAATATAAAATTTGTAAAGATCCAATGGTTAAATTTTCAGATACGTGTAAATCAAATCTGAAGAAAAACAGTGCCATGGCCGCGTTATGGCCTAAAGCATCGTTTTAAATAAATAGGCTATTTTTAAATAAATAAAAATAGCGATAAATCATTATAAAATATTATAAACAATATGGAATGGAAATAAACCGAATTTACTCGATTTATTGGATATTTGATGGTTGAATGTGTTTGACATGAAAATTACATTAATGAATTGAATTATGGATGTCAAATTATTTAATCATGGAAATTAATTGATTTGAATTCTAAATATACGTGAATTATTCGAAAAGGACGAGTTAAATCTCATTTCAAATAATTGGTCAATGACTAGAAATCGACGATGAAGACGGTGGTTGAAGACTGGAGGTCTTCACATCGTTTGGATGATTGCTGATCTCTTAATTGGGAGGCATCCCAAGACAAGGTAATAAGTGGTGGTCGTCCAAACGTACTTGGAGATCGACCGGATGTGCGAGGTCCTCTTTCCTGTATTAGACATATGAGATGAGGAATAAGGTGCCTTCGGTTTCGTTCAGACCCAGAACGGACTTGTAAAGGGATAGTGTGTCTGACATTGGATTTCATTTTGTATGATTGATATACGTTAGTTGCATGGCGTGAATTGCCTGTGTGGCATGCTGAGATCCAAAGATCAAGGCTTTTGTTGAAAAGCAAAGCCTTGTGGTTGATGATCAAAGCACGACTTTAAATAGCATGGCTTTGTGTATGGCGTTAATTCGCGAGCCTCACACCCTGGTATGAACCAGAAACGGGAGAGGACCTCAGGGAGGACATGCGTTTCCTTCTAGCTGGGAGTGGTGTCTGGGTTTTACACGCCCAGGCGTTTTACTTATGTGGATGATGGATAGCGAGGCGCCTCGGTTATATCGGTCTCTACGGAGCCGATAGATAGTTTGGTATATATACCGGCCAGTTTGACGCCCCGTATGGCGGGGAAACGCAGTGTTCAGGCATTTTAATCCACTCCGTGTAGACTGGCCCTGAAGATCCAAGGGTCGATGCATTCTGATCCTGAGACACGGGCTAGAGCGTCTCGAAGCAGCAAGGACAATCCCTTGCCTTGGTTCATGATGGAAATCCAACTTCCAAATACGACATCGTGCTGTTTTGATTGTAAACCTATATATGGCGACATGATATATAGTACCCATGCCGTATATGATTGATATTTATGATTGAAGTTGTTTTTGAAACATATAAACACTAGTAATAATATTAAATGCTTTTGTTTTATTCGTATCAAGCATATTTTGGCTATTATAAGGTAAAACTCTATCCTCCATTTTGCATTGCATGTGTGATGGGACCTGAGTCTTATAATGGCTTCATTTGTGTAAAAGCATTGCGATGTTTAAATGATTTACTTGTTTTTTAAGCATTGGCAATCCAATGGAGTAAACCCGTTCCGCATTAGCGGCGTGGTCCTGTGATTGGCATTATCATAAGTTAAGTAGATTTCTCATACCAGTCCCATAACTGACTCGTAGTTTGTTTCACTTGCAAACTCGGGTGCCCGATTTTCTACACGGGCCGCCTTGTATTCAGTTTTAGCAGGCTCTTTCTGGATAGCTATGGAGCTGAAGATGGATTCTATCACTTCTTTTTATGCTGTTCAGCTCCTGTTATGTATATTATGTTTGATTCTGCTATAGACATTTTATATAAAGCTGAAACTGTATTTTGTACTAATTGCGATCCTGTATACTGTGTAACTCTGATGATTATGTTTATCCAGTGTATTTTGTTATAAATTATCGGGTGTATTTATATATTTCTGTTGTTATTTGTTTATGTGTTATATTCCAAAGATTATGCTTGCCACCGTGGAATGGGGGTTTAGGGTCATCACACATGGTATTAGAGCTTTGCTTAAGCTAAGTTCTAGAATATAACATATTAATGAACTTGTCAGAAATAGAATCAGTAGTATTCTATGACGAATAAGTCATTTCAGATAGGATCAGTAATATCCTAGAATGAGTGTAGTAGAATGAAATACACCCCGATAGATGCATATACATTTAAATATATGTCTCTATGCTTTAAAGTACCTTTTCTATTGGCCTAACACTTTGTCTGCTATTTTTCAGACATTGAAAAATGAGTGGCAGAAGTAGAAGAGGTGGGTCAGAACCAGATATTGAAGCTCTATTAAACAAGTATCAAAATTTGGGTGGAGTACCGTTCTCGGGCAATGAATCCATTATTCCAACACAAGCATGGACGCGCTCTTCTGAGAATTTTTTTGAAGGTTCAATGTTGAGAGATGATCAGAAAAGATTACTAGCATCCTGGGCACTCAAAGATGAAGCTTTAATCTGGTGGGAAACTGTCATTAAAGATAATCCAGAAGGGAATATTACCTGGGATAGAATTAAAGAAATTTTCAATGAAAGATTTATTCCTCCAGAAGCAACTGAGCGGTTAAGTGATGAATTCTACTATCTGATACAAGGAGATATGACCATTCCGGAATATCATAAGAAATTCAATAAACTTTCTCTTTTTGCCCCGCATCCAGTTCAATATCCTAAGAAGAAGAACCTGAGGTTTATTAATGGGCTCCAAAGAAAGTACCAAAGTAGTGTAACTGCATATGTGCAACAGCCTTTTTCTAAAATGATATATACGGCTTACCAGTATGAAGATCTTGATAAGCAAGGCCTTTTGGATGACGAAGAGGAATGTAGTTCTAGCAACAAAAGGAAATTTGAAACTGATATCCCAGAGACAAGTACACAGCCTGAGGCAAGTACGACGTCTAGGGTCAGAAAGAAGCCTAGAGACAAGAGGAAAAGGGTTAAATATGAGAAAGAACCAGTAACAACAGCCATCTGTTCTAACTGTAACCAGGAAAGGCATTTGTCGATAAATTGTGGACCCTTAAAGAAACGAATAAAGATAAATTTAAATCCAAGAACATGTTTCAAGAGAATAGAAAATGCAATCTTTGCCATCGGGCTGGCCATGTAAAGCAAGATTGTCAGCTATTAATGAAATCTGAAGAAGTGCAGGTAAATGAAGTGGCAGAAGTTCCTGCATCCTCGGCCAGTCAAGTGAGGCCATATGTTTTAGAAGGCATGCTTAATGTCAAAGATATTCTAGTTAAAGTATTGTTTGATACAGGTGCATCACGAAGCTTTACTGTAAGTAATGTGGTTAAGAAACTAGATTTGAAAGTGAAAAATCTCAAAGCACCCATGACTGTCCATAATCCGGTTGGGGGTTCCCTCGATCTTAGTTTGATTTGTGGGGTGCCTGTCTCTTTTTCCCGTTATCGGTTCCCTACCATCGCGATTGTCATGAATTTTACAGAATTTGATCTTATTTGGGATTGGATTGGTTAACTAAATATGAAGCTGAGGTTAAATGCGCTGATAGAGTCGTTAAGGCAAAGATTAAATTAGGGGACTATATAACCATCCCCTGTGAAGGTCCGAATTCAGGTAGAAAAGACTTTTGGTCAGCTTTGGATGTTTCTCCTACTCAAAAAGAAAATATTCCTATCGTTGCAGAGAATACTCTGGTCGACGTAGAAAATACTCCTGTTGTGAAGAATTATGCGGATGTGTTTGAAGAAGTTGTTAGCTTACCTCCACGTAGAGAAATTGATTTCAAAATTTCTTTAATTTCGAATGCAAGGCCAGTAGTTCACGCTATTCGAAGAATGACCTTGAAGGAAAAAGAAGAGTTAGACAATCAAACTCGACAGCTTGTATGGAAGGGTTTGATCAGGCCTAGTTTCTCTGATTGGGATGCGGCAGTGGTGTTTGTCCCAAAGTCCGACGGTACACTCAGACTATGTGTAGATTATCATGACTTGAATAAACAGACATTAAAGAATAAATATCTGTTGCCCGAATTGATGATTTGTTGGATCGATTGAATGGCGCACAAGTATTTTCAGGAATGGATCTAGCTACAGGTTTCCATCAGCTTTGTATTGTTGAAGAGTGTGTTCCTTTGACAACATTCAAAGGTCCAGATTTATTCTACGAGTGGTAAGTAATGCCGTTCGGCTTATGTAACACTCCAGCTTATTTTCTCGATCTAATGAACAGAGTATTCAGAGAAGTATTGAATAAATTTGTTTTGGTTTTCATTGATGACATATTGATCTTCTCTAAGTCGGAGAGCGAGCATGCAAAACATTTGGAACAAGTGTTAGAGATTCCGAGAAAGAATGTTTTAAAGGAAATTTTTTCCAAATGTATATTCTGGCAAGAAGAAGTCAAGTTTTCTTGGCCACGTTGTATCAAAAGAAGGAATTTCTGTGGATCCCGGTAAGATCACAACTATTCAAGATTGGAAGCAGCAAACTACTCCCATAAAAGTTCGAAGTTTTCTTGGATTGGCTAGTTATTATCGGAAGTTGGTTAAAGCTTTTACGAAGAAATCTAGTTCCTTAACGAAGCTTACTAAGAAACATTCAAGGTTCACTTGGGCTCCAAAATGTGAGACAACTTTCCAAGAGCTGAAGTTAAGACTGACAACTACTCCAGTGTTAACAATTATTGATGGCAATCAAGACTTGAAAGTCTGGGCAGATGCTTCTAAAGAAGGCCTTGGTGCAGTCTTAATGCAAAGAGGCCAAGTTGTCGCTTATGATAGCCATCAGTTGAAGCCACATGAGAAGAATAATGCAACTCATGATCTTGAATTATTAACCATCGTGTTTGCTATGGAAATCTGGAGGCGCTATCTATTGGTGAGAAGTTCAAATTGTATATCGATCATCAATCATTAAAGTATTTATTCACCCAGAAGGATCTGAATATGAGGCAGCAGAGTTGGCTAAAATTTCTCGCGACATATGATCTTGTTATTTTGTATACTCAGGGGAAAGCCAATGTTGTCGCTGATGCGCTCAGCAGAAAGAATGCAATCATTGCCAATCTTATAATCACGCCTTCATTGATTGATAACATATCTGCTCTTCAGAAGGATGATCACTTCATTCAGAAGATCAGAGGGAGAATTCAAAAAGGCAAGCCCTCGAGTTTTCAGGTTGATAATGATGGGGATTCTGAGGTTAAAAGGCAGGATTTGTGTTCCAAACATTTCTAAGCTCCGGAAAGAAGTGCTGGATTAATGTCACAAATCCAAACTTAGTATCCATTCGGGAGTGAGTAAAATGTATAATGATATCAAACGCATTTTCTGTTGGAGATTTATGAAAAGAGACATTTCCTTATATGTCAGTCGATGTTCTACTTGTCAACAAGTTAAAAGCGATCAACAGAAACTCGCCGGATTGTTGCAACCGTTGGAAATTCCAGGTTGGAAGTGAGAACAAATTTCTATGGATTTCATAGATGGTTTTCCTAGAACCAGGAGAGGAAATGACAGTATTTGGGTGATTGTAGATCGTTTCACGAAGACCGCCCACTTTATACATGTCAGATCAAATAGAACTGCTCAGAGTCTGGCGTAGATTTATTTTAAAGAAATTGTTAAACTGCATGGATTACCCATGAGTATCATTAGTGATCATGACCCGATTTTTGCTAGTAAATTCTGGGAAGCATTCCAAGCAGAATTGGGAACAAAATTGAATCTGAGCACTGCATACCATCCTCAAACAGATGGCCAAACTGAGAGGGTGAACCGTATACTAGAAGACTTATTGCGGGCATGTGTTATTGATTTTGGCTGATCATGGGATGACCACATGCATTTGGCTGAGTTCTCATACAACAATAGCTACCAAGCAATCTTGCAAATGTCACCATTTGAAGCATTGTATGGTCGACCGTGCAGATCACCCGCATGTTGGGTAGAACTTGGCAATAGACTTGTATTGGGACCAGATATGATTCACGAAGCAGAACATAAAGTCAATTTCATTAAGAAACAATTACTAGCCGCTCAAAGCCGACAGAAGAGCTACGCAGATTCAAGAAAAGAGATTTGTCTTTTTCTGTTGGTGACTATGTGTATTTGAGGGTTTCTCCGATGAGAGGAGTAGTCCGATTTGGCAATACAGGGAAGTTGGTGCCCAAATTTATTGGTCCATTTCCTGTGCTTGAACGGATTGGAACTCTCGCTTATAGAGTTCAATTGCCTGACTGGTTGCCTGGAGTACATAATGTGTTTCATGTATCTCAACTTAGGAAGCTACGTACAAGGTTTGGAAATTACTCGAGAATTAGCTGTGAGAAGAGAACCGATATTGGCAAAGAAACGAAAGAGCTGAGGAATAAGAAGGTTCACTTAGTCAAAGTGAAATGGAGTGGAGATCCGTGAGACTGTACTTGGGAAACTGAGGAGAGCATTAAGCAAGCTTATCCCAATTTTAGGGTGGATATCTCTGATTAACTCTGGTGCAAGGTACATTTACCATGTTTTGCATTTCCGTATTGTTTTCTACTTGGTTGTTGTTTCCTTTTCATGGATGTAATTTTTTTAATTATATAGTCTGAATGATTTTAAAAGAGTATATGAATTAATTAGTATATTTTTGGAAAGGTAATCAACAAAGTGATTGTTGTTTGTGTTGTGTGATTGTTAGTTTAATTAATAACATTGGAATAATTAATCTATTCAATAAGAAGAATGGAGGGTAAGTTTGTGCAATTGAATCAAATATTAAACTGATTTAAAAATTGATTGGGATACATGCATGTACATTATATATGTTTAAACAGGTAAATGGATTTGCTATTGAGTAAAGAATTTATTTGCATGCCCGATAAATAGGTAAACCTTAATGAGTTGGATGCACAATTTTATTATTATATCAACTCATGTGAATGCCATTCGATGCGGAGTGCTGGTTATTGTGTGTGAAATAATAAACGTCGCCATAGGATAGTAACAATTAATTTTGAACTACACTACATGGCATACTTCTTGAAGATAGCATATCCTATCATATACCACATAAGCATTTGTAGCTTATGTGACGAGGTTGAAGATTTACCATACGAGCGAGAGGCTTGTATGGAGATGACTATATTACAGGTTGAACCGAAAACTGATATGGACTATATAAAAATGTATCGGTAAATTGCCAGATTAATAAAAAAACCCATACGGGTCTGGAGATGACAATAAACTTGTCTCTCTGGTCATTAAGGCACAAAAACCATTTGTAGGGTGAAGAGAATTTATTCTCTGGAGTTATGATCTATACACACTCCCCTGTGGACACCGGAATATATCACTATAAATATGTGTATGCTTTTTAGGATTTATTGGGTACCAAATACGGCCCGATAAATTTCCAAACCCCTCCCCATACAAAGGAGGTTATGGCGAAATTTTTCGAAAATTTAGGGTGTTAGCCAAATCTTTGAAAAATTAGAAAATTCTTAGAAACTGAAAAGTTGAAGAATGAAAGCCAAAATGAATGTGGAGTTGGTTAGTTAAACAACTTCCAGCTTCGTTCCTTTTCAAGGACGAAAAGATTTTAAGTGGGGGAGATTGTAATAACCCGGAAAATCAGAAATAATTTAAAAATTTTAATTTGGCTATTTTAATGAATTTTGAATATTTATGAATTATTCTAAATAATAACAATAAGAAATTTATTTTGAAGAGAATTATATCATATATATCTGTTTGAATCGATGTTGGAAAATAATTTATTTATTTTAATTATAAAACAAGGCCTGAAATGGCGCGGTAGTTTGAAAATTTGAATTCGAACTTTAACTGACTGTACAGGATGCAAAATAAAACGGATTTGAGTGAAACCAAAGATATTTAAATTGAATATCTTTCTAACGAAACTGAAAAATCGAAATTTCATAGCAGGAATCAAAAGTTATGGCCGAACGAATTTTCAGAAAGGTCGCTATGGAGTTAATATAGCTCTTGAAAATAGACATTTTGCAAACGACCTCCTTTTTCGATGAAACCATTTTTGTTGAAACCGGAATGTCAAATTATTTCTAGGTTTCAAATTCCATAATTTTTGGAGTTAATATGTGAGCGTGGAAAAGGAAAATGTGTTTGGTTAATTTCAGTCAATTTGGATCGACCAGAAAATGGCCATTTTTCAAATGGTCTCCAAATTCGATGAAACTAGTTTTATTGGTGTCGTATCATCCAAACATAGCTAGATTTATTTTTCTGGAATTTTTGGGATCAGTATGTGGCTCTGGCGAATTGAAATGTATGTTCAAATCCATATTTCAATGTTTTATATTTTAATTTGAAGAATAACTGGCTGAAATAGTCAAATGGGCCTACGAAACATATTCCATTGTGTCCGGAATGTGGGTATTTAGCTAGGGACGATAGTCGTTGGGTTTGAATTGGAGTTTGTTTGGAAAAACATATATTTTTGGAATTATAAATAGCACGGACCAATCAGAATTTTTATAAAAATATATATATTTTCTCTCTCCCCGATCAGCAATATCGAAGGCGGAAATCCTTCGCCACCTTCTAGCATCGATTCCGACCAAACCAAGCAAAACTAGCATGTGCCCTAGTTAAACTTTTTGAAGATTTTCCTGCCCTCTTCAAATCCATATAACGTTCGCCTCCCCTAGTGCAGCCATAAACGAGATCCACCTCCTCGAAGTGCGGAACTTCAAAGCGCCGCCGCCGACGATTATGACCACCGAAGTGGGTCCCTCCACCACGGGCAGTGGCGTGACTCCTCCCCCTTAGATGCTGGATAGCCCGATCCTCGCATCACTTCACGGTTTGGGTGAAAAATCCAAACCTAGTTTGGAACCATTTGCTGAAAGGTACGATTTTGGTTTATTTAAACTGATTTCAATAATTAAAAGCGTTGCAAACTTATAAAAATCATATCTTTTTGCTATTTGGTTGAAACCAGTGAAACAAGAGACATTAGACTCGGGTGGACGTATTCTACATTCTAGAAGAGACCGGAGAATTTTTGGAGCTTCCTACAATTTTTGAAGGAGTGGAACCCAATGTGAGATTTCTAAATTCAAAACGAAATGGAATGGTGATGTATAAATTATATGATCGATGTATAAGTTATATAAGCATTGTACACCTCATGTATAAGCGTTATATAAATTATATGTGCGATGTATAAGTTATATATGCGTTGTAAAAGTATCATGTGCGTCGAATGAGGTTGAAATGAAATTGAAATGAAGTGAAATATATATATACTCCCCTCGTCCACAGACCATGGACGATGTGATTGTTTGGATTTTGGTTGACGTGAAATTTTGTTGATATATGTGAATGTTTGATAATGGTTGTTTGTGCTTGAAACAAAATTGGAATTGTTTGTGGAAAAATCCATTGTGATATGAAAATGATTGAAATATTTAGATTATAAGGATAAGCCCCTTAGGGAACGCTGCGAGGCGTAAGGTAATGCGAGGAGCTGCACTCGAGACGGTGCCGGTTTAACCCTGCCGTTATGCTGCCGAAATTTTCTGAAATATTCATGTGTTGGAAAAATATTCATATGACAAATGAATTGTTTGAAAGATAAAAATCACATTTTTATCATGTATATGAAGTATATAAAATATTCATGTTTGAAATAAATTGTTTTAACAATAAAAATCACATTTTTATTATATGTATGAATCGCTAAAAATATTCATGTTTGAAATAAACTGTTTTAACAATAAAAATCACATTTTTATTATGTATATGAATCGTAAAAATATTCATGTCTAAAATAAACTGTTTTGACAATAAAATAATCACATTTTTATTATATATATAAAGTGTTAAAAAAATAGTCATGTATTGAAATAAATATTTGTTGGGTAAAAATATTATTTTTATCACATATATGGAATGAAAATGGTTTGGAAATGGAAGAACGGATTTTTTTAATTTTTTTTGAAAATGGGTATAATATTATTAAGGAATTTATAGCCCAGTCCAAAATGCGCGTCAACAATAAATCGACAGCACACATAATTACAAACCGTGGTAATTCATATACAAAGCCAAACCCAACGAAAACATTAAATTAAACCATTTCTTTCCCAAATTAGGTATGGCGAGCGGCTTCGTCTTCAATGAGCAAATCATGGTGATCTTAGGTTTTGAGCTGTTAACCGTGGTTCCTCCCAACCCCCTTGATCCATATCTCCAGTACAAGGTAGTAATTTTACCTCTGATGTAGTAAGTCTTCTTCCTCTTATTGGTAGAATTAAATTAGCTTCCATTTCGATTAACTTTGCAATTTAACGCACTATCTTTTTTGTTTTGAAAAGCACGCCTATTCCTCTCCTTCCATATCCACCAACAAGCAGTAACTACGCAAACGCCGTATTCTTTAACTTTAGCGTCTACATCTGCCCAATTCAAGCTCAGGTGAGTGATTATTTCCTGAAAGCTACTGTCTTGAGCTATTGTATTGTAATTTTGTTTGATAAAACCAAGTATTTCACATGAGAAATTACACTCGAAGAATAAGTGTTGGTGAGATCAATATTGTTGTCGCATAAAACACAGATGTTGTTAGGAATTATACCCCAACTGAAAACTCTGTCTCTAGTGGGAAGACGAAATAACATTACTTTATAAGCTGTGTGTGATACTTTTGGGGGAAACAATTTGTCCCAAATCACTTTGTGCCTTTCCACAGTGGATTCAGAAACTCTATATGCTTTCCATGCTTCTTTTAACTTGAATTCATTGCATGAAGACCACTTCCATATGTCAAATTCTATGTCTATAAATAAAGGCATGAATTAAATGTCCTTTTTCATCTCATTACTACAAGGAAGTCTTTCACAAGTCCATCTGCCTTCATGAATGATTTGATTAACCGTTTGATTAGGACAACCATAGGCTGATTAAGTATCGCAACCCAAAGTGTTGATCAAAGATTTTCCTTTTATCCAAGGATCTCACCAAAAATCAGTTTCATTACCATTTGCAAATTCACGTTCACAGTTCGCTGCAAGTTTGTTTCTAGTTCTGAGAATAGCCTTCCATGTTGTTGAAGCATTATTGTCAGTATCCATTGTCCAAAAATTGCGCCGAACATATCTTCTCCTTATCCACTTAGCCCAAAGACCATGATCATTTATGATTTTCCAAGCTTGTTTCATTGTGAAACTTCTCTCATATCTCTTATTCTTCTCAAGCCTACACCCCCTTCTTCCTTCGGCCTGCATAAATCATCGTATTTAATTTTGTGTAAACCACCCTTCACCATTAGATGCTTCTGGAATCTGAAATGTTTGTAGCCAACAGTTTATTTTTGCTTGAATTACAGTGTGCACTAGTTCAATTCTTCCAGCAAATGATAACAGTCTAGAGTTCCAGCCTTGTAATCTTTCTCTAATCTTTGTAATAAGCTCCGCACACTCTCTATCAGTAATTTTGTTTAAAGAGAGGGGAACACCTAGATATTTAACAGGAAGTACACCCTCTTTTACACCCAAAGTATCAAGCACAATTCTCTTGTTCACACAAAATTTATTGAAGTAGCATTTAGACTTTTGCTCATTCAACTTAAGCCCAACATACTTCCCCAGATGTTCAAAAATCTTAGTGATCTTGGTCGCAGCTTTAACATTTGACTTGACACAAATTATCAGTTCATCGACATATAACAAATGGCTAATGGACGGTTGGAATTTATGAATTGGTTGAATCTCTTTAGCAAACTCTGCTAACTCCATCTGCAGTGAAAAATACTCCATAGCAATTGCGAACAAATAAGGGGAGAGTGGCTTCCCTTGTCTAATCCCTCTGTTGCTGGTAATGAAACCTTTTGGCACTCCATTGATTAAGATAGAAAAAGTAGGGGATTGGATACATTCTGATATCAGTCTAGTTATTTTCACAGGAAAACCCATCGCTAATAACATATGAACAATGAAGTGTCTATTAATTTTATCATATGTTTTTTGCAAATCCACTTTTAGACAAAATTTATCCGCACCTTTCTTGTTGAAATTTCTAATTAGTTCATGAGCTAGGAGGGAGTTTTCTGAAATACTTCTGCCTTTAATAAACGCACTTTGACATTCACCAATCAGATCCAGTAAAACTACTTTTATTCTATTGCAAATCACTTTACTTAAGGTTTTGTACAGCGCATTGCAACATGCAATAGGTCTATAGTTAGAAATTCTGGAAGTTTTCTCGTTTTTTGTAATTAGGCAGAGGAATATGTGGTTAATTTCTTTAATTATTTTACCTGAGTGGAAAGCTTCTTGTATTACTGGCAGCAAATTATTTTTCAGATCATCCCAGTGGGTATTGAAGAAACTGGACCCGAACCCATCGGGCCCGGGGTGGAGTCCACACCAATGGACCAGGTAGCTTTCTTCAGCTCCTCCTCAGTAACTCGCCGACACAGCATTCTACACCCCCAGGAGTTCAGCTGCTTGCAGGGAGTGACATTGGAAGAACGAATTATATATATATAAAATAAAACGAATAACGACGCTGCAGTTCATATTTTGAAATCGTGATTTTTAAATGATTATTACGAGAGATCCGACCATCGGATTTTCCCGAAACGGAAACGTTGGGTTCGCTTTGAAAATATCTTTCCAACGATACCAAATTTGTAAAGATCCAATTGTTAGATTGTGTGAAATGTTTGATTCAAATCTGAACGAAAACAGCGCCAGAATGGATTATATATATATATATATATATATATATATATATATATATATATATATATATAATTAAAATAAAACGAATAACGACGTGGCAGTTCGTATTTTTAAATCGTAACTTTAAACGGTAGTACCAGGAGATCCGACCGTCGGATTTTCCCAAAACTGAAACTGTTGGATCCACTTTGAAAAGATCTTTCCAATGATATAAAATTTTAAAAGATCCAACGGTTAGATTTTCAGATATGTGTAAATCAAATGTGAAGAAAAACAACGCCATGGCCTGAAGCATCATTTTAAAGAAACGAGCTATTTTTAAATAAATAAAAATAGCGATAAATCGTTATAAAATATTATAAACGATATGGAATGGAAATAAACCGAATTTACTTGATTTATTGGATATTTGATGGTTGAATGTGTTTGACATGAAAATTATATTAATGAACTGAATTATGGATGTCAAACAATTTAACCATGGAAATGGATTGATTTGAATTCTAAATATATGTGAATTAATTGAAAAGGCCGAGTTAAATCTCATTTCAAATAATTGTTTAGAAATCAACGATGAATATGGTGGTTGAAGACCGGAGGTCTTCACATCGTTTGGATGATTGCTGATGTCTTGATTGGGAGGCATCCCAAGACAAGGTAATAAGTGGTGGTCGTCCAGACGTACTTGGAGATCGACTGGATGTGCGAGGGCCTCTCTCCTATATTGGACATATGGGATGAGGAATAAGGTGCCTCTGGATTCGTTCAGACCCAGAACAGACTTGTAAAGGGACTGTGTGTCTGACATTGGATTTCATTCTGTGTGATTGATATACGTCAGTTGCATGGCGTTAATTGCCTGTGTGGCATGCTGAGATGCAGTGATCAGGGCTTTTGTTGAAAAGCAGAGCCTTGTGGTTGATGATCAAAGCCCGACTTTAAATAGCATAGCTTTGTGTATGGCGTTAATTTGCGAGCCTCACACTCCAATATGAACCAGAAATGGGAGAGGACCTCAGGGAGGACATACGTTTCCTTCTAGCTAGGAGTGGTGTCTGGGTTATACACACCCAGGCGTTTTACTTATGTGGATTATGGATTGCGAGGAACCTCAGTTATATCGGTCTATGCGAAGTCAATAGATGGTTTGGTAGATATACCGGCCAGTTTGACGCCCCATAGGGCAGGGAAACGCAGTGTTCAGGCATTTTAGTCCACTCCGTGTAGACCGGCCCTGACGATCTAAGGGCTGATGCGTTCTGATCCTGAGGCACAGGCTAGAGCGTCTCGAAGCAGTAAGGACGATCCCTTGCCTTGGTTCATGACAGAAATCCAATTTCCAAATACGACATCGTGCGGTTTTGATTGTAGACCTATATATGGCGACATGACATATGGTACCCATGCCGTCTATGATTGATATTTATGATTGAAGTTTTTTTTGAAACATATAAACACTAGTAACATTATCAAATGCTTTTGTTTTATTCGTATCAAGCATATTTTGGCCATTATAATGTAAAACTCTATCCTCCATTTTGCGTTACATTGTGTAATGGGACCTGAGTCTTATAATGGCTTCATTTTTGTAAAAAGCATTGCGATGTTTAAATGATTTACTTGTTTTTAAAGCACTATCAATCCAATGGAGTAAACCCGTTCCACGTTAGCGGCGTGGTCCTGTGATTGGCCTTATCATAATTTAAGTAGATTTCTCATACCAGTCCCATGACTGACTCGTAGTTTGTTTCACTTGCAAACTCGGATGCCCTATTTTCTACATGGGCAGCCTTGTATTCAGATTTTAGTAGGCACTTTCTGGATAGCTATGGAGCTGAAGATGGATTCTATCACTTCTTTTTATGTTGTTCAGCTCCTGTTATGTATATTATGTTTGATTCCACTGTAGACATTTTATATAAAGCTAAAACTGTATTTTGTACTAAGTGTGATCCTGCATACTATGTAACTTTGATGATTATGTTTATCCAGTGTATTCTGTTGTAAATTATCTGGGGTATTTATATATTTCTATTCTGCTGCTATTTGTTTATGTGTTATATTCCAAAGATTACCCTTGCCACCATGGAACGGGGGTTTGGGGTCATCACACACAGTCAATTACCATATAATTTTATTTATATGGATTTCATACACATATGTGCACAATAATAATCAAACACAGTCAGCCATCATCCAGAGTGCATTACACAACTGCATAAGCGTTAAATATAAATAAATAACGCTTACAACAGTCTGTCAACCCATCGATTGACATACAACTAAATATTAGGACTAGTGTATGTCCAATATCATCCTAATACCCGTGTGGGGTTTTCAAACAACAAACACTGATTATTATTTGTGCAGTTGGGTGATGTGTAAAATATATCATCCCAATCAATATCAGTCAAATGTGTGTACATAAACAAATCATCCGTTTTGTAAATGAATATTTATTTTATTCATATACACGTAAAAATTATATTTTTAACTATAAAATATTTATTTAAACACATCAATATTTTATACAGTTCGTTTATACAATAAAAATGATAGTTTTATTGTTCTAACATTTTAGAAATTTTTGGCCGCATAACGGCGCGATACTAGAACCAATAAGGTCTTTCCTTATCCCTCGCCTAATAATGGCTCGCGCCATGTACAAACCAAATTCGATCGATTCAATTCATTTCCCAACCCAAATTCAAACAAACAATCCAATCAACCAAACAAACATGGTTTCAAACAAAGGTATCGGGTGCTACTAAGCATCGTCTCCATCCTAGTATATATATATTTGACTAGAAAATAAATTAGAGTGAGAAGTTCTCACCTTTGGGATCCACTCCTCCAGCTTAATTTCTGTACTTCTGAACCATTTGGATTTTCCTGAAATTCCAACGCATCCTTTTTCTCACTGCTCATAGTAAAAATCATATTTTTTTATATGATGTTTATAAATTAAAAATTGCATTTTTATATCATTGTATATATAAAAGATCACATTTTTATAACGCTACTATATATATAAATCATATTTTTATAACACTTCTCATATATATAAAAATCGTATTTTAATAAGCCCTTTTTCGTTATAAAAATCATATCTTTATAAACTAAAAATCGTATTTTTCTTATCATAAAGATCGTATTTTTCTACGAATAAAGATCATACTTTTCTATTACCATTCAACAATAAAAACCACATTTTTATTCTACGGCTATATAAATAAAAATCCAATTTTACTTCGCTACTTCGTTTATAAAAATCCAATTTTTACATAGCTAAAAAATATATTTTTACTTCGCTAAAAATTATATTTTACTTCGCTAAAAGTTATATTTTTACTTCGCTTTTCATATTATAAAAATCATATTTTTATACCAATTTCATTTATATGAAAATCATATTATTTTTTATAGCGAAACCATATATGCAAAAATCATTCTTTTATATTCCTACTAATCATATAAAAAACATATTTTTATAATGTCGAAAATCATATCTTTACATAAATGAATATCATAAATTTATATAATAGAAAAAATAACTTTATAAAATAAAAATAATAACTTTACATAATAAAAATAATTAGAAAACTTACTTTATTCGAAGGAGGGGTACTGCCCGCTGAGGTGGCCAGAGGGGAGGGGAGTTCTCCGGTCGGAGTTGGTGCCTCGGTGGCCAGAGCAGCGCTGTGGTGGTCCAGGGCTAGCGGCGTTGTTGATTTGGGGGCTTGAAGTTCGAATTAGAGGCAATGAAGAGGAGAGAGGGAGATAGCATAGGGGGATCGGAGGGAGGAGGAGGCAGAGGTCCAGTTCGGGCACGACACGGTGGTGGTGTGGAGTAGTCGGCGGATGATGGGAGGGACCGACGGGTTTCATCGAAGAAAAGAGGCGCGTTTTCTGAGTGAAGGAAATTTTAGGGTTAAGCCCCTTTTATATAAATATATTTAATTAATTTAAATCCCCAAAAAAGGTAACTCTAACTTTCGAACTCCAAATCGATCCCACCGACTATCGTCCCAAGCTAATTACCCCCATTCCGAACACAATGGAATATGCCCCGCAAGCCAGTTTGACCATTACAATCAGTTTTCAATTAAATTACAATATAAATCAATATATATTTAATTTAAATGTACATTTCAATTTATTGGGGCTAGATATGGACTCAAAAAATTCCCGTAAAATGATTCTAGCTATGTTTTGACGATACTGTCCTAACAAAACTAATTTCGTCGAATACAGTATATTTTGAATCCTATACATTCATTTGAAATTGAATTTTTAAACTACCGCGTCATTTCCAATTCCTTTTATAATTAAAATAAATATTTATTTTCTAACTTCGATTTAAATATATTCATACGTTCTAATTCTATTTAAAATAAATTTCTAGTCGTTATTATTTAAAATAAACCATTTTAAATATTCAAAATTCATTAAAATTGCCAAAAATAAAAAATTTAAATTCGTTCTGATTTTCAAGGTTGTTACAATGGGTTTCCATCATGAGTCGAGGCTACGGATGGCTCCTCCCGATTCGAGACAATCTAGCAAATGCCTCAGGGCTCGGACGCTGGCGAACCCTTGGATCTTCAAGGCTTGTCCATATATACTTTAGTGGATTAGTTATTCCTAAATACACATTTCCCGATCCTATTGGACCTATCACTTGGCCTGTAGCGACCAATATCCGAGGCCTCGCAGTCCATCATCCACATAAGTAAAAATGTTTGGGCTCCATACCGTGACACCACTTCTAGCTAGAAAGAAATGCATGCACTCCCTACAGTCCCGATCCTGTTTTTGACTCATACCGGGGTGTGAGGCTCGCGAAGTAATGCTATACACAAAGCTATGCTAATTAAAGTTTTGTTTTGATCATCAACCACAAGGCTCTGCTTTTTTGACAAAAGCCTTGATCATTTGCATTTTAGCATGCCACATTGACAATCCACGCCATGTGACTGTAGTCTATCAATATATAACCTCTAAGCTTATACATCTTAGAGAAGGGTGTTAAGTAAGAGAATAAATTCTCCTCCACCAAACAGATATATATTTAATAGAAATCAATCGGCATAGAATAAAATCAAATGTCATACATACATCCATTTACAAGTCCGTTCTGGGCCTGAACGAAACCGAAGACACCTTATTCCTAGTTCCATATGCACAATACGGAAGAGTGGTCCTCGCATAACCGGACAATCAACAAGTACGTTCGGACAACTACCACTTTAACCCTTTCCTAGGAGCTAATCAATCTAGGGCATTATTCGTCATACATTCGATGTGAAGATCGCTGGTCTTCAACCACCGTCTTCTATGTCTTAGACTTTTAGTCGTCATATAATTATTTGAATGGAGATTTAACTCGGCCTTTTCAAATAATTCTCGAATATATATAATTCAAATCCTTTGTTTTCTTTGGTTAAATTTAATTTAATTCTATAGATTAATGTCAAATAAATCTAACCGTCCATATTACTTTATAAACTAAGGGAAATTGGTTTATTTCCATTCCATATCGTTCATAATATTTTATAACGATTTATCGCTATTTTTATTTATATAAAAATATCCCATTTAATTCAAACGACGTTTCAGGTCATTACGTGGACCTGACGTTGTTTTTATTCAGATTTGAATTACACATTTCTCGAAATCTAACCGTTGGATCTTAATAATTTAATATCATTGGAAAGATCTTTCCAAAGCGAACCCCACAGTTCCAGTTTTAGGAAAATCTGACGGTCGGATCTCTCGGTATAATCGTTTAAAGTTACGATTCCAAAATGCAAAATAGCGCGCGTGATTCGTTTAATTTAAATATATATATATATATATATATATATAATTCGCTCGACGATTTCAAAAACATTTATTTCATTACGTCCAAATTTTGTATGCTTTATATTCATGTTATAAAAAGAATATTTTTAATGAACAAACATATATTTCAAGACATGTAAATTTTATCCACTTCCTACACATGTTAAAAATGATATTTTTAATGAACAAAAATATAATTCAACATAAGATTATTTTTATTACTTCATTAACATGTTAAAAATAATATTTTTATCTAAAAAAATTATTTTAGCATATGATACTTTTTAACCTCCCTAACATGTTAAAGATTACATTTTTAACGAACAAAATATATTCTAACATATGATTCTTTTTAACTTCACTAACATGTTAGAGATAATTTTTTTAACCTAACAAAATCATATTTTAACATTTGATTTTTATCTTCGCTAACATGCTAAAAATAATGTTTTTATCTAACAAAATCATATTTTAACATATGAATCTTTTTAACTTCGCTAACTTGTTAAAAATAATGTTTTTATCTAACAAAATCATATTTTAACATATGATTCTTTTTAAATTCACTAACGTGTTAAAAATAATGTTTTCATCTAACAAAATCATATTTTAACATATGATTCTTTTTAACTTCACTAACATGTTAAAAATAATGTTTTTATCTAACAAAATCATATTTTAACATATGATTCTTTTTAACTTCCCTAACATGCTAAAAATAATGTTTTTATCTAACAAAATCATATTTTAACATATGATTCTTTTTAACTTCGCTAACATGCTAAAAATAATGTTTTTATCTAACAAAATTGTATTTTTACATATGATTCTTTTTAACTTCACTAACATGTTAAAATTAATGTTTTTATCTTACAAAAGCATATTTTAACATATGATTCTTTTTAACTTCGCTAACATGTTAAAAATAATGTATTTGTCTAACAAAATCATATTTTAACATACTATTCTTTTTAACCTCACTAACATGCTAGAAATAATATTTTTATCTAACAAAATCATATTTTAACATATTATTCTTTTTATTCTAAATTAACACGATAAATATGACATTTTTAACTAACGAAACATATATTAGCATATAATTCTTTTATTCTAAATTAACATGATAAAGATGACATTTTTACTAAAGAAGCATATATTAGCATATAAATCTTTTATTCTAAATTAACATGATAAATATAACATTTTTAACTAACAAAACATATTTTAACATATAATTCCTTTATTCTAAATTAACATGATAAAGATGACATTTTTTAATTAACGAAACATATTTTAACATATAATTCTTTTATTCTAAATCAACATGATAAAGATGACATTTTTAACTAACGAAACATATTTTAACATATAATTCTTTAATTCTAAATTAACATGATAAAGATGACATTTTTAACTAACGAAACATATTTTATCATATAATTATTTTATTCTAAATTAACATGATAAAGATGAAATTTTTGACTAACAAAATATATTATCATATAATTCTTTTATTCTAAATTAACATGATAAAAATGACATTTTTAACTAACGAAACATATTTTAACATATAATTCTTTTACTCTAAATTAACAATTCAACCAAACGATTCATCGCAACCACAATCAATTAATCCGAAATTTTATACAATGCATATATGTATTTTATATAGCGTATATATGTATATATTGAATATCACAATCACAATCAATTTTATTTTGAATTTAGGAATCTCATTTTGGGTTTTACACCTTTTTGATTCGTAGAGAGCCCCAAACATGTTCCAGTCTCTTCTAGAATGTAGAAGACATTATCACGATCACAACGGTTCCTGTTTCATGTGATTTTGACATCGTATCAAAAAATTATAATTTTTATAATTATATCACATTCGCAACGCTTTTAAATGTTGAAATCCTTTTTATTTGAACAGGCTGTTTACCTTTCAGTTTTGTTCAAATCTAGGTCTTGATTTTACTTCCAAACCGTTGCACTAGACGAAGATCAGGTGTTGCCACGATGTAGGGGGAGGAAAGGTGCACCCGGCGGCGGTGGTGCGGCCTAACTCGACCGCGGATCGGTGGCATGGCGACGGTCTGAACAACGACACTTCAGAGGGTCGGTGCGAGCAAAATACACAAAGATAAAGGATGAAGTTGGTATGGATTTGAAAAAAATGAAAATCTCCACAAAATTCTCTAAGAATCGAACGATTCCATTGTGTGGATTACGAGTGATTGAGGAGGAAAATTTTAAAATGCTTCTATCGTTTTTTCAGGAAGAGAGGCAGCGCTTTTCAGAAAATAGAATTAGGGTTATGATGAATTCTTATTGGCCGGGTATTTATAATTGAATTATTTAATCCTTTAATTTCGAAAAGGATCGTTAATCCATATGAACTCCTAATCAAACCCAACGACTGTTGCCCCTAGCTAAATACCCCCATTCTGGACACAATGGACTATGTATCGTAAGCCCATTTGACTGTTTCAGTCTATTTTTCTCTAAATTAATATATATAACGCTCAATATTAAATTTGAACGTACATTTTAATTTACTGGGGCCACATACCGATTCCAAAAATTCTCGAAAAATAAATCTAACTATATTTTGATGATATGGTCCTAACAAAATTAATTTTCATCGAATTTGGAGACCGTTTGAAAATTGATCTTTTTAATGGTCGATGCAATTCAACAAAAATTACCCAACGCGTTTTAGTTTACCACACTCACATATCAATTCCAAAAATTACGGAATTTTAAACATAATAATAATTTGATATTCCGGATCCAACAAAAGTGGTTTCGTCGAAAACGAAGATCGTTTGCAAAACGGCTATTTTTAAGGGCTTTATTATTATTTCAAAATGGAATTATTAAATTCTGACGCATTTTCTGACAAAATTTCCTTAAAATAATTTTTTAAATTGGTTCTAGTTTTCTGGTTGTTACAATCTTTGTCACTTAAAACTTTTCGTCCTCGAAAAGGAAACAACTGTAAAGTAGGAAAAAAACGAAAATAGAATATATTGTAAATGTACCTTAACACAAGAGCTAATCAGAGATGTCCACTATGCATTTGGAATAAGCCTGTTTAATGCTATCCTTGGTCTCCCATGTACAGTCTCTAGGATCTTCGCTGCACTGCACTTTGACTAAATGTATCTTCTTGTTTCTCGGAACTCTGGTTTCTTTGCCAATAATTTTTGGTGGCTCTCTTCTCACTGCTAATTTTGGAGTAATATCCAAATTTTCTTGCGCGGCTTCCTCCACAATCAAGTGTGGATCATGTACATGCTTTTGAAGTTGAGACACGTGAAATACATCATGTACTCCTGGCAACCAGTCTGATAACTGAACCCTGTAAGCAAGAGTTCCAATTTGTAATAACCCGGAAATCTGAGCCAATTTAAATTTTTTATTTTGGCAATTTTTATGAATTTTGAATATTTAAAATGAATTATTTTAAATAATAATAATAAGAAATTTATTTTGAATAGAAATAGAACGTATATATATAAATATAGCTCGTCGTTAAAATATAAATATTTTATTTTAATTATAAAAGGAATTGAATATGGCGCGGTAGTTCGAAAATTCGATTTCAAATTTCAAATGAATGTAAAAGATTCGAAATAAATCGGATTTTAGTGAAACCAAAAATATTTGAATCTATTTGAGAATATCTTTCCAACGAATCCGAAAAATTGAAATTTCATAGCGGGGATAAAAAGTTACGCCCAGTTGAAAATTAAGAATAGTCGCTATGGAATTTTGGCCCTTAATAATAGCAATTTTGCAAACGACCTCGGTTTTCGACGAAACCACTTTTGTTGGATCCGGGACGTCAAGTTATTGCTATATTCCAAAATTCGTAATTTTCTGAATCGATATGTGAGTGTGGCAAAGGAAAACGCGTTTGACCAGTTTTAGTTGATTTTAATCGACTGGAAAATGACCATTTTTCAAATGGTCTCGGAATTTGACGAAATTAGTTTTGTTAGGACTGTGTCATCAATACGAAGCTAGAAAATATATTTCGGGAATTTTTACAGTCCGTATGTGGCCCCGGTAAATTGAAATGTGCGTTCAAATTCAATATATAGATTTATATTTTGATTTTGACGAAAACTGGTCGTAATAGCCGAAATGCTTGCGATACATATCCCATTGTGTTCGGAATGGGGGTAATTAGTTAGGGTCAACAAGCGGTAGGTCTCGTTTGGAGGTTGAAATAAAAAGTTACCTTTTGAAATTAAAAATAATAAAATATATATTAAATAATACTCTCTCTCCCTATGCTCCCTCTCTCCTATACACGGTCAACCCTTACTCCCCCCTTATTATCAAAGCAGAAATCGAAAAAAAAACAAATGCCTTTAATCCCGTTCCCCCCTCGATGGAGTCGCGCCGCCGCGGGTGGCACCCACCGCCACCGCCCTCCGCCTCCAACCCTCCCCTCCTGCTCAAGCGATGCCCCATCTCCCTCCCTTTGGATCGAAATCCGTGCTCCTTCAAACCCTAAAACCGACCCAAACCTAGATGAACGGATTCTGCACCCCTCCCCCCTGAAACAGCCACCGCGCCGCCTTGTCCCCCCACCACCAAACTCCGGCGAAGCCAATCCCCCTCCCTCCTCCGAAAACCAGTAAGCTTTTTATTTTATTTTATTGAATTTCCTTATTCAGTTTTTCCCTAGATTGAAATCTGAGTTAAAAAAAGCATTAATTTTAGAAATCAGTTTTTATATGAATAGCATAAGAAAGATTAGATTTTTTAATTGAAGAAAGATTAGATTTTTAATTGAAGAAAGATTAGATTTATACTTTAGCAAAGATTAGATTTTTATTTGTTTGAATGATAAGAAAAAATTTAGATCTTTGAAGTAGAAAAGTTCATATTTTTATAGTAGAAAAGATTATATCTTTATAGTAGAAAAGATTTGATTTTATTATTAAGTAGCGTATATAAAGATTCGATTTTTATTATTGAAATGACAAAGTAAAAAATATAATTTTTAACTATGTAAAAATTAGATTTTTATATAGGGGTCGTTTGTCACAGGTCCCTATTAAGTTTCAAAATTAGGCTCACATCCAGTCCTAAACTTGTTGAAAATTAGGTCCCTATTTTTCAAAAACATATAAAAAATTATAAGAAAAATATAAAAAAAATCACGAAAATGCATTATTAAATAAAACACATTCACCCCAAAAAAAAGTTGGAAAAACAATCAAAAATCACGTCAAAACTCAAAATAACACAAAATCAGCGAAATAACAGGTTTTTGCATCAAAAGATGCACCAATTTGTAAATAGTTGCACACATTCATACTAATATTTCAGTGTTGCACCCAAACTGCAGTATAAATGCATATATGTATGCAGCTAAACTGCATTACATACATCCTTTTATGCATATATTCAAATTTGGCCTGTTTTTTCAAGCATTCGCCGTTATCAGACATTGTTGCACACATTTATGCTCTTGTACAGAATAAATGCATGCATTCATGCGTATATTCGCAAACCATCGTCTCTTTTAAATTTGTTGCACACATGCATGCATATATACAGAATAGTTGCATTCATGTATGCAACTTTTCGTCATACGAAAATCTCAGTTCAACTTTGTATGCATAAATTTATGCAGTTATTTGCTAATAGTTGCATACATGTATGCGTATATTGGTCTAGATTTTTCAGCATAAATACACTATATAAATATATGCATACATACATGCTACTATAAGCAATAGTTGCACAGAAGTATGCAACTTTTTTTTTTCAATTTGCGTGCATTCTTGGGATTATTTCCAGATTTTAGAATTTTTTTTATGCATGAGCGCAATTTTTTTTGCAAAATTGGAAAAGACGAAGGGGTATGTAGCAGGAGGCGGGAGGGACAAAATGTTTTGGGCGGCAGCTGATTCTAGGGACCAGAAACGCAAAGAAAGTTTGGCTGGATGTGGCGTTAATTTTGAAATTTTTAGGGATGTGAGCCTAACTTTCACTTATATATATATGAAATAACGATAAAAATTCAATTTTTATTATATATGAAGCGAAATAAAAATTCGATCTTTATATAAGAAGTAGAGATATAAAAATATAACTTTTATATAGAAGGAAGCGTTGTAAAATATATGAACTAGAAAAATATGATTTTTATTTGTTGGGATAAAGTGATAAAAATATGATTTTTATATAGTAGAGAATATAAAAATATGACTTTTATATATGTAGCGAAAAAAATGTGATTTTTATAGCGTTGAAATGAAAATGTGATTTTTATTTTTAAAGATAGCGGTTTAAAAATATAATTTTTATCTATATAGTAGCGGAATAAAAATATAATTTTTATTATGAAGGCAAAGTAAAAATATGTGATTTTTATATATGTAGTGAATACGGGCAACGAAAGTGACAAAAGTCAAACACGACAAAGATTACCTACATATGAAGAGTTGCGGCATTTAGTTTAGCTTCTTGGTGAGAACTCCTCATTTTTATTTTTATTTTTAGTTGAAATATAAATTAGGATGCAGACGGTACTTAGCAGCACCCGACACCCGTCGTCCACAGACCATGGATGACTTGTTTGATTGATGTGTTGTGAAAATTGATTGTGTGATGTGGAATGAATAAATATTTTACAGTTAAAAATATAATTTTTAACGTGTATACAAAATAAATATTTATAAACAAATCGGACGATTTGTTTATGTATACCCATTTGACTGATATTGATTGGGACGATAAAATTTTACACATCGCCCAACTGCATAAATAAAGATCTGTGTTTGTTCATTTGAAACCCCACATGGGTATTGGGATGATATTTGATGTACATTAATCCCGATTGTTTAGTTGTATGTCAATCGATGGGTTGACAGACTGTGTAAGCGTTAATTATTTATATTTAATGCTTATGCAGTTGTGTGGTGCACTTTGGATGATAGTTGATGATTTATCGTTGCTATTATATACATGTGCTGTAGGGAATCCATATAATTAACGTTATATGGTAATTGATTGGGCCTCGTTCCAATTTGGAAAATAAGGAATATTGTAGAATAAAAATTCATGTGTTGAATAGAATAAAAATTCATGTGTTGAATAGAATAAATTCATGTGTTGAATAGAATAAAAATTCTTGTGTTGAATAGAATAAAAATTCATGTGTTGAATAGAATGAAAATTCATGTGTTGAATAGAATAAATTCATGTATTGAATAGAATAAATTCATGTGTTGAATAGAATAAAAATTCATGTGTTGAATAAAAATATATATTCATGTGTTGAAGAAAATATTCATTTGTTGAATAAAATAACGAAGTTATTGAAATATATAAAGCTGTGTTGGTGAGATATGCGCCATTTTGACGCGAACGATATTTATATCGATTATATTCGTTTTTATAATGAATGTAGAAAAGGAAGTGATTTCAAAATACAACGTTTTTAAAATATTATCATTTATAGATTAATGATATGGAATATTCAAATTTGATTAGAAATTGAATATGAAGTTGAAATCGTTTTGAAAACAAATTTAAAACGATTTATAAAATACGTTTTGAAAGGAAATCAATGAAATATATATAATATATATTCAATGGCCTAAATAGAACGCGCCGCGCCGCGGTAGTTCTCGAATTTCGACCATTGACTTCGAATGGATATTACGGGAGATCCGACCGTCAGATACTCCTAAAACCAGAACCATTGGGTTCGTATCGAAAAGAGCTTTCTAACGAATATTAGAGATTTGAAATCTAACAGTTGGATTTGGAATTATGTCCAAATCAAATTTGGAAAAGGTTGCTGTAAGTGCAGTTCGATGGCCGTTGGTGGAATTCGACTGTACGCGCCTTGATAAAATTATTAAAAATAGTAATAATTTGTGTAAAATCATAAGAAATGATTTGTGAATAATTAGGATGAAAAATTCCAAATTTGAAAAGATAAAAATAGATTTTTATCGAAATGAACTAGTTTTGAACTAGAATTATTATCCCATTTATTTTTGAAATAAATAAATTGGATTTGAAAGGGTTTTAAAAGTAACCAGAATTTCCAATAATTGAATTGGAATGGAACTGAATCGAAATTGTCTTTGGAATATTTCGATGTTGGATTTCGTGATTATACAGATATTGTTATGGAAATTTGAAAGATATATTTATAACGTTATTTCCAATATGATATTTGTGGGTCGTAGAGTTTGATATTGAATATAAGCCGATATATTTTCTATTCAGAGCCTTGTATTTAATATCAAATGGGATTTGGGTTTGTCGTGAATGGTGTCCTCATTAACACTGTTCTTAAACCCTGTTGAGAAAAAGATTAAATCTTTTTATTTAGATTTAATGAAATATACCAATTAAATGATATTTAATTGGAATTGAATTGAAATTAATTTTTGGGTTTATCGTGAACGGTGTTTTAAATAACACTTGTTCTTTAACCTTATAATTAACAGAATGTGATTTTGGGTTTTGTCGTGAACCGTGTTTTTAAATGACATTGGTTCTTTGACCCAGTTAAAGACAAGATATGATTTCCCAAGTTAAATAATCATTAATAGTGATTATTGGGAAGATTAAAACCAAGTGGAGTTTTAATGAATCTTTAATTAGATTGAAATAATCGAGAATGGAGTATCACCAGTTTTGCTCCAGGCGATAGTTAAATCTTTAATTAGATTTGAACATGAAATGTAATTGAATTTACCGATAACACCGTGGTGTCAGATATGAAGCATGACCAGTTTTACTTCATGGGATGAATAGGTTGGGATTGGGAAATAAAATAAATGATTACTTCGGTGTGGTTCGCTAATCCCGACTAATTTGAATTGATATTCAAAAGAAGATTAAAGAATAAATTTAAAGAATTTATCTTTGCTAAAATTAATGGGAACCTTTCCCAAAGTATAAGAATATTTGAATAAAAGAATATTCTGAATTGGAATGAGGCGTATGCTGTGTTTGTGTAACACTTGTTTATTATATACACGGGTTATTCAGAAAGACCGGGTTTATCCCATTCTGAATAACTGATTCCACGATATGTCGAGGATGAAGACGGCGGTCGAAGACCGGAGGTCTTCACATCGTTAGGGTGATTACTGATGATCTTGATTGGGTTGTACACCCAAGAGGAGGGAATGAGTTGGTGATCGTCCAGACGTACTTACAGATCGATGGATATGCGAGGTACAAGGTGCCTCCGGTTTCGTTCAAACCCAAAACGAACTTGTAAATGGACTGTATGTCTGACATTGGATTTTATTCTGTGTGATTGATTTCTATTAAATATATATCTGTTTGGTGGCGGATAATTTATTCTGTTGCTTAACGCCCTTCTCTAAGACGTACGAGCTCAGGGGTTATATATTGATGGATATCAATCGCATGGAGTGAATTGCCTGTGTGGAATGCATAAGTGGCAATTGATCAAGGCTTCTATTGAAAAGCAAAGTCTTGTGGTTGATGATCAAAGCACCGCCTGTGTGGCATAGCTTTGTGTAAGGTTGATTCGCGAACCTCACACCCCGGTTGTGAACGGGAAACGAGAGAGGACATCAGGGAGGGCATGCGTTTCCTTCTAGCTAGGGTGGTGTCAGTGACCTACCAGCCCTGACATTTATATTATTTTCACCTGTATGGTTGTTGGATTGCAAGGCGCCTCGGATATATCGGTGACTACGTGGAGCCGATGGAGTCATTTGGCTCATTACGCCCCAAAGGGTGGGGAAACGCAATGTTCAGGCGTTTTAATCCACATCGGTGGACCGGCTCTGACGATCCAAGGGTCGACGCGCTCTGACCCTGAGGCTAGGGCTAGAGAGTCTCGAAGCTGGTGAGGACGATCCCTTGCCTCAGTTCATAGATGGAAACCCAATTTCCAATATGTGACTTTGCGGTTTTTGATTGTAGAGCCTAGTATAGCGACATAGTGGTATGGGGAACTTATGCCATCTATGATTGATACTTATGATTGAAATTATTTTGACACTATACACTTATAGTAATAATAAAACATGAAATTTCACGTACCAAGCATTCTTGGCTATTATAAGGTAAAAACCCTATCCTCCGGCTTGCGTTGCATTGTGTGATGGGACCTGGATCTTATAATAGCTTCATTTTTCTTTATTTAGCATTGTGTTGTTTGTTTTATGCACTGGTATTCTTGGGAGGAAACCCATTCCGTGCTATACGGCGTGCTCCCTTGATTTACCTAACTTTAAAATAAAGATTATCAACTGTTTTAGTTCTCACACCAGTCCCATGACTGACCTGGAGTTTATTGTTTTAACCTAAACTCTGGGTGCCCTTATTTTGACACGGGCAACTAGTAGTTTTGGTTTTGCAGATTTATATTCACAGGATCCTGGTTTACAGCTGGAACGATACTCGGAAAGCTCTGTATCCGTGTATTACTTTCAGTTGTGTATTGTATTATTTTTCCGCTGCAGTAATGTAATTAAATCTCTGATATTTCTCTGGTGTATAATATTTATTCATACTCTGTATATTCTTGTAATATGATCGAACTGTTGTAATTAACAATGAAATGTTCTTCTGTTTGTGTTCTGATCTGTCTTGTCTTCAGTACAATCCGCGATTTCCTGTAAGGGGGATTTCGGGTCGTTATACAATTCTTTCGAATATAGGTGGACCAATAAATATGGGCACCAACTTCCCTATTTTCCCGAATCGGATTACTCCTCTCATCGAAGAAACTCTCGAATATACATAATCACCAACAATAACTGCTAAATCTCTTCTTCTGGAATCGGCATAACTCTTCTATAGGCTCTGAGCTGTTTGCAGTCGCTTCTTAATGAAATCGACTTTATCCGAAGCTTCTTGAATCATATCAGGACCCAATACTAGTCGATTGCCTGGTTTTACCCAACATGCAGGAGATTTACATGGTCTGCCATACAATGCTTCGAATAGTGACATTTTAAGCTTGCTTGATAACTGTTATTACATGAAAACTCAACCAAATGCACGTGATCTTCTCACGATCCGCCAAAATCAATAATACATGCCCGCAACAAGTCTTCTAGTATATGATTCACCCTCTCAGTTTGGCCATCCGTTTGTGGATGATATGCGGTGCTCAGATTTAACTTTGTCCCCAGCTCCTCTTGGATTGCTTCCCAGAATTTACTAGCGAATATCAGATCACGACCACTAACAATACTACCGGGAACTCCATGTAGTCTAACGATTTGTTTGAAATAAATCTGCGCTAGACTTTGAGCTATTCTAGTAGACTTCACAGGAATAAAATGGGCGGTCTTCGTGAAAAAATCTACGATCACCCATATATTGTCATTTCCTTTCTTGATTCTAGGGAAACCATCAATGAAATCGATGGAAATTTGATCCCACTTCCAATCTGGAACCTCTAGTGGTTGCAACAATCCTGCGAGTTTTTACTGATCACTCTTGACTTGTTGGCAAGTAGAACACCTGCTAACAAATATGGAAATATCCCTTTTCATCGCCTTCCACCAGAATGTGCGCTTAAGATCGTGATACATCTTACTTACTCCTGGATGGATACTAAGTTTAGATTTGTGGCATTCATCTATTACCTCTCTTTTGAGCTCGGGAATATCCAGAACACATATTTGCCCTTGCAATCTAAGAGCCCCACTGCTATCAATTTGGAAGCTTGAAACTTCACCTTTTTGAACTCGTTCGCTGATCATCTGAATAAACTTATCGTCTTTATGTAGAACAGGGATCTTATCAATTAATGAAGGCGTAGTAATAAGATTGGTGATGATCGCATTCTTTCTGCTGAGCACATCAGCTACAACATTGGCTTTCCCTGGAGTATACAAAATATCTAGATCATACACTGCAAGAAATTCTAACTAATGTCGTTGCTGCAAATTCAAGTCCTTTTGGGTGAACAGATAATTTAATGACTTATGATCTGTATATAATTCGAACTTCTCACCCAAAAGATAGTGCCTCCATATTTTCAAAGCAAATAAGACACCTAACAATTCAAGATCATGAGTAGGATATCTCTTCTCATATGGCTTCAACTGATGGCTAGCATAAGCAACTAATTGGCATATTTTCATTAATACCGCACCAACACCTTCAAGAGAAGCATCTGCATAGACTGCCAAATCGTGATTTCCATCAATAATAGTCAACACTGGACCAGTAGTCAACCTTAGTTTCAGCTCTTGGAAAGCTACCTCACATTCAGGCTTCTAATTAAACCTTGTATGCTTCTTGGTAAGTTTCGTTAATGGACTAGACAGCTTCGAAAAATCTTTAATGAATTTCTGATAATAGCCAGCCAATCCTAGAAAACTTCTGACTTATATAGGTGTGCTAGGCTCCTTCCAATCTCGAATGGCTATGATTTTGCCTGGATCCACTGAAATTCCTTTCTTCGATACTACATGACCGAGGAACTTAACTTCTTCTTGCCAGAATATGCATTTAGAAATTTTTTCTTTTAGTACATTCTTTCTCAGAATTTCCAAAACTTCTTCCAAATGCTTCGCATGCTCGACAGTTGACTTAGAGAAGATTAAATTGTCGTTAATGAAAACCTGCACAAATTTATTCAAGATATCGCAGAATACTCTGTTCATTAAATCGACAAAATGAGCAGGAGCGTTACATAAGCCGAACGACATTACTAACTAATCATAAAATAAGTCTAGATCTCTGAAGCTTTCAAAGGAATACATTTTTCGGTAATGCGCAATTGATGGAAATCAGTAGCTAGGTCCATTCTTGAAAACACTTGCGCTCCATTCAAGCGATCTAATAAATCATTAATATGCGGCAATGGATATTTATTCTTTAGTGTTTGCTTATTGAGGTCCCGGTATTCCACACACAATCTGAGAGTACCGTCTGACTTTCGAACAAACACTACTGCTGCACCCCAATTCGAGAAGCTAGGCCTGATCAGAACTTTCAATAAAAGTTGTTGAGTTTGATTACTCAATTCTTCTTTCTCTTTCAATGTCATTCTTCGAATAGTGAGAACAACTGTCCTTGCATTTGGAGTTAAATCAATCTTGAAGTCAATTTCTCTCTGCGGAGGTAGGCTATCAACTTCTTCAAACACATCTACATAATCTTTAACTATAGGAATATTCTCAATAGAAGTAGGAGTAACTTCTAGAGCAGACCAAAATTCTTTTCTATCCGTTTCTGAATCATGGCATGGTATAGAAACAATATTCCCCAATTTTGTTTTAGCCTTAACAATTCTTTCGACGCATAATACTTCAGCCTCATACTTCGTTAACCATTCCAGGCCAAGAATAACATCGTACTCATAAAAATTCATGACGATCAAATTAATAGGGAACTGGTAATAAGAATAAGAGATCGGCACTCTACAATATAAACCGAAGACAAGAGAACCTCCTATCGGATTATGGACACTAATCGATTCTATAAGATCTCTTGGTTTTAAATTTAACTTTGTAACGGTGTTACTAGAAATGGAGCTTCGTGATGCACCAGTGTCAAATAATACTGTAACAGGAATATTTTTAATAGTAGGGTACCTCCAAAAACATCTGGTTTACCTGCTCCTTCAGAAGAAACTGGCGCACTCACCCCATCATACACATGAGCCACTTCGGACTTCTTCAGCAATGGACAGTTCCTAATCATATGCCCCATCTTGTGGCAATTGAAGCACTCTTTAGCATCCCGAGGATTCTGACTGGGCCTTTAGTCATTTATCTTTGGCTTCTTTGGAGCTTTGCATTCATAATTATAATGTCCGAATTGTTGGTAGTTAAAGCATTTGACCTTGGCTTTTCTATTCTCTTGAGGCTTTGCGGCTTCAGTGTTGCTCGCCTCGGGCTTCTTACCGGAACGTTTTCTTTTGTTACTATCTTGATTTCTCTCATGGTATTGCTGAGAATTCTTCTTGTCAATTTCTTCGTACCTACAAGCCATTTCAATCACCTTGGTACATGGAAGCTCGATGTGTGCAGTCACTCAGTTGTGGTACTTCCTCAAAAGACCGTTTATGAATTGCTTGTTCTTCTGAAGTGGGTCTTGAATCAATTCGGGTGCATAACGGGAGAGCTCTTCAAATCTTTTCACATACTCATAAATGGTTCGATCCCCTTGCCGGAGATTAGCAAACTCATCATGCAATCGCTAGACTTCTTATCGAGGGATAAACTTTTCATTAAAGATTTCTTTGAACTTAGGCCATGTCAATTCAACATCAAGATCGCCAATAGTCACTGTCTCACACCATATCAAAGCCTCATCCTTAAGTAGCCAAGATGCCATGAACCTCTTCCTGTGGTCTTCTAACTCTAGGCCCACGAAGATTCGTTCGCACGACTTTAACCAAGCTTGAGCCTCGATTACTGTTTCATGGCCAGTAAATGGCATGCCACCCAAATTCTTTTACTTCTTAGCCACATTACCAAGATCAAACACTGGTGGTGGGGTTGCAGTTGAATTACAGGTTCATTAACAATGGGAACATTCTTTCTTCCTCCACCTCGACCACTCCTAGTCCTACCTCTTCCTCTACCACTTATTTTCTATTAGTTATGCAAATTTTAGGGAAAGTAACGCCAAAAAAAAGATAACTTACGGGATGGTAAAAGCATAAAGACATGTGCATGAATAATGATGTGTTGATCAAGTTATTATGCTATTCTGCTGTTCTCATTCTAGGATGTTACTAATCCTATGTCTAATGAGTTGCTCGCCTTAGAATACTGTTGATTCTATTTTTGACGAGATGATTTATATGTTTAATTCCATAACTAAGTTTAACCAAAGCTCTGATACAATATTGTGACAACCCAAACCCCGGTACCACGGTAGCAAGGATAATCATTGGAATATAACACATTTATCACATCAGCAGATTACAGATAATAGCATAACACATGAAATCATAGAATAATATTCATCATCATGACAACAGAATCATAAATGTCATCATCATCAGAGTTGCACAGATACAAGATACTACTTAGTACATAAAAGGTTCCAATAGATAGATAATAAGTCTAGAACATCATCAAATACAACATAGATAAGGTGATGTCTAAATGTCCAAAATAAGTGATAAAAGATAGTCTTCGTCTTCAGCTAAAAGAGCACCCCATGCTACGGTGCATATCCAAAATAAATCCAGCCACCAGTTTACTTGGCTGTCCATCTAAAAATAAGGGCACCCAAGTTTGCAAGTGAAAACAAACTACGAGTCAGTCATGGGACTGGTATGAGAAATCTTACTTAACTTTTTTAATAATAAGGCTAATCACAGGACCACGCCACTAACGCAGAATGGGTTCACTTCGTTGGATTGCCATTGAATAGAATAAAGTAAATCTTTTAAACAAAGCAATGCTTTTTAGAAAATTGAAACAATTATAAGACTCAAGTCCCATCACACAATGCAACGCAAACCGGAGGATAAAATTTTACCTTATAATGGCCAAAAATGCTTGATACGAATAAAATGAAATCATTTGATATTATTACTAGTGAATAGTCAGTTTAAAACACTTTTCAATATAAATGTATCAATCCTAGACGGCATAGTACCACATCCTACTATGTCGTCGTATATAGGTTTACAAACAAATCGGTAATGTCGTATTGGAGATTGGGTTTACATCATGAGTCGAGGCTATGGATGGATCCTTCTGATTTGAGACACTCTAGCAAATGCCTCAAGGCTCGGACGCTGGCGAACCTTTGGATCTTCAGGGCAGGTCCACACATATTTTAGTGGATTAGTTATTCCTGAACACACGTTTCCCGATCCTATCAGACCTATCACTTGGCCAGTAGCGACTAATATCTGAGGCCTCGGAATCCATCATCCACATAAGTAAAAATGTCAGGGCTCCATACCATGACATCACTTCTAGCTGGAAAGAAACGCATGCACTCCCTGCAGTCACGATCCCGTTTTTGACTCATACTGGGGTGTAAGGCTCGCAAAGTAACACTATACACAATGCTATGCTAATTAAAGTTGTGCTTTGATCATCAACCACAAGGCTTTTCTTTTCAACAAATGCCTTGATCATTTGCATCTTAGCATGGCACATGGACAATCCACGCCATATGACTGAAGTCTATTGATATAAAACCTCAAAGATCGTACGTCTCAGAGAAGGGTGTTAAACAAGAGAATAAATTCTACGCCACCAAACAAATATATATTTAACAGAAATAAATCAGAATAGAATAAAATCCAATGTCAGACATACATCCGTTTACAAGTCCGTTCTGGGTCTGAAGGAAACCGGAGACACCTTATTCCTCGTTCTATATGTCCAATACAGAAGAGAGGTCCTCGCATATCCGGACAATCAACAAGTACGTCCGGACAACTACCACTTTAACCATTTTGTGGGAGCTATCCAATGCAGGGCATTAGTAGTCGTCCATTCGATGTAAAGAGCGCTGGTCTTCAACCACCGTCTTCTATGTCTTCGACTTTTAGTCGTCATATAATTATTTGAAATGAGATTTTACTCGGCCTTATCAAATAATTCTCGAATATATATAATTCAATTCATTTCTTTTCTTTAGTTAAATTTAATTTAATTCTATAGATTAATGTCAAATTAATCTAACTGTCCATATTACTTTATAAGCCAAGGGAAATTGGTTTATTTCCATTCCATATCGTTCATAATATTTTATAACGATTTATCGCTTTTTTTGTTTATGTAAAAATAGCCCATTTAATTCGAACGACGTCTCAGGTCATTACGAGGCCCTGCGTTGTTTTTATTCAGATTTGAATTACACATTTCCTGAAATCTAACCATTGGATCTTAACAAATTTAATATTGTTGGAAAGATCTTTCCAAAGCCAACCCCACGGTTCCAGTTTTGGGAAAATCTGGCGGTCGGATCTCTCGGTATAATCGTATAAAGTTACCCTCCCAAAACGCGAACTGCCGTGCGCGATTCGTTTAATTTTGGTACATATATATATATAATTCGTTCGACGATTTCAAAACTATTTATTTCATTACATGTAAATTTTGTACACTTCATATTCATGTTATAAAAAGAATATTTTTATCCACTTCCAACACATGTTAAAAATGATATTTTTAATGGAAAAAAATATAATTAAACATAAGATTATTTTTATTACTTCATTAACATGTTAAAAATAATATTTTTATCGAACAAAAATATTTTAACATATGATTCTTTTTAACCTCACTAACATGTTAAAGATTACATTTTTAACGAACAAAATATATTCTAACATATGATTCTTTCTAACTTCACTAACATGTTATAGATAATATTTTTATCTAACAAAATCATATTTTAACATATGATTCTTTTTAACTTCACTAATATGTAAAAAATAATGTTTTTATCTAACAAAATCATATTTTAACATATGATTCTTTTTAACTTCGCTAACATGTTAAAAATAATGTTTTTATCAACATGTGATTCTTTTTAACTTCGCTAACATGTTGAAAAATAATGTTTTTATCTATTCAAAATTTAACATATGATTCTTTTTAACTTCGCTAACATGTTGAAAAATAATGTTTTTATCTAACAAATTCATATTTTAACATATGATTCTTTTTAACTTCGCTAACATGTTAAAAATAATGTTTTTATCAAACAAAATAATATTTTAACATATGACTCTTTTTTACTTCACTAACATGTTAAAAATAATGTTTTTATCTAACAAAATCGTATTTTAACATATGGTTCTTTTTAACTTTACTAACATGTTAAAAATAATGTTTTTATCTAACAAAATCATATTTTAACATATGATTCTTTTTAACTTCGCTAACATATTAAAAATAATGTTTTTATCTAAAAAAAATCATATTTTAACATATGATTCTTTTTAACTTCACTAACATGTTAAAAATAATGTTTTTAGCTTACAAAATCATATTTTTAACATACAATTCTTTTTAACTTCGCTAACATGTTAAAAATAATATTTTTATCTAACAAAATCATATTTTAACATATGATTTTTTTAACTTCACTAACATGTTAAAAATAATATTTTTATCTAACAAAATCATATTTTAACATATGATTCTTTTTATTCTAAATTAATATGATAAAGACGACATTTTTAACTAATGATACATATATTAACATATAATTCTTTTATTCTAAATTAACATGATAAAAGTGACATTTTTAACTAATGAAACATATATTAACATACAATTCTTTTATTCTAAATTAACATTAAAAAGATGACATTTTTAGCTAACGAAACATATATTAATATATAAATCTTTTATTCTAAATTAACTTGATAAGGATGACATTTTTAACTAATGAAACGTATTTTAACGTATAATTCTTTTATTTTAAATTAACATGATAAAGATGACATTTTTGACTAATGAAACATATTCTAACATATAATTCTTTAATTCTAAATTAACATGATAAAGATGGCACTTTTAACTAACCAAATATATATTAACATATAATTCTTTTATTCTAAATTAACATGATAACGATGACATTTTTAACTAACGAAACATATTTTAACATATAATTCCTTTATTCTAAATTAACATGATAAAGATGACATTTTTAACTAATGAAACATATTTTAACATTTCTTTTATTCTAAATTAACACAATAAAGATGACATTTTTAAGTAACGAAGTATATATTAACATATAATTCTTTTATTCTAAATTAACATGATAAAGATGACATTTTTAACTAACGAAACATATTTTAACATATAATTCTTTTATTCTAAATTAACAATTGAAGCCAACGATTCATCGCAACCACAATCAATCAATCCCACTTTTACATAATGCATATATGTATTTTATATAGCGTGCATATATATTTAATATCACAATTACAATCAATTTTATTTTGAATTTAGAAATCTAACTTTAGGTTTTACTCCTTTTTAATTCGTAGAGAACCCCAAATATGTTCCAGCCTCTTCTAGAATGTAGAAGACATTGTCACAATCACAATTGTTCCTGTTTCTTGTGATTTTGACATCATATCCAAAAGTTATGATTTCTATAATTAAATCATAATTCGCAACGGTTTTAAATGTTGAAATCCTTTTTATTTGAATAGGCCGTTACCTTTCAGTTTTGTTCAAATCTAGGTCATGATTTTACTTCCGAACGTTGCACCAGACGAAGATTAGGATATGCCACGACGTACGGGGAGGAGAGGCGCACCCGGTGGCGGTAGTGGGGCCCAACTCGATGGCGGATCGGTGGCACGACGACGGTCTAAACGGTGATACTTCAGGGCGTCGGTGTGAGCAAAATACACAATGATAAAGGATGAAGTTGGTATGGATTTGAAGAAGATGAAAATCTCCATGAAATTCCCTTAAGAATCAAACGATTCCATTGTGTAGATTAATGGTTATTGAGGAGGAATGTTTTGAATTGCTTCCGTCGTTTGTTCAGGAAGAGAGACGGCGCTTTTCAGAAAATAGAACTATGGTTATGGTGAATTCTTATTGGCCGGGTATTTATAATTGAATTATTTAATCCTTTAATTTCAAAAAGGCTCGTTAATCCATATGAACTCCTAATCAAGCCCAACGATTGTCGCCCTTGCTAGATACCCCCATTCTGGGCACAATGGACTATGTTTTGTAAGCCCATTCGACCGTTTCAGTCTATTTTTCTCTAAATTAAAATATATAATGCTCAATATTAAATTTGAACGTACATTTTATTTTATCGGGGCCACAAACTAATTCCAAAAATTCTCGAAAAATAAATATAACTATGTTTTGACGATATGGTCCTAACAAAATTAATTTCGTCGAATTTGGAGACTGTTTGAAAAATGGTCTTTTTAATGGTCGATCCAATTCAACAGAAATTACCCAACGTGTTTTAATTTTCCATGCTGATATATCAATTCCAAAAATTATGAAATTTTAAACCTAGCAATAATTTGACATTTCGGATCCAACAAAAGTGGTTTCGTCGAAAACAGAGGTCATTTGCAAAATGGCTATTTTTAACGGCTTTGTTATTATTTGAGAATAGAATTTTTAAATTCTTACGCATTTTCGAACAAAATTTCCTTAAAATAGATTTTCAAATTGGTTCTGGTTTTCCGGGTTGTGACAACCATACTACTACTAAGTTGCAGAGAATTAACCATAGAATTAGATATAAATGAATGCGAAGTGCTAAAATCAAAAAGAGTTTTTAATAGGATGATCGGGAAGAGAAATCAAACCTTCCACGGAAATTTTCCTACCTTGATCTGGAGAATTGATCGCAAGAGCATGCACTTGCCCTCCAGATGCTCCTGCACTTTGACCTTGTCCTTGCTTCTTCAGGCACTCCTTAGAAAAGTGTCCAACCTCTCCACAACTGAAACAAGCATTCTTCCTTCTTTTGCGGTCCTTGATCAAATGACCCTCGCGTCTACAATTATGGCACTTCCTCTTATCCTTAGCCTTGTCATTCTTTCCGCCTTTCTTTTGTTGTTGCTGTCGTTGTCCCTTCTTAGGCCATACTTTCTTGTTTTCTGTTTCCTCAACCTTAACTTCCTTCTTTTCAGTTTTATCTTCCTCATGCATTAAGGCCATATCAACGAGCCTTTCAGAATTTACTCCTATTGGAATATGAGACATAGTTAACCCATAAAAGGGTTCATTTGGTCCTCTAGCAAACCACAAAGCTTTCTTATGCGGATTATGCACTAGCCCCAGCCCAAATATCGCTAGTTGGTTGAATTTGTTAGCATACTCTTAGACAGTCATGCCTCCTTGCATGAATGCCAGAAATCTTTCCATTTGCATGCTTTTCTCAACTTGAGAAAGAAATTTCATTTCAAACCTTTGCCGAAAATCATCCCAAGTCTCTGCTGGATGCCCTGCTTGCGTCACTTCCCACCAGAGCGAAGCTTCATCTTTCAGTAGCCAAGTGGCTAACTGAATCTTCCTACGATCGTCTAATTTAAAAATTCCAAACAGATTCTTCGTTTCTTTTAGCCAATTCCTTGCCTCTACGAACGTCTCGGTTCGACGGAATGGTTTTCCTTCCATAGCACAGAAATCTTTGCATATCTTAGAGAAATTATCTATATGCGGAGGAGGAGGAACGACGGGTTCAGTTGTGGGAGGAACGTCAGCTTGACCACTGATAGGCGTCGTGGCCACTAGATACCTATGGAACCAGCATGGTATCGTCACGCCCTAAGGAATATTAGGTTCCCCAGACATGCTGAAAAGAAAAGAAAAGGGATTCAGACAAAGGAACGAAAGAAATTACGTACGGCTTTGGGGAATATGTTATTCAAAATAGACTTTTCTTTTTGAAAATTCTTTCTTTCAAAACCTTTTTGAAAATAATTTTCAAAATCTTTTATCCGGTCTGGTAACCTTTAGCTCTGATATCAAGCGTGACACCCTACATCCGTTAATGTCACTCATTAAAAGAATGCATTAAGTTTCGTGAAGCGTTATAGGTAAACAGAAATAAAAACATTAGAAGACAGAAATAAAATAGCAATGAAATTAAAAACTTTTATTAATCATAAAGCATAACTTCATGGTTCAAAACATCGTAAGTCTGAAAATACATAAACTCAGTACATCATCTTAAAATTTCTGTCTTGTACTAAAAACATCAGAGTACAATAGTTAAAGAAGCAAAATTCCGCAAACAAAAACATAGCAGAGTATAATAGTAAAAGAAGCATAATTCCTTAAACAAAAACATAGCCATAGTAGGAAGGATAAGAGTTGGAACAATACATCTAAGCAGCTCGAAGCAGATGAAAGCAAAATCCTGATCAAGCTTGAATATTCCCACCCTGAGAACCTGGGGGAAATGGAAGAGAAATTAGAGGAAAGAAAATGGATCAAACATAACGTTTTGCGAGTCCAGTTACTATTAGCATATAAATAAGTAAAAGTATCATGACAGACATATAAAGTGGATAAGAGAGATAACATCATAAAAGGTAGGTATGAAAAGGTAAACAGGACGAACATGATAGAGTATACTACGCTTCTTTAATGATTTCTCTGCACCAATACTAGTGTCTTATTAACAAGATGATCCCCAACAAGTATAAGATGGTAGAATTAGGTGTACTTCAAGCAAGAGGTTTTCACCCCATACAATCAACAGGCAGCCCAACATACCGTAGTTAACCCTAAGGGTATTAACGGGCTCCCCAACATACCAAAGTCTAGATGTACCCTACTTACTACCCTAATCAATCGGCTCCCTACTCCATAGATACCCTGTATTGGCCCCACAGTAGGGCGTATCACTCCCTAAAGTGGCAAACCTTTGTTTTCAGGATGTGCACATCTATATCTACAGGTGTCACGACGTCTAAACCTCCTCTGTCGAACCCATGCACGCATATGACCCCGTCGGAATGCGCGGCCCACACCCCCCCATGTTTGGTTCACTTATAATCAGCCCAGTAAGCGTTCCCCGACTGTGACCTAGTTCGGAGTACTCGTTTGATACCTATATATGGGTTACTGACTGAAACTGGTCTGATCACCTCTCATTACGCCTACCCCAGCTTCGGTTGGGAATTTCAACAATAAGAACCAGGGCGCAATGCAAGCCCTGAATTCTGCGAGCGATGGTCGACCCAAAAAGGCGTTATAGGGTGAGTCGATGTCCAAAACTACAAATGGAGGATTCTCACTCTCTGGCATACTCCTTGTCCTAATGTAACTGACAATTCTATATATCCCATTGGAGCAGTTGAGGCTCTATTGAAGCCACGTATTTATCCCTCGCAAGGCTTTAAGTCTTTGGCTTTGAGTCTATCTGATTTGAATGCTTTTTAAAGAGAATATTAATCGAACTGCCATTATCCACTAACACTTTATGAACCAGAGCCGGACCAATAGTGGTAGTGATCACCAATGGGTCTTCGGTGGGTGATTGAACTCCAGTATCATCTCTATCACGAAACATGACTTCATCTAACATCGTTTTCTGTTGCTTCATTGGAGCAGTGTCCTTGAGGTTATTCAAGGTGTTTGGCTACGTTTACATACTAGTCCATTGCCCTGTAGCTATGGCCAGCTGGATGGGGCCCCCAACTATAGTGTTAATGGCAATTCCTTTACCTTTTTGTTGAGCTATGGGTTTAGGAGCAGATTGATTTGGGTTCGGGGTATGCCCTCCTTGCCCCCTATCTCTTGGGGAAACCTTATACTCATCTAACTTTCCTTCCCGTAATAGTTTTTCTACAACGTCTCTCAAATGCCGACACTCATTAGTAGAGTGTCCGTGGGTTCCATGAAACAGACAAAATTTTCCAGTCGCCACCTCCTTCTCCGTGGATTCTCTGGGCGGAGGCTTTTTATATTGCAAGACGTTGTAAGTATCCACGTAAATGTTTTCCAATATGTCATTCAGCGGCGTATAGTTTTCAAAGGTTTGGAATCGGGGTCTCTTGCCGGAGTTGTTTCCTTGGTTCCTATTCCACCTATTGTCGTTTCCATTCCTGTTGTTACTTCCTTCGTTTTTATTACCGACATTTACCTCAACTTCCCCTGAATTGTCACTGGACTATTTCACAGCAACATTACTTTGAACATCTTCTCTCGAAGCTCCATCAGATTTTCTTTTTCGATTAGTATATATCTCTTCAATTCTTAGATGAATATTTGCCTTTTTGTTGAAAGCCTCCCTAGTCAATGGTGGGTTCCCAGCTAAATAACCTCCGAAATCAGTATCTGGATCGACCCTATCAATCAAGGCCATCAAAATAATTGGTTCGTGAGGATCGCTTATTTCAGTAACCGCTAAGTTGAAGCGATCCAAGGACGATTTCAGAGATTCTCCAGGGGCCTATTTGATTCTGGATAGTTCAATAACACTTTTAGCTTTTCAGTAAAGAAGTCGGAACTATTACATAAAAAGCTCGCTTAGTTCTTGAAAACTAGACACCGATCGCCGGGGAAGTCGTGTAAACCACATTAATTGTAATGACCCGAAAATCCCCGCTCTTTGAATTGACCACAAACCACACAAGTCTGATCCAAAAGTTGTAAATCCACGAATGCACTAACTTTGTGCATACAACACATAAGAACAAATAACAGAAGGATTTTATTACATCATGATAATGTTACATCAGTGTACCGAATATATCAGAGTACATCGAAAAATAATAATGCGGCGGAAGATTAATTTACAATAAACTTAATACAAAGCAGCGGAACTAATAAGCTAACACAGCAGAAGACTATCATTACTCCGAACACATCTTTAAGTTTCAATCCATGATCTGCTCAAAATATCTGCAAAATAAGCTGCTCGACTGCCCATGTGAAAAAGAGGGCACCCGAGTTTGCAAAGTGAAACAAACTACGGGTCAGTCGTGGGACTGATATGAGAAATCTTTTCCTAACTTATCTAATAATATGACTAATCATAAGACCACGCCGCTAACGCGGAACGGGTATACTCCATTGGATTGCCAGTGCATAAATTTAAATAAATTTTTATTCAAAATAACGCAATGCTTTTTAGAAAAATGAAATCATTATAAGACTCAAGTCCCATCACACAATGCAATGCAAATCGGAGGATAGAATTTGACCTTATAATAATCAAACATGCTTGATACATAGAAAATAATATTTTAATATTATTATTAGTGTCTAATAAGTTTTAAAATACTTCAAAGTAAATGTATCAATCCTAGACGGCATAGCTACCATATACTATGTCGCCATATATAGGTTTACAATCAAAACCGTAATGTTGTATTAGAAATTGGGTTTCCATCATGAGTCAAGGCTAGGGACGATCTCCTTACCGATTTGAGACACTCTAGCAAATGTCTAAGGATTCGGACGCTGGCGAACCCTTGGATCCTGCAGGGCCGGTCCACAAATACTTTAGTGGATTGGCAATTCCTGAACACACGCTTCCCGGTCCAATTGAACCTATAAATTGGTCACTATCGACCAACGTAACCGAGGCCTCGTAATCCATCATCCATATAAGTAAAATGTCAAAGCTTGCAAAACCCTGATACTACTTCTAGCTAGAAAGAAACGTGTGCACTCCATGCGTTCCCATGTCCCGTTTCTGACTCTTACCGGGGTGTGAGGCTCACGAAGTAATGCTATAAACATGGCTATTCCTTAACAGGCCATGCTTTGACAATCAACAACAAGGCTCTGCTTTTCAACAAAAGCCTCGATCATTTGCATCTTGGCATGCCACATTGACAAATCACGCCATGCGATCAATAACTATCAATATATAACCTATGAGCTTACGCGTCTCAAAAAAGGGTGTTAAGCAAGAGAATAAATTCTCCGCCACCAGACAGATATATATTAAATAGAGATCAATTTACATGGATGAAATCCAACGTCAGACACACAACCAATTACAAGTCCATTCTGGGTCTGAACGAAACCGGAGACACCTTATTCCTCGTCCCGTATATCCAATACGGAAGAGTGGTGCTCGCTTATCCGGAAATCAATAAGTACATCCAAACAACTACCACTTTAACCCTTTACTGGGAGCTACCCATTGCCGGGCATCAGTAGCCATCCATTCAATGTGAAGGTCGCCGGTCTTCAATCACCATCTTCAATATCTTCGATTTAAATCATCGTATAATTATTTGAAATGAGATTGAACTTGGTCTTTTCAAATAATTCTCGCATATATATAATCTAAACCATTTCATATCGTTAATATTATTTTATAACGATTTTTTATTTATATAAAAATAGCCCAATTTAAATTAACGACGCTTCGGGTCAATAGGCGGCTCTGGCGCTGTTTTTATCAAAATTTGATTTACACTTTTCTCGATATCTAACCATTGGATTTTAACAAAATTTATATCGTTGGAAAGATCTTCTCAAAGCGGTCCTAACGGTTCCAGTTTTGGGAAAATCCGACGGTCGGATCTTTCGGTATAATCTTTAAAATTACGGTTCCGAAACGCGAACTACCGTGCACGTTTCGTTTAATTTTAATATATATATATATATATATATATATATATATAAACCATTCGACGATTCCACTAACGTATTTAACACGCCAAATAAAAGAATGTTTTATTGGTCTAACGCATCTACATGTTCATAATGTCAAATAAATATGTATTTTATTTACATGACATTTTTGCTAATGACAAATAAAAAAATAATTTTTATTTGCATTTCCATTTCTAACTTAAACAAACAAAAAGAAATATTTTATTTGTATATAGTTTCAATGTATGTTTTGACGATAAAAATAATCCTTTAATTAACATAACAATTTTGATGTATGTTGTGAAAATAAAAATGATTCTTTAATTAACATACAAAATCTAATGTAGGTTATGACAATAAAAATGATTCTTTAACTTACAAACAAATTCTAATGTATGTTTTTATAATTCTAGTGACAAAATAAAAAGATAATTTTGTCTACATGACATTTTTACAATTCTAGCGACAAAATAAAAGATAATTTTGTCTACATGATATGTTTACAATTCTAGCGACAAAATAAAAGATAATTTTGTCTACATGACATGTTTTACAATTCTAACAACAATATAAAAAATAATTTTGTCTACATGACATGTTTTACATGTCTAATTCAATAAAACAAATTAAGGTGATATTTTGTCGACAATTCTAGTTCAACAAAACAAATAAAAGTGATATTTTGTTTTGTCGACAATTCTAATACAACAAGAAAATAGAAATGATGACTTTGTTTTGTCGACAAATCTATTTCAACAAAACAACTAAAAATGATATTTTTATCAAACAAAAACATATTCTTATCTAAATGACATATTTATTTACAAAATATGTTTTCTAACTAAATGACGTATTTTGTTTACAAAATATGCTTTCTAACATGGACGGCATATTTATTTACATACATTTTCCTTTGTATTCTAATGACAAATAAAAGGATATTTTATTTGCATACACTCTTATATGTATTCTAATGACAAATAAAAGAATAATTTATTTGTTTACATTTTTTTACTCAACATAACAAATAAAAATGATAATTTTATTTGTTTACAATTTCTATTTCAACTTAACAACTAAAAATAACGACTTTCTATTTTGTTGATAATTCTGTTTAAACAAAATGAAAAATAATGATTCATTCATTTTGTTGACAATTCTATTTCAGCCAAATGATTAAAATGATATTTTCATTTTTGTTGACAAATCCATTTCAATAAAATGATTAAAAGTGACAATTTCATTTTGTTAACAATTCTAGTTTAACAAAATGAATAAAAGTGATAATTTCATTTTTGTCTAAAATTCCATTTTAACAAAATGCATAAAAGTGATAATTACATTTTGTTAACAATTCTAGTTTAACAAAATGAATAAAAGTGATAATTTCATTATGTTAACAATTCTAATTTAACAAAATGCATATAAGTGATGGTGGCATTTATGTTGATAATCCTAATTTGACAAAATGATTACAAGAGATAATTTCATTTTGTTATCAATTCTAGTTTAACAAAATGAATACAAGAGATAATTTCATTTTTGTTGACAATTTTAGTTCAACAAAATGACTTGAAAGTGGTTATTCATTTTTGTTGACCATTCTAGTTCAACAAAATGACTTAAAAGTGATTATTCATTTTTGTTGACAATTCTAGTTCAACAAAATGACTTAAAAGTGATTATTCATTTTGTGGACAATTCTAGTTCAACAAAATTAATATTTTCGCTCCAACACAAATACATTTAACTAAAATGTCAATTTTTGTTTTACCCCAAATCTATTTAACAGAAATGAAATTTTTGTTTAACTTAAATCTCATTTGACAAAAATGTAATTTTTGTTTAACTTAAATTTTATTAAACAAAAATGTAATTTTTGTTTTCAACCATCACATTTGACAAAATGTAACTTTCTGTTTCAACTATTATATTTTGTCAAAAATGTATCTTTTGTTCCAACTAATCTAATTTGACAAAAATGTATATTTTGATTTAACTAATTCAGTTTGACAAAAATGTATATTTTTCTTTCATTATTCTCATACAACAAAATGTCCTTTTATTTCAACTATTTTGTTACAACAAAAATGTCCTTTTTATTTTAACTATTTTGTTACAACAAAAATGTCTCTTTTATTTTAATATTTTGTTACCACAAAAATGTCCTTTTTATTTTAACTATTTTGTTACAACAAAAACGTTCTTTTTATTTTATTCAACACAAACACCATCAAATCAATGGATCTACATACAACATCAATTTTAGATCAAATCACGTATCATACAAATAGAATTTAACAACATATAATTCAACAACATCAATTCTAGATCAAATCACGTGTCATGCAAATAGAATTTAACAGCGTATAATTCAACAACATCAATTCTAGATTAAATCACATATCATGATTAAGTAATTTTAATTATAAAAAAAGTTGAATTTCTCACATTGATTTTTTCTGAATTTTTAGCGTGCTCCGTTTAAGCTCTAGTTAGTTCCATCAAGAAGATCTCGTTTTTCTGATTCCAGCGCAACTGAAATCATCCGATTCTGTCACTGTTTGAACAAGATACGATCGTTTATAGATTTGAACATTTAAATAAATAATTAACTTTGATAATTAATTAATATTTACTTAACCATTCATTTAATAAATTAGGCTGTTGACTTTCTTCTTCGTTCCAGGAAATCACGATAAAACTTAACCCACCTTCGCTCCACAGATCCATCGTCGCACCTTACCAACGGCCACCGATCACCGATCAGACACCGCCACGACCTCCGCCTCCTCGCCACGCCCCAGCGCCGCCCTACCATGGCCAACTCGAACTCAACCTCGCAACCAAATACCTCCCCGAACGGCCGCAGTTCACACCCCCAATTCGAACAATCTACTTCACTAAATTTGATCCTATCTGTTCATAAGGTAAAGCTCGAATCGCTCTTCAATTTTTGTTTTGGTTTCATATGATTTTATTGCGTAAAAGGAGAGAAAGAAGGGATTGAAATTCGGAGTTGTATGGCCATTTATTTTGGGGGTGGAGGTTGCATAGAGATGGGGCTAGGGTTTTGTAATTCTATATTTATAATAATATAATAATTAATTCTCTAATTTATAAAAAAAAAACCGTTACTTCTTTACAGCTCCAATTTCAGCCCAACTAAAGTTGTCCCTAGGCAAATACCGCCATTCCGGACACAATGGGCAAGGTCTCGTCAGCCCAATCAGTAGTTTTCAGTTGGTTTTCTTTAATTTAAAATATAAATCATTTGTTTATTTAATTCAATCGTATATTTAAATTCACCGGGGTCACATACGGACTCCGAAATTTCCCAAAAATAAATCTAGCTATGTTTTGACAATACGGTCCATATATTATATTAAATTCTATAACGACTATTTTGAATTTTAAACTGGGCATAACTTTTGATTCCCACTATGAAATTTCAATTTTTCAGATTCGTTGGAAAGATATTTTTAAACAGATTTACATATTTCTGGTTTTTACTGAAATCCAATTTATTTTGAATCCTGTACATTCAATCAAAGTTCAAATTTAAATTTTCAAACTACCACACTATTTCTAACTCCTTTTTAAATTAAAATAAATTTATTTGTTCTAACTTTATTAAAAAAATTAGTTGTTATTATTTAAAATAAATTATTTTAAATATTTAAAATAAATTATTTAAATTATTTAAAATTCATTAAAATTGCTAAAATAAAAATTTTAAATTGGTTTTAAAGTTCCGGGTTGTTACAATCTCCCCCACTTAAAATCTTTTCGTCCTCGAAAAGAAGCGGAGCTGAAAGTTGTTTAATTAACCAACTCAACTTTCATTCTTCTATTGGTTTCAAAATTTTATTAGTTGGACTAATGATCACTCAACACAATCATCAATCAATTAGTTGATTAGATTTTCAAATATATATAACTTTTATATATATTCAAAAATCATATTTTCTAAAATCGGATTATGTATATATATAATCACAAATACGTTAATTCTAAACTTGTGACTCTCAACTCATTCTAGGGCGTTTCTAACCCCATCTCCAATGAGTTTTCTCATTCTAGGATACTACTGATCCTATCTCTAATGAGTATTCTTTTAAAAGATACTTCTAATCCTACCTCTGATGAGACTTTTATTCAGTTCTAACGAGTTGTACCCCAAAGATTTGAATTAACAAGCTCCGATACCACATGCAATGACCCGAAAATCCCCGCTCTTTGAATCGACCATAAACCGCACAGGTCGGATCCAAAAGTTGGAAATCCTCGAATGCACTAACTTTGTGCATACAACACATAAGAACAAATAACAGAAGACTTTTATTACATCATGATAATATCACATCAGAGTACAGAATATATCAGAGTACATCGAAAAATAATAATACAGCGGAAGATTAATTTAAAATAAACTTAATATAATGCAGCGGAACTAATAAACTAACACAGCGGAAGACTATCACAGCTTCGGACACAGCTTTAAGCTTCGATCTGGAATCCTGCTCAAAATATCTGCAAAATAAGCTACTCGACTATTCATGTGAAAAAGAGGGCACCCGAGTTTGCAAAGTGAAACAAACTACGAGTCAGTCATTGGACTGGTACGAGAAATCTTTTTCTAACTTATCTAACAATATGGCTAATCACAGGATCGCGCCGCTAACGCCGAACGAGTTTACTCCATTGGATTGCCAGTGCGTAAATTTAAATAAATTTTTATTCAAAACAAAGCAATGCTTTTAGAAAAATGAAATCATTATAAGACTCAAGTCCCATCACATAATGCAACGCAAACCGGAGGATAGAGTTTTAACTTATAACAATCAAACATGCTTGATACGTGGAAAATAATATTTTAATATTATTATTAGCGTCCAATCAGTTTTAAATACTTCAAAGTAAATGTATCAATCCTAGAAGGCATAGCTACCATATACTATGTCTCCATATATAGGTTTACAATCAAAACCGTAATGTCGTATTGGAAATTGGGTTTCCATCATGAGTCAAGGCTAGGGACGATCTCCTTACCGATTCGAGACACTCTAGCAAATGTCTTAGGATTCAGACACTGGCGAACCCTTAGATCCTGTAGGGCCGGTCCATAAATACTTTAGTGGATTGGCAATTCTTGAACACACGTTTCCCGGTCCTATTAAACCTATAAATTGGTTACTATCGACCAATATAACCGAGGCCTCATAATCCATCATCCACATAAGTAAAATGTCAGAGCTTGCAAAAACCTAACACCACTTCTAGCTAGAAAGAAACGTGTGCACTCCCTGCGTTCCCTTGTCCCGTTTCTGACTCTTACCGGGGTGTGAGGCTTGCGAAGTAACGCTATACACAAAGCTATGCCTTAACAGGTTGTGCTTTGATCATCAACCACAAGGCTCTGCTTTTCAACAAAAGCCTTGATCATTTGCATCTTGGCATACCACATTGACAATTCACGCCATGCGATCAAAAACTATCAATATATAACCTCTGAGCTCATGCGTCTTAGAGAAGGGTGTTAAGAAAGAGAATAAATTCTCCACCACTAGACAGATATATATTAAATCGAGACCAATTTAAATGGAATGAAATCCAAAGTCAGACACACAACCATTCACAAGTCCGTTCTGGGTCTGAACCAAAACGGAGATACCTTATTCCTCGTCCCGTATGTCTAATACGGAAGAGAGGTGCTCGCTTATCCGAAAAATAAACAAGTACGTCCGAACAACTACCACTTTAACCCTTTACTGGGAGCTACCCAATGCCGGGCATCAGTAGTCATTCATTCGATGTGAAGGTCGTCGGTCTTCAATATCTTCGATTTAAATCATCGTATAATTATTTGAAATGAGATTGAACTCGGTCTTTTCAAATAATTCTTGCATATATATAATTTAAACCATTTCATATTGTTAATATTATTTTATAATGATTTATCACTATTTTTATTTATAATAAAATAGCCCAATTTAACTTAACGACGCTTCGGGTCAATAGGCGGCCCTGGCACTGTTTTTATCAAAATTTGATTTACACTTTTCTCGTAATCTAACAGTTGGATTTTAACAAAATTTATATCGTTGGAAAGATCTTCCCAAAGAGGTCCTAACGGTTCCAGTTTTGGGAAAATCCGACGGTTGGATCTTTCGATATAATCGTTTAAAGTTACGGTTCCGAAACGTGAACTACCGTGTGCGTTTCATTTAATTTTAATTTATATATATATATATATATAATTATATATAAATTTAAATCATTCGATGATTTCACTAACGTATTTAACACGCCAAATAAAAGAATGTTTTATTGGTCTCACTCATCTACATGTTCATAATATCAAATAATATGTATTTTATTTACATGACATTTTTGCTAATGACAAATAAAAAGATAATTTTTATTTGTATTCCCATTTTTAACTTAAAAAATAAAAAAAAATTATTTGTATATAGTTTCAATGTATGTTTTGACGATAAAAATAATCCTTTAATTAACATACCTATTTTGATGTATGTTGTGACAATAAAAATGATTCTTTAATTAACATACAAGTTCTAATGTAGGTTATGAAAATAAAAATGATTCTTTAACTTACATACAAATTCCAATGCATGTTTTTATAATTCTAGTGACAAAATGAAAAGATAATTTTGTCTACATGACATGTTTACAATTCTAGCGACAAAATAAAAGATAATATTGTCTACATGACATGTTTACAATTCTAACGACAAAATAAAAGATAATTTTGTCTACATGACATGTTTTACAATTCTAGCGACAAAATAAAAGATAATTTTGTCTACATGACATGTTTTACATGTCTAATTCAACAAAACAAATAAAGGTGATATTCTGTCGACAATTCTAGTTCAACAAAATAAATAAAAGTGATATTTTGTTTGTCGACAATTCTAATTCAGTAAAACAATATAAATGATGACTTTGTTTTATCGACAAATCTATTTCAACAAAACAACAAAAAATGATATTTTTATTAAACAAAAAACATATTCTTATCTAAATGACATATTTATTTACAAAATATGTTTTCAAACTAAATGATGTATTTTGTTTACGAAATATGCTTTCTAACATGGATGACATATTTATTTACATACATTTTCCTATGTATTCTAATGGAAAATAAAAAGATATTTTATTTGCATACATTCTTCTATGTATTCTAATGACAAATAAAAGAATAATTTATTTGTTTACATTTTTCTATTCAACATAACAAATAAAAATGATAATTTTATTTGTTTACAATTTCTATTTCAACTTAACAAATAAAAATGATGACTTTCTATTTTGTTGACAATTCTATTTCAACAAAATGAAAAAAATGATTCATTCATTTTGTTGACAATTCTATTTCGACCAAATGATTAAAATGATATTTTCATTTTTGTTGACAATTCCATTTCAACAAAATGATTAAAAGTGACAATTTCATTTCGTTAACAATTCTAGTTTAACAAAATGAATAAAAGTGATAATTTCATTTTTATCTAAAATTCCATTTTAACAAAATGCATAAAAGTGATAATTACATTTTGTTAACAATTCTAGTTTAACAAAATGAATAAAAGTGATAATTTCATTTTGTTAACAATTCTAATTTAACAAAATGCATATAAGTGATGGTGGAATTTATGTTGATAATCCTAGTATGACAAAATGATTACAAGAGATAATTTCATTTTGTTAACTATTCTAGTTTAACAAAATGATTACAAGAGATAATTTCATTTTTGTTAACAATTCTAGTTCAACAAAATGACTTAAAAGTGATTATTCATTTTTATTGACAATTCTAGTTCAACAAAATGACTTAAAAGTGGTTGTTCATTTTTGTTGACAATTATAGTTCAACAAAATGACTTAAAAGTGATTATTCATTTTTGTTGACAATTCTAGTTCAACAAAATGAATTAAAAGTGATTATTCATTTTTGTTGATAATTCTAGTTCAACAAAATTAATATTTTTGCTCCAACACAAATATATTTAACTAAAATGTCAATTTTTGTTTTACCCCAAATCTTTTTAACAAAAATGAAATTTTTATTTAATTCAAATCTCATTTGACAAAAATGTAATTTTTGTTTAACTCAAATTTTATTTAACAAAAATGTAGTTTTTGTTTAACTCAAATTTTATTTGACAAAAATATAATTTTTTTTTTCAACCATCACATTTGACGAAATGTAACTTTTTGTTTCAACTATTTTATTTTCACAAAAATGTATCTTTTGTTCCAACTAATCTAATTTGACAAAAATGTATATTTTGATTTAACTAATTCATTTCAACAAAAATGTATATTTTTATTTCACAATTCTCATGCAACAAAATGTCTTTTTTATTTCAACTATTTTGTTACAACAAAAATGTCCTTTTAATTTTAACTACTTTGTTACAACAAAAATGTCCTTTTTATTTTAACTACTTTGTTACAACAAAAATGTCTTTTTTATTTTAATTATTTTGTTACAACAAAAATGTATTTTTTATTTTAATTATTTTGTTACAATAAAAATGCCCTTTTTATTTCAGCTATTTTGTTACAACAAAAATGTCCTTTTTATTTCAGCTATTTTGTTACAACAAAAATGTCCTTTTTATTTCAGTTATTTTGTTACAACAAAAATGTCCATTTTATTTTAACTATTTTGTTACAAATGTCCTTTTTATTTTAAGTATTTTGTTACAACAAAAATGTCCTTTTTATTTTCAGGAAAATATTTACAAGGACAAAAGTGAAGGCCTTTTTATCCATAAGGACAGCCCATTAAAAATTTACTTAGAAGAACAATTCACCGTTTCTCTTCTTCTTCACGTGCGCTCTTTTCTTCTTCCTCCACTCCCAATTCACGTCCGCTCCATCTTTAAAACAATCAAACCCAAAAATCATAAAAATTCGAATCCATAACAATTCATAAATCACGAAAATCAAAAGGACATCAGATTCGAAATTGCAATCAAACTCAAAAAATTTGTAACGACCCGGATTTCACCCGACCCCAATCGATCGCAAGATCGATCAAGACCGTTCAAAACCCGCGTACGTTAACTTTGGGCATACAACACATCAGAACAACAACACAGACTCTTATAACATCGATAATAAATGTTACATCAGAGTACAAAATATATCAGAATACATCGGAATAAAATTACAGCGGAAGATAAATTACAATAAATTAAATACATTTTTAAACAAATAATTCTCGAAACTCAAAATATATAAGTGTTTATACTTTTTAAATGCAGAAACATCATTCTAGACTCAATGGAAGTGGTTTCGAGTCCAAATTCCTTCATATGTAAAAAGTAGCCACTCGGGCTATATATAATATAAATTCTACAACGACCTTTCTAAATATTGAATTGGCCATAACTTTTGATTCCCGCTATGAAATTTCAATTTTTCAGATTCGTTAGAAAGATATGATTAAACAGATTTAAATATTTCTAGTTTTACTCAATTCTGATTTATTTTGAATTCTGTACATCCAGTTAAAGTTCAAAATCAAATTTTAAAACTATCGTGCCATTTCAAACTCCTTTTATATTTAAATTAAATTTATTTGTTTTAACTTCGATTAAAATAAATTCTAGCCATTATTATTTATATAAATTATATTATAACCTCAAAATTCATTAAAATTTTCTAAAATAAATTTTTTAAATTGGTTCAGAATTTGCGGGTTGTTACAATCTCCCCCACTTAAAATCTTTTCGTCCTCGAAATGGAAATGAAGCTAAAGTTGTTTATTAAACTAATTTAATTCTCATTCTTTAATTGTTTAATCATTTTATTAGTTGAATTCATATTCACACAACACAATCATTAATCAATTAGTTGATTAAATTTTCAAAAATATATAACTTTTATATATATTGAAAATCATATTTTCTAAAATCAAATTGTATATATATAACAAGTACGTTAATTATAAATTTTCCACTCTGACCCATTCTAGGGCATTGCTAACCCCATCTCTAATGAGTATTCTCATTCTAGGATACTGCTGATCCTATCTCTAATGAGTATTCTTATTGGATATTACTAATCCAACCTCTGATGAGTCTTCTGTTCAGTTCTAACTAGTTGTACCCCAAAGATTTGAGCTAACCAGAGCTCTGATACCAGCTGTAATGACCCGGATTCCGCCCAACCCCAATCATTCGCAAGATCGATCAAGATCGTTCAAAACCCGCATACATTAACTTTGGGCATACAACACATCAGAACAACAACACAGACTCTTATAACATCAATAATAAATGTTACATCAGAGTACAGAACATATCGGAGTACATCGGAATAAAATTACAGCGGAAGATAAATTACAATAAATTAAATACATTTTTAAACAAATAATTCCCAAAACTCAAAATATGTAAGTGTTTATACTTTATAAATGTAGAAACATCATTCCAGACTCAATGGAAGTGGTTTCGAGTCCAAATTCCTTCATATGTAAAAAGTAGCCCCTCGGGCCATATGTAATATAAATTCTACAGCGACCTTTCTAAATATTGAATTGGCCATAACTTTTGATTCCCGCTATGAAATTTCAATTTTTCAGATTCGTTAGAAAGATATGATTAAACAGATTTAAATATTTCTAGTTTTACTCAATTCTGATTTATTTTGAATTCTGTACATCCAATTAAAGTTCAAACTCAAATTTTAAAACTACCGCGCCATTTCTAACTCCTTTTATATTTAAATTAAATCTATTCGTTCTAACTTTGATTAAAATAAATTCTAGCCATTATTATTTATATAAATTATATTATAACCTCAAAATTCATTAAAATTTTCTAAAATAAATTTTTTTAATTGGTTCAGAATTTGCGGGTTGTTACAAATTCGAACCCATAAATCGCTCGAAACAGAAACCCTAGAAAACAAAAAAATTTGTCGAACAACAAAAATCCATTGGAAATCACAAGTGAATTGAATAAAAATATTTTTCAAACGATGGAAAACACAATTGAAGAAGTCGAAATTGTTAAAACAATTTTTTCGTGATTAGAAATGTTTTTTTTCGTTAATAGTATAGCAGTTCGTAGGTATCATTTTTCTATTTTTTTAGGTATCGTTTTTCCCATTTTAACTTTAAAGCATAGCAGCAGTTTTTAGGTATCATTTTTCTATTTTTCTAGGTATCATTTTTCATGTTTTAACTTTAAAACATAGCAGCAGTTTTTAGGTATTAGTTTGCTATTTTTTTTTAGGTATCATTTTTACCGTTTTAGCTGTGTTACATGTTTTTTTCATGAGATTTTGTTGCTGTGTTAATTTTGAAGTTATATTGTTGTATCAGCTTTGAAACTACGTCGAACTTATTTCATTTTAATGAATCAAACTATGATATAATTTTTTTTATTTTATCTTCAGAACATTGCATTAGTATTTAGGTATCATTTTTATAATATTTTAGGTATCATTTTTACTGTTTTAACTATGTTATGTGTTGTTTTCATGTGATTTTATTGCTATGTTAATTTTAAAGTTATATTGTTGCATCAACTTTTTAACTCAGTCGAATTTATTTAATTTTATACAATTAAAACTGTGATGTAAATATTTTTTGCTTTAGTTTTTCTTTAAAACATTGATGCAGTTTGTAGGTATCAGTTTTCTATTTTTTTAAGTATCAGTTTCATGTTTTAACTGTGTTATGTGTTTTTTACATGTGATTTTGTTGTTGTGTTAATTTTGCAGTTGTACTGTTGCATTAACTTTGTAACTCGGTCGAACTAATTTCATTTTATTCAATCAAACTTTGATGTAAACATTTTTTCCATTAGTTTTACTTCAAAACATTGAATTAGGTTTTAGGTATCCATTTCCTATTTCTTAAGTATTAGTTTTACTATTTTAACCGTGTTAATTGTTTTTTCATGTGATTTTTTTGTTATGTTATCAGTTTTATAAGTTGGTAGGGCTAAGCTAAAGTTTTTCTCACATTCACAGTTCATGGATATCAGTTTTTTAATATTGCAGGTAAAAAAAGATGTATATAAACATAACACAGAAACTACACTAAAAATGATACCTTAAAAAATATAAAAATGATACCTTAAAACTGCTATGATGTTTAACATAACACATAAACTACAGAAAAATGATACCTTAAAAAATATAAAAATGATATCTTTAAACTGCTGTGATGTTTAACATAACACATAAATTACATTAAAAATGATACCTTAAAAAATATAAAAATGATTCCTTCAAACTGCAGTAATGTTTAACGTAATACATAAACTACAGTAAAAATGATACCTAGAAAAATAGGAAAATGATACCTAAAAACTGCTGCTATATTTTAAAGTTAAAATAGGAAAAATGATACCTAAAAAAAATAGGAAAATGATACCTACGAAATGCTATACTATTAACGAAAAAAAAACATTTCCAATCACGAAAAAATTGTTTCAACAATTTCGACTTCTTCAATTATGTTTTCCATCGTTTGAAAAATATTTTTATTCAATTCACTTGTGATTTCCAATGGATTTTTGTTGTTCGACAATTTTTTTGTTTTTTAGGGTTTCTGTTTCGGTTGATTTTTGGTCGTACTTTTGATTTCGTGATTTTTGTCTTCGATTGAGAATTTCGATTCTAATGTCTCATGATATTTGTGATTTCATCGATTTAGGATTTCGTGATTTTTGTGATTTCGTGATAAACGATGAAATCGAGATACACGACAGAAGGGGAAGATGGAAGCATCGACCGAAATTTAATTTCAGTGTATTGTCCTTATGGATACAATATTAGGTGGTTGTCCTTATGGATAAATTTTAATGGCCCTTTGTCCTTATCGTTAATTGTCCCTTTTATTTTATTCAACACAAACACCATCAAATCAATGGATCTACATACAACATCAATTCTAGATCAAATCACGTAACATACAAATAGAATTTAATAGCACATAATTCAACAACATCAATTCTAGATCAAATCACGTATCATGCAAATATAATTTAACAGCGTATAATTCAACAACATCAATTCTAGATCAAATCATGTATCATGATTAAGTAATTTTAATTATAAAAAAGTAGACTTTTTCACATTGATTTTGTCTGAATTTTCAGCGTGCTCCGTTTAAGCTATAGTCAGTTCCATCGCGAAGATCTTGTTTTTATTGATTCCACACTGCAACTGAAATCATCTGATTCTGTCGCTGTTTGAACAATATACGATCGTTTATAGATTTTAACATTTAAATAAATAATTAACTTTGATAATTAATTAATATTTACTTAACCATTCATTTAATAAATTAGGCCGTTGACTTTCTTCTTCTTCGTTCCAGGAAATCACGATAAAACTGAACCCACCCTCGCTCCACAAATCCATCATCGCACCTTACCAACGGCCACCTATCACCGATCATGCACTGCCACGACCTCCGCCTCCTCGCCACGCCCTAGCGCCGCCCTACCATGGCCAACTCAAACTCCACCTCGCGCCCAAAAACCTCCCTGAACGGCCATACTTCACTCCCCCAATTTGAACAATCTACTTCACTAAATCGGATCCTATCCGTTCATAAGGTAGAGCTCGAATCAATCTTCAATTTTTGTTTTGGTTTCATTTGATTTTATTGCGTAAATAGAGAGAAAGGAGGGATTGAAATTTGGAGTTGTATGGCCATTGATTTTGGGGGCGGCGGCTGCGTAGAGATGGGGCTAGGGTTTTGTAATCCTATATTTATAATAATATAATAATTAATTCTCTAATTTATAAAAAAAACCGTTACTTCTTTGCAACTCCAATTTCAGCCCAACGAATGTTGTCCCTAGGCAAATACCGTCATTCCGGACACAATGGGCAAGGTCTCGTTAGCCCAATCAATAGTTTTTAGATTCATTGAAAAGATGGTTTTAAACAGATTTAAATATTTTTAGTTTTACTGAAATCCGATTTATTTTGAATCTTGTACATTCAGTCAAAGTTCAAATTCCAATTTTCAAACTGCCGCACTCTTTCTAACTCCTTTTAAAATTAAAATAAATTTATTCGTTCTAACTTTATTTAAACAAATTTTTTTAGTCGTTATTATTTAAAATAAATTATTTAAAATCCATTAAAATTACTAAAATAAAATTTTTAAATTGGTTCTAAATTCCAGATTGTTACATTAATGCAACATCTTCTAAATATATTGGGAAGACTTTACATTTTACAGCATCAGGTGCAGCTACAATGTTCATATACCATGCATACCTCACTAGATGTTGTTTTGGATCTGTTCTTCCAGCATATCGATCCATTTGTGGCAAATTGAACCGTCGATGGAATTGGAAGTTTAGGTTGTCATCAGTATATGAAGTATGACTGCATTCAATACACCAATCTTCATTGGCATATCAGCGACTATCGGTCATGATTTGATGCACAATGATTTGATGCACCATCGCTTCTGCTTCTGCGTTGCTTAGTGCCAGCTCAGGATCCCTGCTCCTTTCCCTTCTGACACGCTTATCACCTACTTCAGGTGACGCCCTTTGGTTTTGGTTGGTAGCTGAACCTCCTCGCCTCCAGCGGTCTCGGTCATCCACAGGACGAACAGGCTGAAGGAGTTTCCCCTTGGTGGGGTTGATAATATTTGGATCCCTGGGGAGGACATGTGATCCTCGCATCAGCAATAGCATTGGTTCCCTCAAATTAGGATCGTCGGGTCCTAGAACACGAGCTGCATCCTTACAGGATCCTAATGATCTGAATGTCAGTTGGTCCAGATTTTCAAGCCTTTCGTATGGCCTCCTTTCATGCGGGCGCTCTTCATCTGAAGAAGATGATTGGTCCATAGTAGTATGGAAAATTGGAGAGGACACCCTTTGTCTGCGAAGTTCGCTTATTTCTTCATTCATAACCCTCATGTTTTCCCATATAAGAACAGTATCGCGTTTGTGATCCTCTAAAGCATCTTTAGTTCTCTGAAGCATATCAAGCAAGCGGGAAAATTCCTCAAGCATTACGAGTGCAGAAGGTGTAGGCTGATCATTAGTTGCCATGGCTGGTATTGGAGCATTTGTAGGAGCTCGAGTAGAGGTACCAACTTCAACTAAATTCCGTTCGGATCGGCCTCCCCGTGCCTCTGTGGTTCGGATCAGAGGAGAGCAAACAGGAGCGTTCATGGAACCTGGTCGGATCGGGGTGGCCTCTTCGGATCGGTTCAGAGCTTGGGGATCAGATCGGGTTGGAGATGTCTTGTTGGATCGGGTACCTCCTGAACTTTGTCCCCTCGATTCTGTGACATCCATAATTGGCTGATCCTCACCTACTCCGCTTTCCCGCGCATTTTGCACTTCTTTTCCTTTTCCCTTGGTCATAATATGCAATTTTGCGAGATCTTTTTAAATAGAATTTCAGAAATATTGACTGTATAGACTATCTTCTTTGGATATACAAACCCAAATAGCAGAATGGTAGCCCAAATATAGAGAATTTGAAGAGTCTCTCAGTGAAAGTACCAAAATGTTAGATCCAAAAATGGTTCTATCACCAAAACTAATGAAAATTCTAAATGATACGAAAATAAAAATGGAGAAAACACATGATTTATAGTGGTTTGGCATTAAAGAGCCTACGTCCACTTTGAATTTCTCTGATTGATGATGGGAATATAAGTACAATGATTGTTTTCGCTCAATCTCACTTTTACAATGGATAATTTCACTTAATACTCGTTGAAATGTTCTTCGAAGATTAATGATAATCTGATTAAAATGACGAAATCCGAATATAGCAGGTATTTGAATCAAGAACTTGCCAAAAAATCCTTTTCAATGATCCTTGGTGGTGTATATATATAGGTGGAAAATCTACCTGGGAGGCCTCCGGTTCGGTACACGTGGTAGGAAACCCGTGCGTTTTGGTGATGGTAGCTTTGGAGATGATGCCAACACACAGCAGTTGTGGGTAACATGGGATGATGGGCTCCTAACTACTCCGCCTTTTTAGGAGTTCGTGCTTTCCAGATACAGCGCCCCGATTCGGATCGGAGAAGCGATGGTGGTTCGGGTCGGAAGGCGCTAATCCGATCCAGATGCATCGTCCGCTCTTCATTTCTTGAACTGCTCACTTCGAGGGGGGAGGGTTCAGTCAGGGGGGTACCCGAACCGATCTGATTGCTGCTACATACTCTTTGCTCACACTTGTTTGATGAGTAATTCCCTTAGCTTTGTGTAGCCTGATTACAAAGCGGGTTAACATACATACATACATATATATATATATCATTATTTATATTGATTTTGTTTATCAAAGTATTTCATATTAAAATGAATTTGTTGCTAATTATATTGTTTAACGTCCGTGGATGCAGGGAAATAGGTTAGAGGGATCCAACTTGATTCCTTAATATTTATAATACTGTTTTTCATATATTGTGATATATGATGTGATATAAAATCCATGGTTGATTTTGATGTATATGGATGACACTGACCTTTTTAATTGGTATTTTAAATACCATAAGAAATACTGGAATGTAAAACTGGAAATTGTCAAACTGTATATTGAAATAAGATATTTATATAAAATCAAAGGATTATATATATATATATATATATATATATATATATTCATGTATGTATGTATGTATAACAAGGAAATTTTAAAGTGGATATTGAATTTAAGTATTTTTAAAAATAAATGGATTTCGTAAAAGGAAATATTTGGGAATTAAATATTAAATAGAAATCCGTTTTAACAGATAAATTGAGAAGATTAATTTATGAATAATGTTTTATAAATTAAGTAAATTATTTATCATTGGATAAATTGAATGTATAAGTCTGGAATTATATTAAGAAGTAGAAATCCGTTTTAACATCGATATTTTTATGGAATATAAACTTAACATTTATTAAAGGGAATTATAAACGAGATTTATAGGTGATTGGAAATAAAAATTGAATTTTGTATGAATAATTCTATAAATAGAAGTATAGATAGAATTTGGAAATGGGATATTATTTTTAAATGCGAAGTCAAATTGAATTGATTATATAAAAGAAATATTATTCACATTCGATGTGAATAATGAATTAAAGTAAATATTTTGCAAATAAAAACATTTATAAAGGAAACTGAGTTTACAAATGGAAATTGGAATGAGATAGAACATTGCGTTAAAATAAAATAGTGGATTCTACTTCGAGAAAAATAGATTAGTTGTGGATTATTAAAATGACTCGATAAACAGAATTTGAACCTGTAATAATATTTATAAATTGAAATCAAGTTTTGATTTGATAAAACAATTCCAGATTTTATGTAAAGAAATAATATTCACATTTTACAGTGAATAATGATTTAAAAGCAAACGTTTTGCGGATTTAAATGGAGTTAAGGAAAATTAGAAACTGATTGGAGATTAGTAAGTTGAATGGTTTTCTGAATGTCGATCTGATGTTGGTTTCAGCCTTCGGTGTTGATAATCAGGAAATTGTTCTCTTACTATTTTATAGTTAGAGACTAATAGATGTAGGAAGATAGTGATATGTGAATAAGAAATGGAAATGTTTTCCATTGTTAATAACGTATATTTTCTAAATTTAGAAAATAAGAATTTATGAATATATGGAAACAGGAAATGCGGAAATGAATAAATTAATGGTAAATTAATTTAAAGGGAAAAACATTGATTGATGATTGATCGATAAAATATCCATTTGGAAATAAGATCGTTGTGTGTATGGATGTTTTCCTTTGATAGTTAAATAACATACTATCTAAATTTTGACCATTTTTCGGTCGTCAATACAGAGAGACCAGGATCATATTTATTATCTGAAAACCACGCCGAATGGGCATTTGCATTACGAATCAAATATGATGAAGATAATTAAAGACAGAGTTTATGCAAGGGCTGTTCTGGAAAATCCTAGGTAGAAATTTCCTAAGATGGGTTTACAGAATAGTTCCTTCGGTTTGTCCAGTCCCTGGACAACTTGTATGGAAGAATGTCTGACAGAGTATATCTAGTAGATCGTGTAAGTTTATCTCTTCAAACATATTAATGTTTGGTAGCGGAGGAATTCGTTTGTCTTAGCTTTATACCCGTGGTATTTTTGGAGAAATCAATTTATGATTTGGCGGTATGACGATGTGACCTTCAAAGTAAATAAAGGTGTGATCTGTATGTTATGACCTCAAGCCTCACAACCAGGAAATGGTATAAAACCGGGTAGGTCGCATAGCTAAGTGGGTAGCTCCAAATTAGGATATATTGTCACCTAATATGGAGAAATTTCATTTACTTCTTTAACCTATTTCGATGTTGTCCCTTTTAGGAAACGTTTGCTGATCCCAACCATTACTCAAGGAAAATGAGTGGCTGGTCATGTTTAGCCTGGGTTGCAGGATGTTCTTGTTGAACTCGGTGTATTCCTCTTAAGAGATACCCTGTCAGAATGTGGTCCCACGCCTTGCCAGTTGGAAATTCATTACCAAATAAGCGCCCGTGGTTTTTGATTATACAGTTGGAAATCTATTTATTTGATTTACACACTATTGTAATATCAGAAGAGTTTTGATATAAAGAGTATTTTGATTTATCATAAGGTAAAAACCATCCATGTTCATGTGTGAATCGGTCTTATGATTATCCTTTCTTTAAAAATGATTTTTTTTAATTTGTTTTACCCTAAACTCTTGGGTGCCCAAATTTGTAGGGCAGTCAAGTAGTCATGATTTACAGATATACCTGGAAGAGCTGGGAGTAGGAGGCTTCAAGATTTTGTAACTGTCGTTTATTTCCATGTGATGTTACGTGTTGTACCCTAAAATGGTATGTATATGCAGTTAAAAGTTTGTATTTCAAAAAGTTATGTTATATAATATATTTATTCATTATGCTGTGGGATTAGTGTTTACTCTGACATTGTATGTTCTTCTTCTTCTATTCTAACTTTCTTTCTGTTTCTCACACTTTAACTTCTTTCAATTATTGTCTGTTATTTTCGATACTTGAATAGTTGACATGGTGTTGTGTGTCGATTACCGAGGTTGAAAATCTCCCAGACCGTTACTGCTTTGGAGATGCCGATATCAATTAGGATGGTTTATGCTTGATAAATGACTGCTATGGTACTACTTGTTTCTACTTGATTGTTGTAAAGGCTATCACTATCCAATATGGGGAAGACGGGTTTTGGTTCTTCTCTGTTGATTTTGGTAGATTCGTTTATTAATCTGCCTATTCTCATATACTCTATTGATGATTTCATATGGTTATTTTATCGCTCATTAAGACTATTGTTTGACTCAAGGTTTTATATTTCCTCTTTCTACCTTGGGTTGTTCATCCAGTTTTGGATAGGTTGACTGAGTAGTAGGTGACAAGCAGTAGATCTTGATGAGGACGATGCTGCTGAGCGATGATGCGCAGGATGCTGGCGTATTATTTTCTACTATCTACTATTTTTGTTATCCTCTATTTGATGTATTCTCCGAATGACTTGTAGTGAGGCACATTGTACGAAATTTGATATTGTATTCAGTTTGATGTTTGGATAATTTCATGATGATATGAAAGTTAAAATTTCCACTCAATTCTGCTTCACTATTATTGCCTGTTGTATATGTTCTATTATATTTTATCCTTGCGTTATGAGTTATATGATAGGTACCACTTGTGTTATTCTACCCTGATGATCGTCCATAGCTGCCTAGCACATTTTCCAACGCCCTATTTCTATTGTTAAGTGTAGGAGTTGTGGGCGGTCGTCCCATTTGGTATTAGAGCTCTGGTTATCGATTTTAGCCAACATTCGAAGAAGTAATTACATATGAGAGACGTATTTGAAGATTTCTGATGGATGTACACTATATATTAGTGTATTGTACTCTGTTTGCAGTTTTCTCGTACATGGACTAATCATTCTATATTATAGATTTAGAATGAGTCGTCGACCATTGAGACATGATGCTAGGGAGGAAACTGTTCCTGTAGGGGTAATGGCGGTATACCAGACCACCCAGCTATGTCCGAGGCCATGATGGCAGTGATCATGAGGAGGGTACCCGCATAGGAGACAGCTTCGAAAGATGTAGGAGTTCAAGTGCAAGTCCCTAGGGTCGTGGACTTCGCAAAGTTATGCAAAGACTTCACCTCTCTAGGAGAGAAGCTGTTTAAAGGAACATAGTCGATTGTAGAAATTCAAGGGTGGCTTGATACTTGCATTCAGATATTTGGAGACTTGGGAACTGATGACGCAAGCAAGAGGAAGCTTGCATCGACACAGCTATAGGGCAGAGCTATGGACTGGTGGAACTCTGCCACCTTAAAGACTCCAAAAGTAGAGATTTCGTTGGAGCAATTCCAAGTCAAGATTGAGAAAAAGTTTATCTCTACCGTTCAGAAGTCTATTCCATTTAAGAGGTTTGTCAAGCTTAAAGATAATGGTTGACAGTGTTGGAGTATGTTTCTGACTTCGAAGCTTTGTCGAAGTATTCTCATTCATATGTCAAAACTCCTTATCAGAAGGACGAGAAGTTTGTCATAGGCTTGGACAATAATCTTGAGAATCAACCAGTTGATCATCTAGATGAAACTTAAGGAAGATCATCGAGAAAGCTCTAAGGCATGAGAGTTTGTTTCCCAAGGAAAAGACTGTTGTTGCAGCTAAGGAAGAACCGAAACCATAGCAGGGTGGTAATAACAAAACGAGGAAGCAGCAATAATACAAAGGAAAAGATGATCGGAAAAAGAAAAAGGGCAAAGTAACTTGCTACAGCTGCTGGCAGAAGGGACATTATTCCAAGGATTGTAAGAATCCAAAAAACGAAAAGAAGTGCTTTATGTGCGGAATGTCTGGGCATGACAAGAAGGATTGTCCAGAATTTGCTAAGGGTAAGTAGGTTGTAAAGGCGTATGCTTTGGAAGTTGTGCCATTGTCTTCAAGGATCCCTACAGCAGAGGGGAAAGGGAAGAGTGTCATCATTTAAGATATCCTTTTCCGTTAAAGATGTTTTAACTCATGTGTTGTTCGATACTGGAGCATCACATTCTTTCATTTTCAATGAGCTTGTGTGTCGCTTGAGTTTGGAACCCGAGATTTGTGACAAACCTTTTGTTGTGACTAATCCAGTTTGGGGTTTATCCAATTTGTGTATGATTTGTCATTGTCTATTATTGTCGAGTCATAGTTTCTCCTTTGTGTGTGATTGTTTTGTTTTGAACTTCGCTGGGTTTTGGATTATTTTGGGTATGAATTGGCTCAAGATGTATGCGGCAAAATTGGATTGTGATAAGCTGGAGGTGATAGTCGGGAATGTTGAAGGGTGAATGGTTGTGATTTGATGCAAGACCAAAGATGGTGTCTTCATGATCTATTTGAATTTTCTTGTGATTCCACGGGAAGAATTGTCATCGGTGCCGATCGCTAGTGAGTTCGATAATATCTTTGAAGAAGTCAAAGGGTTTCTATCACATCGTAATATTGACTTCAGAATCAATTTGGTCGAGAGTGCTAGACCTATCGTCATGCCTCTTACGCAGATGGCACCTAAGAAATAGCGAGAGTTAGAAGTGCAAGTATGTGACCTTTTGGGAAAAGTATTCATTTGGAGAAGTGTGTCTGAATGGGGTGCACCAGTTATGTTTGCAACCAAGGCTGATGGATCTTTGAGATTGTGTGTGGACCATCATGAGCTGAATAAGGTGACTAAGAAGAATAAGTATTTATTGACAAGAATAGATTACTTGTTCGATCAGCTTCACGAGGCTAAGGTATTTTTACAAATGGATTTGGCAACGGGATTCCATCAGTTGAGGGTGGCAAAGGATAATGTGCTGAAAACCGATTTTAGGACACCATTTGGTTTCTTCAAATGGTTGGTTATGCCATTTGGGTTGACTAACACGCCAGCGTATTTCGTGGATCTTATGAACAGGTTGTTCAGAGATCAGTTGAAAAACTTCGTGCTTGTGTTCATGGACGATATTCTGGTTTACTCTCGGAATGAGGAGAGCATAAGACGCACTTGCGAGTTGTTTTGTAAATATTACGAAAGCATCAGTTGAGAGCTAAGTTCTCGAAGTGTCACTTCTGGAAGAGCGAAATGAGATTCTTAGGTCATGTTGTTTTTGGAAATGGGATAGTGGTTGACTCCGCTAAGGTGGAAGCAATCCAGGACTGAGATAGACCTAAGAATGCAACAGATGTTTGGAGTTTCATTGGGTTGGCGAGATATTATTTCCAGTTTATTAAGTATTTCTTTAAGAAAGTTGCACCATTAATGGGGTTGACGAAAAAGAATCAGGTGTTCACGTGGGATGCAAAGTGTGAGCAAGCTTTTGTAATCATGAAAGATAGATTGATGAGTGCTCTTGTTTTGACGATTCCTAGCGGGAATGAAGAGATGGTGGTATACATCAATTCATGTGGTACTGGACTTAGAGCAGTGCTAATGTAGAAGGATAAGGTTGTGGCCTATGCGAGTCGATTACTGAAGCCACACGAAAGGAATTATCGAACTCATGATTTGGAGTTGGCAGCGATCATGTTTGCTCTAAAGATGGGGAGACTTTACCTATTGGGAGTTCGATTCAAGCTATTTACGCATCATAAGTCATTGAAATATCTTTTCTTCCAAAAGAATTTGAATTTTCGGCTGCAATGGTGGTTAGAGTTTCTAGAATCATATGATTTTGGTATTTCCTATACTCCTGGTAAAAGAAACGCAGTGACGGATGCATTGAGTTGAAGACACGCAAGTTTGGGAGCGATTTTTTAAGAATTGAAACACCTAGAGTACTTGGCAGGATTTGATTTCAGACCACGGTGTAAGTTGGAACCTGAAATGTTGGCAAGCTTTTTGATAAGACCAACTTTTGTCGAAAGGATTGGCAAAAACCAAAAGCGTGATACAAAGCTTGTCAAGATTATCCCGAAGTTGGAACTAAAGGATAAGGAATTCGAGGTCGATTGAGAAGGCTAGCTACGGAAACAAGGACGACTGGTTTTTCCTGATATTGACGGACTGAGAGATGAGGTTCTGAGGGAATGTCATCAGTCGAAGTTGAGGATTCATCCTGGTGGTAATAAGATGTATCAGGATCTGAAGCAATCTCACTACTGAGAAGGTATGAAGAGGGATGTTGGAAAGTTTATTTCTAAGTGCATGAACTGTCAGTTGGTGAAATTTGAACAGAAGAAGATGAGTGGATTGATTCAGCCATTGGAAGTTCCTATGTGGAATTGGGAGCAGACATCGATGGATTTCATCGACAGACTACCTAGAACCAGGACAGGAAACGAAGGAATTTGGGTCATCGTGGATCGCTTGACCAAAAGTTCAAGATTTATTCCTATCAAATCAACTAGGACCGCACTGATATTGGTTGTGCTTTATATAAAATGGATAGTTTGATTCCATGGTATCCCAAAGAGCATTGTGAGTGATCGAGATTCATTATTTACAAGTGGATTTTGAAAGAGCTTGCAAGAAACGTTGGGAACCGAATTGTGTTTGAGTACGGCTTATCATCCCTAAACCGATTGTCAAACTGGGAGGGTTAATCGAGTTTTGGAAGATCTCCTAAGGGCTTGTGTATTGGACATTTGAGGATTATGGGAAGACCATCTACATTTAGTTGAGTTTGCATGCAGCAATAGCTACCAGTTAAGCATTGGGATGGCACCATACGAAGACTTGTACGGAAGACCATGTAATTCTCCGGCTTGTTGGTTAGAAACTGGAGATAAGTTGATACTTAGGCCTGAGATAATTAGAGAGACGTCAGATAGTATTGAGATCGTTCGACAATGAATGATGGCAGCCCTAGATCGTCAAAAGAGTTATGCTGATAAGTGTCGACAAGATTTGGAATTCGTCATTGGGTGATATGGGTTTCAATAAGATTTCGACGTTAAAGCATGTTATTCGATTCAGAAGTAAAGGAAAGTTAGCTCAAGGGTTTGCTAGACCATTTCCGATAATTGAGCAGATTGGAAAGCTAGCGTATGGATTGGATTTACCCAAGAAGAAGTTGAGTGTGCACAATGTTTTCCATGTGTCGTTTTTACGGAAGTGTGTGCATGATTCGAATGTGGTGGTATCTCTAGTACAGTACGAAGACCTAGAAGTCGAGACCGTAGCTACGAAACCTCGTAAGCAGCTTCATGCTATGGGGAATGACACGAAACAGCTTAGGAGGAAGACGGTTAAGCTAGTCAAGGTGCAGTGGAGTGAGGATGATAACGATTGTATGTTGGAGACGGAAGAGAGTATGAAGACGACTCAACCAGAACTCTTCGTCGTTATGACCCATTAATGTCATATCACCTTACATTATTTTAACTTGTACTATTGTTGTAAGAGTTTTGCATGCTAGGATAAGGCTGTGGATGCATCGCTTGATGGATGCTAGTTTGGATGGTAAAATTGGCTGCTCGTGGATGATAGGCATGCGGAATGGTTTTGGTTGCTTGTGTTTGTTTGGAATTTTGGGGGCAAAATTCCTAAGGGGAGAGAATGTAACAAGCCGCATTTTACGTATCGGAGGATCGTAGAATATTTTTATTTAATTCCCTGGGGATTGGATCATTCTCATATTTTGATATATTGTTTATGGGGATGTGAGACATGTCCATAATTTTTACCAATTTTAATTGTGACCATTTTTCCCCTGTCAGTTTTGTACAGGGCATAACTTTTGATAGGGATCGAATCTGGTGTTGGGACCGATTTCATTGGAAAGGAAATGATATTTCCAATTATGTAGAGTGGTCACATTAAAGATTTGGTTCAGCGGTTTAGGAGGAATTGTTGTTTTAATGTTTAACAAAATTCAATTCAGGATTAGCTAGTCATTAATGGGGTGAAGTGGTTTGGCCCATTAGTGGGCTATTTGCTATAAATAGGGGGTCAGAGGGATGGAGAGAGGGTTACCATTCTTCATTCTCTTATTTGATTGAGCTTGTGATTCTCCTTGCTCAATCAAATACTCTTTTCCACCATTAAATTTCTAGATCTACGCAAGAGGATTGAAGATCTACATCAAGCAAAGCCAGATCTACATCGAGTGAAGGAAGCTCGCATCTAATTGAGAGGTTTAAAGGTTGACCATCGCGGTCCGGATTTGAAAATAGTCGATTTCAAGTTATTTTGAAGAATTGGCGAGTGATAAGCATCTCTCGCACGGATTCAATCGAGTATATGGGTTGTATGATCTTATGTTCATCATTTCAAGTTGTTTTCATATTGATCTAATCGATGTAAGTATGATTTAACATAAATCACCATAAGATCTAACTATAGAAACTTTTAGATGGTATTTAATATGATACTTCTATGGTTAGATTCATTTATTGATTTAATTAATTATTAAATCATTGTTTTAATGTTTGTTAATAATTGTGTGACTTTTGTTGTTATATTAATTGAATAATTGTTGAAAACTTGGAGTTTGATTAGTTTTCAAGTATGGAATTAAGTCATGTTCAAGCGTGAAGATTATTCGAAGTTTTGACAATTTCAGCGCATGGATCGGGCTAAATTATTGGCCATGGATCAGGAGGAAAAGTGGTTAATTGATCGGGAAAAACTAAGTGAATGGATCAACCAAAAATCAACTATGGTGGTTTACAGCGTTTGAAAACCCTATAAAAGAGATGGATCGGGCTAAAACTGTTGCGCATGGATCGGGCAGTACTACATAGGTCTACACACATAAAAAAGTGAGATCTACTCATGTGCTTATCAGGGGATTTTCACCGCTTGTTAGATCGGGCAAAACAATGGATCACGCTAAATGGTGACAACGCTTCCCAAACATTATTTTTTCCTATGAATCGTGCTAAATAGCATGGTGATTTGCTATACGCGTAACACGCTGAAAAGGATGGTTTGGCCATGCGCACAACATGGTTTCTGAACGTGGCATGTACCAGATTTTCAAATTTGGCAAGTACCAAGAGCTAAATGCTGGAATGTGCTGCGCACGGTAAAACAGGTGATTTGCTAAGGGGCGCGTTGGGGATTTACACTGTTTTCAAAATACCAAGTACCAAATTAATAGATTTGAACATAGAGATATGGTAGAGTTTCCAAAACGCTATAAATGGCTGTTTTGACGCTATGTTCGGTTTTTCATAGTGAAAAAAGGAAATGCTATGAAATGCAGAATCAACCAAAAGAAGTATATTTTTGGATAGATGATGGTTATAGCTTTGATGCAAATTCAAGTAGGAATGTTCGATGTGTTATGAAGTGTTCGTTGATCGATGGAATGAAATGAATGTGAAGGCGACTCAGGTTGGTGAGTCTATGGATAATGGTATCTCGAGAAGTGGCTGGAGCTTATGAATATTCATCAGGTTGGATGGCTAGAGATATCAAAGGCCGAGGAATTATCGTTGTCGTATGTTCTAGCCGACTCAAAACAGGGTTATAATGGGGACACCCAAAAGACTAGAAGTGGTTGGTTGAGTACCCTGGGCAGCTCGCGGGCCTAGATATGTTTCGTCGTATAGCATATAGAGTTTTGCTAAAACCGGGGTTTACCATTAACCCTTGACAAAGGGAGTGTCGTAGCCATCATACGTTTAACGATGGTTTTAAAGCAGGATTGGCGGTGATTGCCAGAGTCATGGATGAATATTATTTTGCTTATATCGTCTTGTGTGGATTATTCGACGTCAAAGGAGATATCCCTTGGGTACTTATCTGATGTTGGTTTAAGCCTTAGGGGCTTGTGCTTAGGAGATGTCGATATCGATTAGGATGGTCTACGCTTGATAACTGACTACTATGAATGTATTGTTTGTTTCTACTTGATAGTAGTGAAGGATATCACTGTCCGATGTGGGGAAGACAGTTTTGGGTTCTTCTCTGTTGATTTTGGTAGATTTGTTGATTGATCTGCCTATTCTCATATACTCTTTTGATGATGTTAAATAGTTGTTTTATTGCTTATTAAGACTGTTATCTGACTCAATGTTTTATGTTTCCTTTTATTACCTAGGGTTGTTCATGCTATTGTGGATGGGAAGACTGTTGGATCTAGATTAACCCAAGAAGGGGGTGAATAGGGTTTATCACAGTTTTTAGCTGAATTAAAAATCTAACGGGATATATAATAAAAAAACAAATCACAGAATATAGTAGAAACAAAAATGCAGAAAGTAAATGACACAAGATATACCAGCTTCGGCAAAATCCTGCCTACTACTGCATTCATAAGGTTTTTACTAGGTGATAGAACAGATCCCGTTTACAAGACCATGTAAACTCGCACTCCCTGCTCCTGTACTAACCCTACACTCAAAACCCTAGACTAATCTAATCACCTAGATCATATTTCCCCAGATTACGACCCTGTATACTGTAACCCAGATTTTACAGACTCTGTCAACTGTCAATCAACATCCTAACTGAAACCCCCTATATTTTACAGTCTCTAGAACTGATCGGACTTATTTTCAAATATAAAACAAAATACAAAAAAAACACTAAGAAACCCTGGTTTTTTTTAAATAAAGGAAATAGCTGTCCCCAATGAAGCTTTAACTCAAAAAAACAAGGCTAGCCCGTTTGAACTATGTGTTGCACCCGTTCCCTTTTGTTACGATCACTTTGTTTTGTTGAGGAATGGCGGCTCTGGAAATTCGGGGCTAGGGTTTCTCCAATAAATCCCCAAATCTATCGATGCTCGATGGATTTGCTAATATCTGAAGTTCGAACGAATGATGCTTGGCTCTCTCTAGTCACTGATTTGAGGTTTTTATTCTGCGATCGAAAACCGAAGTGAGTTTTCTGGAGTTTTCTTTGAATTCCTTGAATTTATTTTGTGGGTTTTTCAATCAGTTTAGCCTATGATGTAATGGTGTATATATAAGGTAATACTAACCCTAATACAACTCTGATTTCGCATATTGATTTCGATCTGAAAAATCGGTTTCCTCTTTTGATTCCACGGCTTTAATGAATTGTGGGGAAATTGAACGATGAATCTTTTCTTGTTTTTGGCTCTGCTATAAATATGGAAAATTTATTTCCCCCTTTTGAAATCGAAAAGATCTTTGACTCAAATCTGGGAAGAAACAATTTTTCTCTTGCCTAATAATGCATCTTGATTTCAGAAACATATTGCACACTGATTTGTTCTTGCCAAAAGTTGATTGTGTGATTCTGGAGATGTTTTCTTGCCGAAAACTTATTGCTAAAACACTGATTGATTGCACACATGAAAAAGAGACTTTTGCCATATATGTTTTTAGCCATTTCTGGAAATCAATTTAGCCCTGTATAAATATTTTCAAAAACAGGAATCATTTGAGAAAGTTGTTGCCCAAAAAGATATACTTGATTGCAAAGTTAACCTGAATTTCTGGCACCTGATTTTCAAACATATTACAGTGATTCAATTCTTGCCAAGAAAAAACTGTACTGTAATTCTTTTGGTTCCATTTTCTTTCAAGTAAAAATCTGCTTATCATGTTTCATACATAACCATGCATAGAGCTGTTGTTACATGCTACACTTGTTGAGTCTCACACTTATGTATTGTCACTTGTTGAACAGTTCATATTGGTTATGTTGGAGCATTTCAACTTGTATTGCCATTGATTTCACACCATATTACGCATGCTTTTTTGTCACACTTGCGTACCATGCTGGCTTGTTCTTGAGTTTTGGTTTGTGCACTTCAATTAAATGCACCATGCATTTGTGCACATGTGATCCACGGACTGTACTGAAAAAATATGCACCTATACAGTTTGATTGTTGTATACTGACATGTATATATCTATGTGTACACTTCATCATTTCTTGGCTTGTTTATGATCTTGACTTTCCTGAATATGAAAGGCATGACTTATATGTGATTACCATATCTGAAACCTGAACACTTTGCTTGCTGTTGCATTAGCTTTAATCATGTGCATGTTGTGCCCCAATATGTTTGTGCACCAGCACTTTGAAAATCTGAAATTGTTATTCCACTGATCATTTGTGCATATATCTCCACACTGCATAGCTATATATGCTGGCTCGATCACTTCACCCGTATATGTTGCACCCACTTTGAAGTTTGACCCTTAAAATGTACATGTCAATGCTTCCACAACTCTCTTGCTTTGTGTAAAGATCATGATACACCAGTTTATTGTATTTTAATGTGCTGAAACCATTATTCCGTCCATGCGTGCATGAGTGCTCACCTACACCATGTATTTGTTGGTTGCCTCAACCAACATGACTTTGAACCTTTGAGATGTGTTGACTTTGTTGCTTGACCCCTTTGACTTGTGCATTATGACATCTGCTGTAACACCCCACCTCCGCTAGGGTCACTCACAAAGGGAATGCACTAGGTTTGGTGAAGCATTATCGAGGTAAACATGCACAGAAATATTACAAGACAGAACATATATAAAATAGCGGAAGTAAAGCAAATTTCATTACCTTATAAAATAGTAAAGTCAAAAGCCTTTTACATCAGAATACATCAGAACCTGTCTTGCAATAGTAAAGAAGCATAAACTATTTCATAAATTATTCCTCAAGTAAAACAGTAAGGCAGCCATAGCCAAGAAAAGTCCAAGCCATGCATGATGACCTTCAAGCAGAGGAAGTCTGAACTAGATAACAGTGTTTCCTCCCTGAAAACCTTGGGGGGGGGACGGAAGACAAAGAGGCGAAACAAAACGGGGTCAGTCATAAAGACGGGTAAGTCCTATCTACTTCCAGTATAAAAACAGGTAAAGGTAACATGAAATGCATAAACTGAAAGTAAACATAAGGATGACGACAAGATAGATAAGCTAAACCAAGATAACCGGACGAACTACTGTAGCAAGATAAACTAAGGTATCATAATAAACTACGGTGTCAAGATAAATCAAGGTATTACATCGTCAGGTTTCTATCAAGTATACTATCCCAAGGTATCTATCATGTATAACATCCCACAGTATCTATCATGTATAACATCCCAAGGTATCTATCATGTATAACATCCCAAGGTATTTATCATGTATATTTGCTCTGCACATCTCGTACTAGTATCCCAACCCGCGTCATGTGTAAACTATGAATGTCCCTTGCCTAATGTCATGTAATGGTCCATGTCAACCTAGCATATGTAGGTTTTCCCAACTCGCATGTTTCTTTCCATGTATATGTTCAGTCCTTTGTCGTAGGCCGTACGGGCTTTCCCATGTAAATCTATACCACCTGAACATAGGACCATTTTATCCTTGAAGTTGTTTTGGACTGCTACCTCTGATCTCGTTATGTTTTCTTACCATGAACTATCGCGTGTTCACTTAGGATTTATGCCACCTAGGACCACTAGGGATTATGCTACCTAATGAACGTTTCCGTGTCTCGGTTTGGGTTCAAGCCACCTAGGGCCACTAGGGATTATGCCACCCGTCAACCACGCCCTTTATCCCACGTATGTATCGTGAATCGTTTTCCATGTCTAGACGCACATGTATCTCAATGTGCCATCCGAGTTCCGTGCCAGGGCAAATCGTGAAATACAGAACTCGGTCGGGAGCTTTAAGTCGTCTGCCAAATGCAGATATCAAGGTATGTTTTTGTATTCGTGGCTATGGTCCCACGTGACCCTCCCCCCCTCAACTACTGAAAGGCAATCCAAGAAAAATCATACACGAGAACTATACTCCGGCCCCACTATGCCCCCACTTTCCTATTGGCCAACCTCACCCATGACTCGATAGCAAGAACATGGTCTGTTGGGAGTTCTCTGCCTTTCCGTTCGTACACGATTGACTAAAGATGGTAGGTAGTCGACGATGCGCTATCCAGGGAAAAAATCAAGTATTGTCGACTCCACGCTAATCCATCCCCATCTTTAGGTTGCTCGCACAGCAACCAAGGCATACCCTTGGCTCTTCTACCGCAGACCTTAACCTCTGTGAGGCCAGGTTTCATGGACCATCTGTGTAACAACCCGTATTTTCAATAACCTGTAATAACATAAATCGAGGCAGAATTTAATTCTAAAATGGGAATCAAGGGAAACGGGCTATGCCATTGCGTTCGTCTCGGAAAAATACGCGAAATAGAGTCCGAGTTTTCGAAAATCGGAGTCCGTATGACCAAGATATGGCCTCGCGAAGTTTCACGAAAATTCCCAAATTAAAGTATACTTAATTAAGTGAAATGGGTTGTGTAGATATATATATATATATATATATTGATATATATATATATATATAATTGAAAATTTAATAAATAAATATGCAAAAATGCTCAAAACAGCGAATTGGGAGAGGGGAATAACCGAACCGGCCGATTTTTGAAGTCGACCCGAGCCCGCTGGGTCGACTAGGGGTTAATCCAGGGTGTTTGGCTGTCAACCCGTGGGCCGATTCGCTCAAGTGCAGATTTTGCATTTGAATGGTTCTCATGGTCCATCTTTAATCTAAAGGCCCTAGATGGTTCCTACACTTGACTTCTTCCCCAAGACATGCTTTGATGGCTTGGATTGAATCTAGGGTTAATCCTATGGCCTAAAACACTTGCCTAATCTATAAATAAGACCCTAACCTACCCTAATTCATTCATAATTAAACCTAGTGACTAAACTATGGCAAAATGCTAGCTCTCATGGCCTCCACTAATTTTATGAAGAGGGTTGCATACTAATCACTCTCTAATCAACTTCTAATCCCTTCTTAGCATCTTAATCTTCTTCATTTGGTGTTCAAAGTTGCTAGTTGTGAGTTTCTATCACTTTGATGATCTTTTGGTAAACTAATTAGATGAGATGTGATGAGATTTATGGTTTTGTATGTGGGTTAATGAGCTTTGAATCATATGATATGATGTTAGCATTAATCTTATGTTTATGCATGTTGAGTATGTAAGCTTATGCAAGTTTAATATGATGTATGTTATGTTTGCATGATGCTAAATATGCAAGTTGTGGGCTATGTAATCATATGCATGTTATGCAAGTTCATGGTAATATGCTATGCAAGTTACATGTATGTAAATATGCAAGTTACATGTTTGTTAATATGCAAGTTACATGTATGTAAATATGCAAGTTACATGTTTGTTAATATGCAAGTTACATGTTTGTTAATATGCAAGTTACATGTATGTAAATATGCAAGTTACATGTTTCTTTATATGCAAGTTACATGTTTGTTAATATGCGAGTTACATGTATGTAAATATGCAAGTTACATGTTTATTAATATGCAAGTTCATGATGACACATTATGCAAGTCTATAAGCTAATATGCAAGTTTGTTATGCAAAATGAATATGTAAGTTATGTGACATATTATATGCAAGTTATGTGACATGTTATGCAAGTTCATATGCAAGTTATGTGTTTGTTAATATGCAAGATGGCACCTTTGAAACATGTTCATTCATATGCAAGTTGACACCTTTTATATGTGTTATATCATGAACGAAATTACGTGGGAACGATGGGGTAATTAAATGCATAAGTTAATAAGATTGTGTGAAATTAATATAATTATGCATAACACAAAATAAATAAACATAGTATGGGAATTTGCCTATTTGGTTAGGTGTACCCATACTATGTGTTGGGAATTTACCTATTGAGTTAGGTCTACCCCATGGGAATTTACCTATTAAGTTAGGTCTACCCATGTTAAGAAAACTTGATTAATTAGGGATAATTAATATAAAATTATGAGGGTGATTAATTAGGTGTAATTAATTGACTAAGACACGAGGTTGGACTCAGTTGTAGCGTAAAACTACCCGGACCCAACCGGCTTAACCAGTTGCTACAAATGTTAGCCCAATGTGAGAGGTCTTAGGCACAAACTAAATACGTAATTAATGTAAAGACACGAGGTTAGACTCTGTTATGACATAAGGCTGCCCGGACCCAACCGGCTTAACCAGCGGTCATAAAAGACAGTCTAATGTGAGAGGTCTTTACAAAGGTTACGTTCTTAATTAATTAATTAAGAAACACTTAACCATATTAGCATGTAGAGGGACATGAGGGGTTAAGTGGGTGCCTCGGGTGGCATGAGAAAATCTAGTGGTTGCCTTGGGTGGCAATAGAAAATACGATTAGAATACTTAACCAAAATGGAACATGTAATTAAAACATGATTAAAGGGTTAAGTGGGATATACTAGAAAAAGGGACAAGCTTAGGTGGGTAGCTTGTGGAGGCCCATTTCAACCAGTAACCCATACGTATCTTTGTGGGCTCGACCCATGTCGAGGACGGGACACGCATACTGGGCTTGACTGTAAGAGGCAAACGGGTTAGCGGTGGCAACGCAAGTCCAACGGGCTTCATATGCGTGAGTGGGCCCGGGCTGGTAGGTAAGCCGTTGTTGCATCGAGTAGATATAAGCCGTGCACCTTTAGTTCCATCAGGTTGCCACATTGGGGAATGATACATCCCACGGTGGGGCCAGCACGGGTATCTACGTTAGGGAGCCGATCGAATGGGAAGTAGTGTGTACACCTAGTGGATTGTAGGGCCCCGTGGCGCCTACTTGGTCACCTAGGGGTACGCAGGTACTAATTAGTAAATTTTATAAGTCCTTGGGTGGGATCAACCTTTAAGTTAGGAACGACTGGTGTGGTGCAGTTTAGTAATTTACCTTAGGGAGGGTAGATGCGTCTTTATCCTTTATCTTCGTTTAGTTGACTGCTTAGGGTAGCCATTCATCCCTATATGTTACCGTATATCAGTTTATGTCTTCTCTGGTTACTTTAACGATTGTATTGTTAAAGTTATAGGACTCGCTCAGACTTATGTCTGACCCTGTTGTTTTTATCTTTTTCCCAACCCTCAGGTCCTACGGTGGATCCTAGCAGTAGTGGAGCTTGATCGGATTGCTGTTCCAGTCTTTAGGAGCTTGGATAGATGTAAAGCTCCAGTTATCCAGTTATCTTTTCTTTTGTTTGGCTATTGTATGAGAGTGGGATTATGTACTTCTTTATTTTGATGGATATTGTACTTGACCTTTATTGTGGTTTTATGATGTAACCAGACATGTTTTACTTCCGCTGTTATGAGATGATGTTTTAAAATTTCAAGTACTATTTATATCTGTCTTGTTGTAATTTTTCTGTTCTATATTCACTAAAATACTCCACCAATGCTATGGCATTCCCTTAGTGAGTGATCATAGCGGGAGTGGGGTGTTACACGTGGTATCAGAGCTTAAGGTTACCAGAACAGATAAAATTTTTGAGAAAAACTACTTTCTAAGAGTATTTTCGAAGAAAGGATTTTTAAAAGCATGTCTTCTAAGAGAAAAAGTTTTTGAAAAAGAAAAGCATAATCCCCAATAGCCATATCTTTATCTTTCGGAATCTCCTTTTTGAATCTTTCCTCTTTCGTTTCAGCATGGCTGAAGATCTTAACATCCCGGAGGGTTTAGTTATACCACTATGGTATAGGAGGTTGCAAGAGGCTAGGGCCGCGGCTGCGGGTCCGGCCAATGCTACTACACCAGAGACAACCGCTCCTCCTCCTCAGCCTAGAGTGGATAATTTTGCTAAGGTTTGCAAGGAGTTCAAGGCTATAGGAGGAAAACCTTTTCTTGGTTCAGAGACTTTCGTAGAGGCTAGAGATTGGCTTAAGGAAGTGGAAGAGTTGCTAGATATCTTTGAAGTGGAAGAGGGAAAGAAAGTCAAGTTGGCGGCTTGGTTAATGAAGGGAGAGGCCTCATTCTGGTGGGAGGTCACTAATGGAGAACGCCCTGTTGACTCTTGGGCAGATTTTAAGCAAAGGTTTGGGGCTAAGTTTCTCTCAAGGGCGGAAGAGAATCTGTTTATGGAGAAGTTCTTGAATTTGAAGCAAGGGAATCTCACGGTGAAAGAATATGTCAACAAATTCAATCAATTAGCAAGGTTTGGCATAGAGTTGGTGAATACACCGGAGAAGAAGGCTTTGAGGTTCGTTAGAGGCTTGAACGAACCATTGCAAGGAATAGCTATGACTCACATTCCTATGGGGGCCACTTTTGAGAAGCTTGTCTACATGGCACTTATGCATGAGGATGATAAGAATTCTAAGGCACCAGAGAAAAAGGGGGATCAGAAGAAACCGCAACAGCAACAACAAGGCAAGGGCGGAAAAGGCAATGGTGACAAAAAGAAGACAAAGAAGAAGTGCTTCAATTGTGGAACACCAGGACACCTTAGTAAGGATTGTCGCAAAAAGAAGAAAACCGGTTGCTTTCATTGTGGTGAAGCAGGGCATCTTGTGAAAAACTGCCCAAAGAAGGGGCAGAAGACGGGGTCTACCTCAGGAGGCCAGGTGCAAGCTCTTATAGCACCACCTCAGTCAGGGGGGCAAGTTCAGGTTCTCTCAGTTCCACCGATTCAGCAGAGAGGTAGAACTATTTCCGTTGAAAGTCTGGTTTTTCTGTTTGATCATCCAGTTCGTACTTTGTTTGACTCTGGCGCATCGCATTCTTTTATCTCATCATCGTTAGTTGAGTCACTGCACTTAGACACCAGTCTAGTTGATGATCCCTTGGTTGTCTCAAACCCAATTGGGGGCTCCATATATCTGTCTATGATATGTTTGGGTTTGAAGATTTCTATACTTAGCGTTGAGTTTAGATGTGATGCTTTTGTATTGGGCTTCACGGGCTATGGGTTGATCTTGGGCATGGACTGGTTATCCAGTAATGGTGCCGTTCTTGATTGCGAAAGGAGAGTTGTCAGGCTCATGACCCGCTTGGGTAACACTCTCGAGATCTCTTGCAATCCCATGGAATCTGTTTTGCTAAGTTATCTTGAATCGCTCGATGCTTCGGTCGAGAGTTTGTGTTCTGTCAGAGTAGTCCGGGAATATCCGGATGTGTTTGAAGAAGTAAAGGGTTTGCCTCCGAAGCGGGAGATAGATTTCCGAATTTATTTGGTGGATAATGCCAAACCAGTGTCTTTGCCAGTACGCCACATGGCTCCTCGTGAGAGAAGAGAACTTCATAAGCAAGTAGGGGAGTTGCTTGAGAAGGGGTTCATAAGGCGAAGTATATCGGAGTGGGGAGCTCCAGTAGTGTTTGCCACGAAGGCGGATGGGTCCCTCAGACTTTGTGTGGATTATAGAGAACTTAATAAGCTCACGAAGAAGAATAGACACCCATTACCGAGGATAGATGATCTCTTTGATCAGTTGGTTGGCGCGTCAGTATTTTCGCAGATGGACTTAGCTACAGGGTTTCATCAGTTAAGAGTGGCGGAGGACAGTATAGAGAAGACTGCTTTCCGGACTCCGGATGGTTTTTATGAGTGGCTAGTGATGCCATTTGGGTTGACAAACGCCCCCGCATACTTTGTTGATCTCATGAGTAGAGTGTTCAGAGAGTATCTGAATAAGTTTGTAGTAGTTTTTGTGGATGACATCTTGGTCTTTTCCAAGAATGAAGAAGAGCATGCCTTACATCTCAAGGAAGTGTTGGAGACTCTTCGAGCGCATAGTCTTAAAGCTAAATTCTCTAAATGCCATTTTTGGAGAAGAGAAGTGCGATTCTTAGGGCATGTGGTCTCTAAGGAAGGGATAGCTGTGGATCCCGCAAAGATAGTATCTATCCAGGATTGGAAAGTTCCTAGAAATGCTACCGAGGTAAGAAGTTTCTTGGGGTTGGCAGGATATTATAGGAAGTTCATCAAAGACTTCGCGAAGATATCAGCCCCATTAACCCGCTTGACGAAAAAGAATCTGGTTTTCTCGTGGGATGTAGATTGTGATGATGCTTTCCGACGGTTAAAGAGAGCTTTGACCACCGCTCCAGTTTTAGTGCTCCCGGATGGGAGTAAGCCGTTTGTTGTTTATACCGATGCTTGTGGAACAGGATTAGGCGCAGTCTTGATGCAGGAGGGAAGGGTAATAGCCTATGGAGGGAGACAATTGAGAGTGCATGAGAAGAATTACCCTACCCATGATCTAGAGTTGGCCGCGATTGTTTTCGCACTTAAGTCTTGGCGCCATTATCTTCTTGGTGAGAGATTCGAGTTGTTCACCGACCATAAATCATTGAAGTACTTATTCTCTCAGAAGGATTTAAACTTAAGACAGCAAAGGTGGATGGAGTTCTTAGCATCCTATGATTTCGAGATAGCGTATACCCCTGGTAAGGGTAACGTGGTGGCAGACGCCTTGAGTAGAAAAAGGCTATCTTTGAGTCCATTGTTCGTGGAACGACGAAGCTTGGAGTTTCTTTCTTTGTTTGACTTCAGACCTTCTGTTGATTTTGTACCTGGTTTGTTGGCATCCTTGGAGGTTAGACCTACTCTTTTGAGACGGATTGGCGAGGCTCAGCGAGACGACCCACAGTTGGTTGTGTTGGTAGAGAAGCTTATAAGAGGGGAGTCGTCCAGCCATTTGGGTAGATACACCATAGATGATAAGGGATGGTTGCATAGAGACGGTAGACTTTGTGTACCGCAAGATGAGGGTTTGAAGAAGGCTATTTTGGATGATGCACATCGTTCAAGAATGACTATTCATCCCGGTGGAGACAAAATGTACCAAGACATGAAGAGAGTTTTCTTCTGGGCCGGTATGAAGAAAGATGTGGCCGAGTATGGGGCTAGATGCTTAGTGTGCCAACAAGTTAAAGTGGAGCAAAGGAAACCCGGTGGGTTGCTACACCCATTGGAAGTTCCACAATGGAAGTGGGATAGTGTCTCGATGGATTTCATCGACGGGTTACCGAGATCGAGGAAGGGCAATACGGGAATTTGGGTTGTGGTAGACAGACTTACCAAGAGTGCCCATTTTATACCCGTAAAGAGTAAGAGGACCGCTCCATGGCTTGCTTCAGTCTATGTTAGAGAGATTGTTAGATTGCATGGCGTACCATCCAGCATTGTGAGTGATCGAGATCCTATTTTCACTAGTGAGTTTTGGAGAAGTTTGCAAGAGGCGGTAGGGACTCAGTTGTGTTTGAGCACCGCATATCATCCTCAGACGGACGGTCAGACTGAGAGGGTGAACCGTATCTTAGAAGATCTTTTGAGGCTTTGTATCTTGGATTTTGGAGGTACATGGGAAGAACATCTTCCTTTGGTGGAGTTCGCATATAATAACAGCTTTCAGTCCAGTATTGGTATGGCTCCTTTCGAAGCTCTTTATGGAAGGCCTTGTCGATCTCCTACATGTTGGTGGGAATCTACGGATAAGATCTTGCTTGGGCCGGATATGGTTAGAGAGACTTCAGAGAAGATTGATTTAATTCGAAAAAGGATGAAAGCAGCGCAAGATAGACAGAAATCTTATGCGGATCGGAGAAGGACGGATCTTGAGTTTGAGGTTGGGGACATGGTTTTTGTCAAAGTATCTCCATTGAGAAATGTTGTTCGCTTTGGGTCCGTAGGGAAGTTAGCACCGAGATTTGTTGGGCCGTTTCCTATTAAGGAAAGGATTGGACGGATGGCATATAGGGTGGAGTTGCCCGACAGACTTAGTGGTGTTCATGATGTATTCCATGTATCACATTTGAGGAAGTGCTTACATGAGACCGCGGAGGTGGTAGAGCCGAGCTTGCTTAGAGATGTAGAGGTAGAGCGTGATGCGACGATTCGACGAGCTCCTACTCGCATCCTTGGGTCAGAAACTAGGAAGTTGAGGAACAGAGAAGTTCAGCTAGTTAAAGTGCAATGGGGAGATGACGAAAGCAATGCTACTTGGGAGACGGAAGCAAAGATGCGTTCTTTGTATCCATTTCTTTTTGAGAGTATGTCTTTTAACTTCTCCTTTATTGCTTGTCTAGTACTTATCTTATCTTTAGTATATCCTCTCGCTAATACCTATGACCTTTAGATAGGGTAAAACCTATGGTTGAAACATGTGTTTGAAACATGTTATGGTTGATGGATGCATATGGATGCAATTGTTTGCTAGTGGTTGCTCGTGGATGCATATACACACACATTAGGCACTAGATCGGCTCAGTCACTTCATGTTGCATATTGCATAAATGGATGTGGTAGTTAGATTGATGGATGTATCATGGCTGTGTTATCATATGGATGATGCATTTTTGTGTATGGTTGTGCACGCATGTAGAAATTTGTATGTGTCAATAGGGTTTCGCATACATATTGGATGCATGGCACTATCATGGTTTGCATTAAGGAGGTTTACTGTATCAGTAACCGCCTGATTTTTGCATTAGGTAAGTACATATACACACACTTTTGCATATATCCATCCAGCATTTAGAATCTTGTAAGGACAATGATTGCTCGTGGATGATGCTTTGAGTAGATGGATGATTGGATGGTAGGATACGTTCTTCCTAACTTGAAGATTTCGGGGACGAAATCCTTTAAGGAGGGGAGAATGTAACAACCCGTATTTTCAATAACCTGTAATAACATAAATCGAGGCAGAATTTAATTCTAAAATGGGAATCAAGGGAAACGGGCTATGCCATTGCGTTCGTCTCGGAAAAATACGCGAAATAGAGTCCGAGTTTTCGAAAATCGGAGTCCGTATGACCAAGATATGGCCTCGCGAAGTTTCACGAAAATTCCCAAATTAAAGTATACTTAATTAAGTGAAATGGGTTGTGTAGATATATATATATATATATATTGATATATATATATATATATATAATTGAAAATTTAATAAATAAATATGCAAAAATGCTCAAAACAGCGAATTGGGAGAGGGGAATAACCGAACCGGCCGATTTTTGAAGTCGACCCGAGCCCGCTGGGTCGACTAGGGGTTAATCCAGGGTGTTTGGCTGTCAACCCGTGGGCCGATTCGCTCAAGTGCAGATTTTGCATTTGAATGGTTCTCATGGTCCATCTTTAATCTAAAGGCCCTAGATGGTTCCTACACTTGACTTCTTCCCCAAGACATGCTTTGATGGCTTGGATTGAATCTAGGGTTAATCCTATGGCCTAAAACACTTGCCTAATCTATAAATAAGACCCTAACCTACCCTAATTCATTCATAATTAAACCTAGTGACTAAACTATGGCAAAATGCTAGCTCTCATGGCCTCCACTAATTTTATGAAGAGGGTTGCATACTAATCACTCTCTAATCAACTTCTAATCCCTTCTTAGCATCTTAATCTTCTTCATTTGGTGTTCAAAGTTGCTAGTTGTGAGTTTCTATCACTTTGATGATCTTTTGGTAAACTAATTAGATGAGATGTGATGAGATTTATGGTTTTGTATGTGGGTTAATGAGCTTTGAATCATATGATATGATGTTAGCATTAATCTTATGTTTATGCATGTTGAGTATGTAAGCTTATGCAAGTTTAATATGATGTATGTTATGTTTGCATGATGCTAAATATGCAAGTTGTGGGCTATGTAATCATATGCATGTTATGCAAGTTCATGGTAATATGCTATGCAAGTTACATGTATGTAAATATGCAAGTTACATGTTTGTTAATATGCAAGTTACATGTATGTAAATATGCAAGTTACATGTTTGTTAATATGCAAGTTACATGTTTGTTAATATGCAAGTTACATGTATGTAAATATGCAAGTTACATGTTTCTTTATATGCAAGTTACATGTTTGTTAATATGCGAGTTACATGTATGTAAATATGCAAGTTACATGTTTATTAATATGCAAGTTCATGATGACACATTATGCAAGTCTATAAGCTAATATGCAAGTTTGTTATGCAAAATGAATATGTAAGTTATGTGACATATTATATGCAAGTTATGTGACATGTTATGCAAGTTCATATGCAAGTTATGTGTTTGTTAATATGCAAGATGGCACCTTTGAAACATGTTCATTCATATGCAAGTTGACACCTTTTATATGTGTTATATCATGAACGAAATTACGTGGGAACGATGGGGTAATTAAATGCATAAGTTAATAAGATTGTGTGAAATTAATATAATTATGCATAACACAAAATAAATAAACATAGTATGGGAATTTGCCTATTTGGTTAGGTGTACCCATACTATGTGTTGGGAATTTACCTATTGAGTTAGGTCTACCCCATGGGAATTTACCTATTAAGTTAGGTCTACCCATGTTAAGAAAACTTGATTAATTAGGGATAATTAATATAAAATTATGAGGGTGATTAATTAGGTGTAATTAATTGACTAAGACACGAGGTTGGACTCAGTTGTAGCGTAAAACTGCCCGGACCCAACCGGCTTAACCAGTTGCTACAAATGTTAGCCCAATGTGAGAGGTCTTAGGCACAAACTAAATACGTAATTAATGTAAAGACACGAGGTTAGACTCTGTTATGACATAAGGCTGCCCGGACCCAACCGGCTTAACCAGCGGTCATAAAAGACAGTCTAATGTGAGAGGTCTTTACAAAGGTTACGTTCTTAATTAATTAATTAAGAAACACTTAACCATATTAGCATGTAGAGGGACATGAGGGGTTAAGTGGGTGCCTCGGGTGGCATGAGAAAATCTAGTGGTTGCCTTGGGTGGCAATAGAAAATACGATTAGAATACTTAACCAAAATGGAACATGTAATTAAAACATGATTAAAGGGTTAAGTGGGATATACTAGAAAAAGGGACAAGCTTAGGTGGGTAGCTTGTGGAGGCCCATTTCAACCAGTAACCCATACGTATCTTTGTGGGCTCGACCCATGTCGAGGACGGGACACGCATACTGGGCTTGACTGTAAGAGGCAAACGGGTTAGCGGTGGCAACGCAAGTCCAACGGGCTTCATATGCGTGAGTGGGCCCGGGCTGGTAGGTAAGCCGTTGTTGCATCGAGTAGATATAAGCCGTGCACCTTTAGTTCCATCAGGTTGCCACATTGGGGAATGATACATCCCACGGTGGGGCCAGCACGGGTATCTACGTTAGGGAGCCGATCGAATGGGAAGTAGTGTGTACACCTAGTGGATTGTAGGGCCCCGTGGCGCCTACTTGGTCACCTAGGGGTACGCAGGTACTAATTAGTAAATTTTATAAGTCCTTGGGTGGGATCAACCTTTAAGTTAGGAACGACTGGTGTGGTGCAGTTTAGTAATTTACCTTAGGGAGGGTAGATGCGTCTTTATCCTTTATCTTCGTTTAGTTGACTGCTTAGGGTAGCCATTCATCCCTATATGTTACCGTATATCAGTTTATGTCTTCTCTGGTTACTTTAACGATTGTATTGTTAAAGTTATAGGACTCGCTCAGACTTATGTCTGACCCTGTTGTTTTTATCTTTTTCCCAACCCTCAGGTCCTACGGTGGATCCTAGCAGTAGTGGAGCTTGATCGGATTGCTGTTCCAGTCTTTAGGAGCTTGGATAGATGTAAAGCTCCAGTTATCCAGTTATCTTTTCTTTTGTTTGGCTATTGTATGAGAGTGGGATTATGTACTTCTTTATTTTGATGGATATTGTACTTGACCTTTATTGTGGTTTTATGATGTAACCAGACATGTTTTACTTCCGCTGTTATGAGATGATGTTTTAAAATTTCAAGTACTATTTATATCTGTCTTGTTGTAATTTTTCTGTTCTATATTCACTAAAATACTCCACCAATGCTATGGCATTCCCTTAGTGAGTGATCATAGCGGGAGTGGGGTGTTACAATCTGCCACCTCACAGAGGGATACCAAGAGTACCCTCACGTCCCCCGAATCTACCGCTTCGTCACCCAGTTCGCTGGAGCTTTTTATCCAAGTCAAATAAGTTGCTCCTCCTCGTATACAAAGCAATGACCTACCATATCAGGTTACTCATCTATTTATGAACTAGTCCCATGTCCTTGGCTAAGAATTATTACTTAGTTATTCTTAACTAAGGTTTACCACTTAGCTTCTTTTCCCGTTATCCTTGATTAACTACGATTTTCTACCTAGTTCCTCTAACTAGGGTTTTGTCTATTGGGTTAAGTGTTGTTATTCAAGCCCATGACTTAACCCGCCTACCAACCATATCATAATCGGCTAAGTGTTCAAGTTCAAGGCTTAGCCCTACAACTCGTATGTCAAATTGGTTAAGTATTTGTTTGTCTTAACCCTATCAGATTATCGTTTTAGATTGATTAAGCATAGATTATCTTAATCCTATCAGATTATCGAGTCGGATTGGTTAAGTGTGGGTTAGCTTAACCCCATCCACTAATCGTATTACAATGGTTAAGTATATTTAAAAAGGTCTTGTGACTTAACCCTATCAGGTCCGTATATTAGATTGGTTAAGTATAGGTTACTTAACCCTCATCAAATCATCATGTATAATTGGTTAAGTATAAGTTACTTAACCCCATTAAATTATCATGTTAAGTTGGTTAAGTATTGGTTACTTAACCTCATTGAATTACCAAGTTTAGATTGGTTAAGTGTTTAACTTAACCCCATCGAATTACCGTGTTTAGATTAGTTAAGTCTAAGTTACTTAACCCAATCTAATTACCGTGTTTAGATTAGTTAAGTCTAAATTACTTAACCCCATTTAATTACCGTGTTTAGATTAGTTAAGTCTAAGTTACTTAACCCCATCTAATTACCAATTCGGATTAGTTAAGTGTAAATTACTTAACCCCATCCCCTCATTGTCTTATATGGTTAAGTGTCATTAAGAAATCAAGTCCGGTTTAACTTAACCTACCCATTCGTGTCATATCGGTTAAGTGTCATTAGTCAAAATTACTTAACCTTTTCATGTGGCATTAATTAGATTAATGCACCCCAACCTCTCACATTAGACTTTGTTGTGGTTACTAGTTAAGCCGGGCGGGTCCGGGTAGCTTTACACCACAACTTAGTCTAACCTCGGGTTTTAAGTGCTATATGACCAACTACTCACATTGGGTCCTATTGTTTGTAGCCACTAGTTAAGCCGGGCGGGTCCGGGTAGATTTATGCTACAAACTCAACCCAACCTCGAGTTGGCCACTTTCATGTTTGGTCTAGTGTCATATTACACTTACAACCCATACGTGTCTAGTTTCAAGTCCCATGTTTACCCCACATGTCATGCCCACGTTTAGGTGTACCATGATTGTCATATTTTCATGAAATCCCATGTCAAATTATCATGTTGTAATCACGCTTGTCTAACCTACCCCAAATCGTGTTTCCAACCCAAGTAAAAGCGATTCAACATAGTAAGGATACTATGCTACATATTGGCCTCAAAACATGCACGATGTCAACAAGGGATTGGCCACAAACATGCATAGTATCATAAGGGAATTTGGCCACAAACATACATAGTATCATAAGGGAATTTGGCCACAAACATGCATAGTATCATAAGGGAATTTGGCCACAAACATGCATAGTATCATAAGGGAATTTGGCCTCAAACATGCATGATAACATAAGGGGTTTGGGTTCATTTACATGCATAAACCCCAAAGTCAAGTCTTTGCCAATGTTTCACAAGTCAAATGGTTCCCAAAGGTTCATGCTAGCATTCCATAGATAAAGATTCAAACTTGCAAGATAAACTAGGTGAAACATAACATGAGTGGCATGATTAAGTCGCTAAAACTTAGCCCAAGGTCATAGATCATAGAAAAGGGGCAAAATTAGGTTCACATAGGCTAGCATACTTATGTTTTATCGCATTTTATTCCATGTCACATTAGAGCCACCGTTAGAATCTACAAGTAGCTAGAACTTACATAGCAAGGCTTAGGGAAGGATCATGCATCGTCTTGACGAAGAAAGGTGTCTCCTTTGTTGAAGAACCATCATGAAACTTGCGTAGCAACGTTGATCCCTCCTCGATTTAGTGTAGAAAGCTTGCACCTCTTGATTTGAATCCGATTTGAATGCATTAGCCCTAGGAGTTGGAGATGGAGGCCATGATAAAGATGGATTTTGGCAGCACTTAGTTGCTAGATTGATTTTGAGTGATTTAGGTTAGGTCCTAGGGTGTTTATATAGAGATTAGGAGTAGTTTAGGCCCTTAGATTAACCCTAGGATAGATCTGAACCCTCAAAATCTATCACAGGCCTCCAAACATGTCTTGAGGAACAAGTCAGGTGCACCCAGGCCAAACTGGTCGACCACCCAAGTCGACAGGGGTGTCGACTGGGCAGCCGACACCACCTAGGGTGTGTCGACTCCCAAGTCGACTCCCCAGTCGACTTGGGGGTGGCGGGAATTTTCCCGCCTCTCCTGCTTGGCTGAATTTGAATTCTGAATTCAAATTTGAACTGTTTTTGAACTTGAAATTTTCTAAAAACTTTGACGGGCCATAACTTGGTCATATGGACTCCGATTTTCGAAAACTCGGACTCTATTTCGCGTATTTTTCTGAGACGAACACAATGGCGCAACCCGTTTCTCCTGATTCAGATTTTATAATTAAATTCTGCCTTGATTCTTGTCTTAGCATGTTGTAAAAATCCGGGTTGTCACATTCTCCCCAACTTAAAGGATTTCGTCCCCGAAATCTCCAAGTTAGGAAGAACGTATCCTACCATCCATCATCCATATACTCAAAACATCATCCACAGGAAACCATGGTCCTTAAAAAGACTCCTAATGCTTTATGAACACATGCAGAAAGTGTGTGTATATGTTCCTTAGCTAATGCTAATGATCAGGCCTGAATGATCTTTCTAATGCAAAATATGTTTAGTGCCATGAATCCAACATGTATGCAAGTAGTCCTAGTCATATAAACACTATATGTGTGCACAACCATTCATCCACATGCAACATCCACATGGTAACATATTCAATTTCATCCATAAACAAGTACAAATACTCGTGCATATGCAACATGAAACGTGACTGCGTCAATCTAGTATCTAATGTGTATTCGCGCATCCACGAGCAACCACTTGCAACCATTTGCAACCATATCAATCATAACATGTTTCAAATACATGTTTACATCCATAGAGTTCTACCTAAGGTTCCCAAGATAGGATCGAGAAGATTAACAAGACAAACTCCTTACGGGGTTTGTAACAGAAACATGACCGAGAGGATATCCACCAAGTGATAGCATGCAAGCAAGCCCTACAGGAGAACCAGGGATCAATGATATACTCTTAAAAGGAGACATGATGCGCGCGTCTAAGCCGCATTTCCTTGAGCCTAATTCCATTATGCCTTGACCGCCTTTGACTTCATGATTTCGTAGCTCCTTGATTCCTATTTCCAAGGTATGAGTCGGAACTCATTTCACTGTTGCCTCTCGTTCCTTTTTCACTTATTCTTTTCTAGAATGCTTGGCTCAACCGTAACTGCGTACTCATGGTTTCATGCAAGCTTTCCAACAATTCACTAGCGAATCTTGGATCTCGTTTACCTAATAAGAGGTAATCCACGCAGAAGAGCTTTCCCTTGAAAACAACCGATGCCAGCCATGTTGCCCAGTGTACTTACTAGGGTGATTCCTACAGCCCATGCTTAAGCAGAATGAACCATCCGCCTTATTGGCGATCCTTACTCGATCGGATCAGAGATTTCCGATAAATGCATCAAGGGATTCTAGGTAATCAACCATGACAGAACCCAAAAGGTTACACGAGACTTCGAGGGTATTACCAAGGCAAGTTAAGAGTTTAACTATCCTCCTTTCAAAACAGAGAATGGCATCCCTTATTGGATCACCACCTCATCCCTAGAATCCATCCATAGCTCAACAATAGAAGCATTGCTTCTAATCTCAACACTTGGTATAGACGTTCTCAAATCCCAAACAAGTCATGAATAAATGGACCGACTCTCCAACCAGATTTTGGGACTAAAGTGGGATCTTCTACCATGTTAGTACTAAGGTGCAGAGACTTAACTATCGAAACAGACTTAAATGATGCGATGATCAAAACAAAGTCTAGACGGGACGATAGAAAAGAAAGGCTAAGCCTTTAACAGAAAAGGTACCATTCCTCTTAGGTACGCTAGAAATGAGAGCATACAATTGCCCTCTCGCTGATCTTGTCCTTATCTTCCTTTGTGGATCAAGCCATACCAACAAGTTGCTTATCTTAAACTCGTATCCTTTATCCTTGTTCATACTATTCTTTCTTATAACGCGATAACAAGTCTCTCGAGAACTTCCTCCATCACACGGGAAAACACTTACGTAGCTAGACAAGGATTAGTCGCAGTTTAAAACTACTGTGACTACAGATGGAGGAAAGAAACGAAAAGGGGTTCAATCAAGGAAACAAAGGATAGTGCTAATGGCTTTTGGGGAATAGCCTTTAAAAACTTTTCTTGAAAAAAAATGCTTCTTTGTAAACGGTTTTTCAAATAGTTTTCAGAAGGTTTTAAAAACTTTTTCCCAGTCTGGTAACCTTCTGCTCTGATACCAAATGTAACACCCCACCTCCGCTAGGGTCACTCACAAAGGGAATGCACTAGGTTTGGTGAAGCATTATCGAGGTAAACATGCACAGAAATATTACAAGACAGAACATATATAAAACATTGGAAGTAAAGCAAATTTCATTACCTTATAAAATAGTAAGGTCAAAATCCTTTTACATCAGAATACGTCAGAACCTATCTTGCAATAGTAAAGAAGCATAAACTATTTCATAAATTATTCCCCAAGTAAAACAGTAAGGCAGCCATAGCCAAGAAAAGTCCAAGCCATGCATGATGACCTTCAAGCAGAGGAAGTCCGAACTAAATAACAGTGTTTCCTCCCTGAAAACCTGGGGGGGGGAGGGGAAACGGAAGACAAAGAGGCGAAACAAAACGGGGTCAGTCATAAAGACTGGTAAGTCCTATCTACTTCCAGTACAAAAACAGGTAAAGGTAACATGACATGCATAAACTAAAAGTAAACATAAGGACGGCGATAAGATAGATAAGCTAAACCAAGATAACCGGATGAACTACTATAACAAGATAAACTAAGGTATCATAATAAACTACGGTGTCAAGATAAATCAAGGTATCACATCTTCAGGTTTCTATCAAGTATACTATCCTAAGGTATCTATCATGTATAACATCCCACAGTACCTATCATGTATAACATCCTAAGGTATCTATCATGTATAACATCCCAAGGTATTTATCATGTATATTTGCTCTGCACCTCTCGTACTAGTATCCCAACCCGCGTCATGTGTTAACTATGAATGTCCCTTGCCTAATGTCATGTAATGGTCCATGTCAACCTAGCATATGTAGGTTTTCCCAACTCGTATGTTTCTTTCCATGTATAAGTTCAGTCCTATGCCGTAGGCCGTACGGGCTTTCCCATGTAAATCTATACCACCTGAACGTAGGACCATTTTATCCTTGAAGTTGTTTTGGACTGCTACATCTGATCTCGTTATGTTTTCTTACCATGAACTATCGCGTGTTCCCTTAGGATTTATGCCACCTAGGACCACTAGGGATTATACTACCTAATGAACGTTTCCGTGTCTCGGTTTGGGTTCAAGCCACCTAGGGCCACTAGGGATTATGCCACCCGTTAACCACGCCCTTTATCCCACATATGTATCGTGAATCGTTTTCCATGTCTAGACGCACATGTATCTCATTGTGCCATCCGAGTTCCATGCCAGGGCAAATCGTGAAATACAGAACTCGGTCGGGAGCTTTAAGTCGTCTGTCGAATGCAGATATCAAGGTCTGTTTTTGTATTCGTGGATATGGTCCCACGTGACCCCTCCCTCAACTACTGAAAGGCAATCCAAGAAAAATCATACACAAGAACTATACTCCGGCCCCACTATGCCCCCACTTTCCTATTGACCAACCTCACCCATGACTCGATAGCAAGAACATGGTCTGTTGGGAGTTCTCTGCCTTTTTGTTCGCACACGATTGACTAAAGATGGTAGGTAGTCGACGACGCGCTATCCACGGCAAAAATCAAGTATCGTCGACTCCACGCTAATCCATCCCCATCTTTAGGTTGCTCGCACAGCAACCAAGGCATACTCTTGGCTCTTCTACCGCAGACCTTAACCTCTGTGAGGCCAGGTTTCATGGACCATCTGCCACCTCATAGAGGGATACCAAGAGTACCCTCACGTCCCCTGAAGCTACCGCTTCATCACCCAGTTCGCTGGAGCTTTTTATCCAAGTCAAATAAGTTGCTCCTCCTCGTATACTAAGCAATGACCAACCGTGTCAGGTTACTCATCTATTTATGAAGTAGTCCCATGTCCTTGGCTAAGAATTATTACTTAGTTATTCTTAACTAAGGTTTACCACTTAGCTTAATTTCCTGTTATCCTTGATTAACTACGATTTTCTACCTAGTTCCTCTAACTAGGGTTTTGTCTATTGGCTTAAGTGTTGTTATTCAAGCCCATGACTTAACCCACCTACCAACCATGTCATAATCGACTAAGTGTTCACGTTCAAGGCTAAGCCCTGCAACTCGTATGTCAAATTGGTTAAGTATTTGTTTGTCTTAACCCTATCAGATTATCGTGTTAGATTGATTAAGCATAGATTATCTTAATCCCATCAGATTATCGAGTCGGATTGGTTAAGTGTGGGTTAGCTTAACCCCATCCACTAATCGTATTACAATGGTTAAGTATATTTAAAAAGGTCTTGTGACTTAACCCTATCAGGTCCATATATTAGATTGGTTAAGTATAGGTTACTTAACCCTCATCAAATCATCATGTATAATTGGTTAAGTATAAGTTACTTAACCCCATTAAATTATCATGTTAAGTTGGTTAAGTATTGGTTACTTAACCTCATTGAATTACCAAGTTTAGATTGGTTAAGTGTTTAACTTAACCCCATCGAATTACCGTGTTTAGATTAGTTAAGTCTAAGTTACTTAACCCCATCTAATTACCGTGTTTAGATTAGTTAAGTCTAAATTACTTAACCCCATTTAATTACCGTGTTTAGATTAGTTAAGTCTAAGATACTTAAACCAATCTAATTACCAATTCGGATTAGTTAAGTGTAAATTACTTAACCCCATCCCCTCATTGTCTTATATAGTTAAGTGTCATTAAGAAATCAAGTCCGGTTTAACTTAACTTACCCATTCGTGTCATATCGGTTAAGTTTCATTAGTCAAAATTACTTAACCTTTTCATGTGGCATTAATTAGATTAATGCACCCCAACCTCTCACATTAGACTTTGTTGTGGTTACTAGTTAAGCCGGGCGGGTCCGGGTAGCTTTACACCCCAACTTAGTCTAACCTCGGGTTTTAAGTGCTATATGACCAACTACTCACATTGGGTCCTATTGTTTGTAGCCACTAGTTAAGCCGGGCGGGTCCGGGTAGATTTATGCTACAAACTCAACCCAACCTCGAGTTGGCCACTTTCATGTTTGGTCTAGTGTCATATTACACTTACAACCCATACGTGTCTAGTTTCAAGTCCCATGTTTACCCCACATGTCCTGCCCACGTTTAGGTATATCATGAGTGTCATATTTTCATGAAATCCCATGTCAAATTATCATGTCGTAATCACGCTTGTCTAACCTACCCCAAATCGTGTTTCCAACCCAAGTAAAAGCGAGTCAACATAGTAAGGATACTATGCTACATATTGGACTCAAAACATGCACGATGTCAAAAAGATTTGGCCACAAACATGCATAGTATCATAAGGGAATTTTCCACAAACATACATAGTATCATAAGGGAATTTGGCCACAAACATGCATGGTATCATAAGGGAATTTGGCCACAAACATGCATAGTATCATAAGGGAATTTGGCCACAAACATGCATGATAACATAAGGGGTTTGGGTTCATTTACATGCATAAACCCCAAAGTCAAGTCTTTGCCAATGTTTCACAAGTCAAATGGTTCCCAAAGGTTCATGCTAGCATTCCATAGATAAAGATTCAAACTTGCAAGATAAACTAGGTGAAACATAACATGAGTGGCATGTTTAAGTCGCTAAAACTTAGCCCAAGGTCATAGATCATAGAAAAGGGGCAAAATTAGGTTCACATCGGCTAGCATACTTATGTTTTATCGCATTTTATTCCATGTCACATTAGAGCCACCGTTAGAATCTACAAGTAGCTAGAACTTACATAGCAAGGCTTAGGGAAGGATCATGCATCGTCTTGACGAAGAAAGGTGGCTCCTTTGTTGAAGAACCGTCATGAAACTTGCGAAGGAACGTTGATCCCTCCTCGATTTGGTGTAGAAAGCTTGCACCTCTTGATTTGTATCCGATTTGAATGCATAAGCCCTTGAAGTTGGAGATGGAGGCCATGATCAAGATGGATTTTGGCAGCACTTAGTTGCTAGATTGATTTTGAGTGATTTGGGTTAGGTCCTAGGGTGTTTTTATAGAGATTAGGAGTAGTTTAGGCCCTTAGATTAACCCTAGGATAGATCTGAACCCTCAAAATCCATCACAGGCCTCCAAACATGTCTTGAGGAACAAGTCAGGTGCACCCAGGCCAAACTGGTCGACCACCCAAGTCGACAGGGGTGTCGACTGGGCAGTCGACACCACCTGGGGTGTGTCGACTCCCAAGTCGACTCCCTAGTCGACTTGGGTGTGGCCGGAATTTTCCCGCCTCTCCTGCTTGGCTGAATTTGAATTCTGAATTCAAATTTGAACTGTTTTTGAACTTGAAATTTTCTAAAAACTTTGACGGGCCATAACTTGGTCATACGGACTCCGATTTTCGAAAACTCGGACTCTACTTCGCGTATTTTTCCGAGACGAACATAATGGCACAACCCGTTTCTCCTGATCCAGATATTATAATTAAATTCTGCCTTGATTCTTGTCTTAGAATGTTGTAAAAATCCAGGTTGTCACATCTGCGTTGTTGATGAACTATTCTTCTATGCTGCTTTGAGTTTCACTTGTGTTTGCACCATGTCTTTGCTGTCTTGACTTCATGTTGTTGTCCATTTTTGACTTTGCTTTGAATGCTTGCGGAGTATCCGAGTCGAGTTAGTCACATGGCTGCTCCGCACTCGCTCGTAACATTTTGATTGGAGAGGCAATGCACACGTGTATATTTATACACGTGTGTATATGCAGCCATCAGACTGAGATTTCCTGTCCCTGTTCTATATATATAAGTTATCTGCTTTGTGGTATTTACAGTGTATCACTGTGAATAGCACAAGCTGTCTAGACACAATCGGATTAATCAGATCGAGTCAGAAAAACGATGAGAAACACACCAGAAAACTGAGGCAAATAAAATTTTAAAAATAAAATTTATATTCATATGTATTCAGTTTTATTCTTGTTGCAGTGTACTGTGTGTTTCTGTTTCATGTGACAGGTGAGGAAGACTGTACTGCCTGAGCTGATGTGAAGATAGAAGACTGAAGATAAGAAGACAGTGTGTAGTGTCAATGAATGTATGAGTCTGTATATAAAAGTGGAAATGTATGTATATATGATTTGTATAGATAGAGTGACTGCATGACTGTTGCTGAGAGAAATGTACTGATATTTGTAATAAACAAATTTGACTGAAATAAAATATTATTTTTATTGTGTTCAAACAAATTTGTCTATTATATTCAGTTTATTTACATGTACAATCTTCTGTGAATGTATGTGAAATATTAGTGAAGTGCACAAATAGTGGAGTTGTAAAAACTGTACTATTTGAAAATTGAAATAAAATATTATATTCAAACAAAATACTGTGTAAATATCTGATTGTCTGTACAGTTGCATTTTATTTGAATATAAAATTATATTCCTGTCTGTGATGATATATAAAACAGTACAATAGCAAACACATTTATAATAATATATATTTTTTTGTTATCATCAAATAAAAATCATATAACCGTGTATAAAACTACGATGACAAACAAATATGAAGATTTTGAATATAATAAATGTGTTTGACAGTGAACATTGAACTCCCCCTATTTGAATGCTCCCCTACAACAGCAACCCCCCCTATAACTGTGCATGAATGAAAAATGAAAATTGATTGAATTTTCAAGATTAAAAATATTTATAAAATATTCACTCATAAATAAAAATCTCAACCCATTCTCCCCCTTTTGTTATCATTAAAAGGATTCAAAAATTAAAATATAGATGAAAAATTACTAAATATAATTCAGCATAAGAGGAAGAACGGTCATCATAAAACTCAATCAATCAAACAAAAATCATAATATTCTAAGAATAGGTGGCTTATTTCACATTGTAGAGAATGACGGAATTACGATGAATTTTATATAAAATGGTGAGGGTTACAAAAAAATGATTTCCAATTATTTTCAAAAAAGTTTAAAAATTTGAGCACAAAAAACAGTGATGGCTTTGGACTATAATTAATCAATCAATTTAAGTGACAAAATCGTATAATCTCAACTCCCAATATCTATCAATCAACAAATCATAATACGTCATAAAATTTCAACACATTTCACATAATAGAATATGGATTGATAGGCTGGTTTTTATACACCAAGGAGAATTTTATATTAATTTTAATTTATAGTACATTATTTCCTTTATTTATTTATTTAAGAGCACACTGACCACACATAACCAAAGCTTGGATTTTTAAATGAGGTCAGTCGCAGCTTAAATTATAAGTTGTCTCATAATCATGCATGACCAGAGCCTGGATTTTTAAATGAGGTTAGAGACACACTTATGTATTAATTATATATTTATCGTTTTCAGCTTCAAAAGAAAAACTCCTCGGTGTATAAAACCAATATATGGATGATAGAAAATGGGGTAGGTACAGAAATGGAATGTGAAATAAATTTCTAAATTAATAATATTATGAAATATGACCAACTGCACCGGGATCATTGAAAATTTATAATTATCACTAATTCTGCATTAATAACATAGTCCAATTTCTATCACAAATATTCTCACTATTTGTTAAAAAAGGATTTTTTTTTTAAATTAACTCTCCACATTAATATAAAATCATAATGAATGACAGAACAGTAGAAGATAAAGAAGATGGTCGTGAAACAGTAGCCAATTCAAAGATATTATAATAACGGTTCAAACATCATGAGAATCTAAATAAAATCTCCTCTTGCTGTGAAATATATTGTAGTTACACAATTTCAAAATCTGATAATAATTTTGATGAATTATAAATACAGTTCAATTTGGATATTGATTTCAATTTCTAAATGAATAATCAATAAATACGATTAAAATTGAAAATCAATTACAAGAGGAATATGCAAAACTATACAAGACAAGAGGGATTAACAAAATATACACAAAAAATATTCAACACTTCTAAATTGATACCACTTGATGTCTCTATTCATGAGGATTTTAAAAAAGACACTGGACACGAACAAAGATATCTCAAACAACAAAATCATAATCACAAGACCTAAGCAGGCACGGTTAACAAATCAAGCAATTTAATTTCATCTATTAGAACACGGTATATATTTGGTACCAAAACAAGCAGTCGCCAAACAATTTCAAAAGTGATTTCTTCTATCAGAGTAGCAGACCAAAAAAATTATCAAAGCAAGCAGTTACTAATTTTCTATATTAGGGCAGCACAAACAGTTTCAAAGAAGAATTTGTCAGGTTGACAGTCACATAAGAAGATACATGATCAAAGATTAAAAATACCGTTTATTTTAAATCATTTAATGGAATATGAAGATATTAGGATTTAATGAATCGGTCACACCAGATTATAAATTTCCGATTCAAGATATGTGTGTGATTCAATAAATCAATAATTTCAAATGATTTTAAACAAACAAATATTCAAATCAAATAATCATGAAATAGCAGTGATTTTTAAGGCCAGATTTCCAAAGAATTTTCCACAAGTATTTTTTAATAAGTACACGATAAATTTCAGATCATTTACATCAAGTTTGAGAGGTATTCATGACCCAAAAAAAAATAAGAAATAATTTATTTGAAATCACTTGAATCATTGTAAAGTTTGAGACATAATTTATCAGTCACAAAAGATTGATAATTTCAAATTTTAGAGGTGTGTGATATTCAGAATATAAAAAAATTCAGATGATTTCAAACAAATAAATTTCAATGATAATGATCATGAATAAAGATGAGATTCAAGATGTATCACTGTAATTCAAGACCTTCAAAATTTCCAAGCCAATCTGAAAAATAATGAAATTATCACCACAGATAAATGTTGGTGTGCTGTAATGAGTATATTATTTCAAGCTTTTCTAAAAAGAATTAGTGAAAACTCAAAACAGCAGATATATGTGAAATTTCATTAGATATTCAGATCTTTAAAAATTTACAATTTAAACTAACAGTGCTCAAGATATGATATGAATGATTTAGTACTATTAGAAATTCAGAAATCAGAAAATAAGCTTCAAAACAATTGCAATATTTACAAATTTGAATTCAAGGTCTGGAAATTATTAAACATTAGAGTTTTATTCAAGAGAGGAAAATTTCCAGAAAAACATGACTTTTGCTACTGGAAGTTAATGAAGCCCATAAAGAAACAAAAAAATGGCAGTGATAAATCCAATAAAAAAACTGAAAAAAGAAGGAAGGAGTAGAGGAAGGAATAAACACAGAAAATAAAAATAGAGAGAATATACAAAGACGAGTTTATAGATTATACCTAAAATCATGTAAACTAGAATCTCTAAACCATCAAAACTTGACTAAGGAACTGTGAACAATCTGATGGTATGAAGTAATTGAATTCAGATTCTCCTTTGCAAAATAGTTCCTCAGTCTCCTCTGGTTCCAAACAGTTTAAAGGATCGAGTGGTCTAACAAAATTTGTAAAACCACTCTGAAATGTGTTTACAACTTTAGGTACCCAAACCTATTATTATAACAACCCATTTGAATCTATCTTTGTACCTTTTGGAACCTAAATCTGTTTGAATTTAATGACGTTTGTTTTATTTCTTTTTGGGATCCAGAATTGTTCAAATGGCTTATTATAAAACAAATTCACATCTCGTTTATGATTTAAAAACCCTTTGAAATTATCAGAATTCAAATTTTCAAATCGATTCTTTTCAAAGTAGTTTGAAGGATATTTAAAACCATTATAGTTTCGTTTTTCAAAAATATTGTTTTTCCCAAAACCAAGTCGACGTTTGTTTCCAACAGAAATTTGGTTTTTCAACATCATAATCAAGGATTTTTCTCCATTAGAAAATTTAATCAAAACTGTTTTAAGTTGTTGAATTTCAGTTTTAAGATCATCGTTTTCTTTCATTGAATCTGAACAAAGATTTTTAGTGATCTTACATCTTTCAAAATAGGATTTCAAAACCAAATTTTCATCATTAAGTAATCTAATTTTGGTATGGGACTCAGCAATTTCAAATTCAAAATGTTTTTGTTTTTCAGACTCAAATTTCTTGGATTTTTCAATCTCGTTTTCTAGTTCTTTCAAAATCAAATCGGATTTCAACAAATTCTCCTTTTTAGCAATTTCAAATTTAGAATATATATTAGTCTTAAAATTTTCAAATTCCTTTTGTAAAAAATTATTCAAACTTGATAACTCAATCTTGTTTTCTTTTAAGATCAGAATTTCCTTTTCAAACTTTTGAATATTTTTATTGAGATGAACAAGATTGGTTTTCAATTACAAACAATTTTTGCAATCTGAATTTGTAGAATTGTTAAAATATTCAAGTTGTGATTCCAAATCATCAATTTTGCTGATCAACTCAGAATTCCTAGACTTCAAAGATTTATTTTTAGATTGGAGTTTATTAACATATTGGGTTAGATCAACACAAAAATAAACCAGATCTTCATATGAGAAATTTTCTATTTCATTGTCTGTTGAGTCTCCATCAACTGATTCATCTAGATTTTCATCTATATGACTTGTCAAGCATTGATCTGAATCAGAGTTAACATTCTGGGGTTTTGAGCTGTAGTTGCCAGATCTTCCATACTTCGTATTGAGAGTATCCCAGATTTCTTGTGCAGATAAACAATGACAAATAAGATTAAACCGTTCAGTACTAAGATAATCAAATATAATTTTCATAGCACGAGCATTGAAAGTAATATCTACACTATCAAACCCATTGATAACAACGTCCCAACATTTAATATTAACAGATTTTAAATAAAATTCCATTTTGGATTTCCAGTTTAAAAAATCTGTTCCATCGAAAATAATTGGAGATGAACTAGACTGACTCTCTATCAGCTGACGACTAGGATCCATGATTCTAGGGTTAATGGAATTACCAGGCTCTGATACCAATTGTTGGATCTAGATTAACCCAAGAGGGGGGTGAATAGGGTTTATCACAGTTTTTAGCTGAATTAAAAATCTAACGGGATATATAATAAAAAAAACAAATCACAGAATATAGCAGAAATAGAAATGCAGAAAGTAAATGACACAAGATATACCCAGCTTCGGCAAAATCTTGCCTACTGCTGCATTCCTAAGGTTTCTACTAGGTGATAGAACAGATCCCGCTTACAAGACCATGTAAACTCGCACTCCCTGCTCCTGTACTAACCCTACGCTCAAAACACTAGACCGATCTAATCCCCTATATCAGATTTCCCCTGATTACGACCCTATAACCAGTAACCCAGATTTTACAGACTCTTTCAACTGTCAGTCAACATCCTGAATGAAACCCACTATATTTTATAGACTCTAAAACTGATTGGACTGATTTTCAAATATAAAGAAAAAATATAAAAAATAAAAATAAACAAAACACTAAGAAACCTTAGTTTTTTTAAATAAAGGAAATAGCTCTCCCCATTGATGCTTTAACTCAAAAAAACAAGGCTAGCCCGTTTGAACTATGTGTTACACCCGTTCCCTTTTATTACGATCACTTTTTTTTGTTGAGGAATAGCGGCTCTGGAAATTCGAGGCTAGGGTTTCTCCAATAAATCCCCAAATCTATCGATGCTCGATGGATTTGCTAATCTCTGAAGTTCGAACGAATGATGCTTGGCTCTTTCTTGTCACTGATTTGAGGTTTTTGTTCTGCATTCGAAAACCAAAGTGAGTTTTCTGGAGTTTTCTTTGAATTCCTTGAATTTATTTTGTGGGTTTTTCAATCAGTTTAGCCTATGATGTAATGGTGTATATATAGGGTAATACTAACCCTAATACAACTCTGATTTCGCATATTGATTTCGATCTGAAAAATTGGTTTCCTCTTTTGATTCCACGGCTTTAATGAATTGTGGGGGAATTGCACGATGAATCTTTTCTTGTTTTTGGCTGTGCTATAAATCTGGAAAATTTATTTCTTCCTTTTGAAACCGAAAAGATCTTTGACTCAAATCTGGAAAGAAACGATTTTTCTCTTGCCTAATAATGCATCTTGATTTCAAAAACATATTGCACACTAATTTGCTCATGCCAAAAGTTGATTGTGTGATTCTGGAAATGTTTTCTTGCCGAAAACTTGTTGCTAAAACACTGATTGATTGCACACTTGAAAAAGAGACTTTTGCCATATATGCTTTTAGCCATTTCTGGAAATCCATTTAGCCATGTATAAACATTTTCAAAAACTGGAATCATTTGAGAAAGTTGTTTCCCAAAAAGATATACTTGGTTGCAAAGTTAACTTGAATTTCTGGCACCTGATTTTTCAAACATATTACAGTGATCCAATTCTTGCCAAAAAAAACTATACTGTAATTTTTCTGGTTCCATTTTCTTTCAAGTAAAAATCTTCTTATCATGTTTCATACATAACCATGCATAGAGCTGTTGTTACATGCTGCATTTGTTGAGTCTCACACTTATGTATTGTCACTTGTTGAACAGTTCATATTGATTATGCTGGAACATTTCAGCTTGTATTGCCATTGATTTCACACCATATTACCCATGCTGTTTAGTCACACTTGTGTACCATACTGGCTTGTTCTTGAGTTCTAGTTTGTGCACTTCAACTAAATGCACCATGCATTTGTGCACATGTGATCCACTGACTGTACTGAAAAAAATCTACACCTATACAGTTTGATTGTTGTATACTAACATGTATATATCTATGTGTACACTTCATCATTTATTGGCTTGTTTATGATCTTGACTTTCCTGAATATGAAATGCATGACTTATATGTGTTTGCCATATCTGAAACCTGAACGATTTGCTTGTTGTTGCATTAGCTTTAATCATGTGCATGTTGTGCCCCTATATGTTTGTGCACCAGCACTTTGAAAATCTGAAATTGTTATTCCACTGATCATTTGTGCATATGTCTCAACATTGCATAACCATATATGCTGGCTCGATCACTTCACCCATATATGTTGCACCCACTTTGTAGTTTGTCCCTTGAAATGTACATGTCAATGCATCCACAACTCTCTTGCTTTGTGTACAGATCATGATACACTAGTTTATTGTATTTTGTTGTGCTGAAACCATTATTCCGTCCATGCTTGCATGAGTGCACACCTACACCATGTATTTGTTGGTTGCCTCGGCCAACATGACTTTGAACCTTTGAGCTATGTTGACTTTGTCGCTCGACCCCTTTGGCTTGTGCATCATGACATCTGCCATGTTGATGAACTATTCTTCTATGCTGCTTTGAGTTTCACTTGTGTTTGCACCATGTCTTTGTTGTCTTGACTTTATCATAGCTTGACTTCATGTTGTTGTCCATTTTTGACTTTTCTTTGAATGTTTTTGGGTATACACTGAGTCGAGTTGTTCCACATGGCTGCTCCTCAGTCGCTCGTAACATTTTGATTGGCGAGGCAGTGCACACGTGTATATTTATACACGTGTGTATATGCAGCCAACAGACTGAGTTTTCCTGTCCCTGTACTATATATATATATATATATATGTTGTCTGCCTTGTGGTATTTACAGTGTATCACTGTGAATATCACAATTTGTCTAGACACAATCGGATTAATCAGATCGAGACAAAAAAAATGATGAGAAACACACCAGAAAACTGAGGCAAATAAAATTTTAAAAATAAAACTTATATTCACATGTATTCAGTTTTATTCTTGTTACAGTGTACTATGTGCTTCTGTTTCATGTGACAGGTGGGGAAGACTAGACTGACTGAGCTGATCTGAAGACAGAAGACTGTAGATAAGAAGACAGTGTGTAGTGTCAATGAATGTATGAGTCTGTATATAAAAGTGAAAATGTATGTATATATGATTTGTATAGACAGAGTGACTGTATGAGTGTTGCTGAGAGAAATGTACTGATATTTGTAATAAACAAATTTGACTGAAATAAAATATTATTTTTATTGTGTTCAAACAAATTTGTCTATTATATTCAGTTTATTTACAAGTATAATCTTCTGTGAATGTATGTGAAATATTAGTGAAGTACACAAACAGTGGAGTTGTAAAACCTGTACTATTTGAAAATTGAAATAAAATATTATATTCAAATAAAATACTATGTAAATATCTAATTGTCTGTACAGTTGCATTTTATTTGAATATAAATATTATATTCATTTTTGTGATGATATATAAAACAGTACAATAGCAAACACATATATAATAATATATATTTGTTTGTTATCATCAAACAAAAATCATATAACTATGTATACAACTGCGTTATATACAACAAAGATTGAGTAGAAGATGACAGGTGTAGATCATGATGAGGACGATGCTGCTGAGCGATGACGAGTAGGAGGCAGGCGTATTATTTTCTACTATTTATGCTTTCCGTTTTTTGATGTATTCTCTGAGTGACTTGTAACGAGGCACATTGTACAGAATTTTATGTTGTATCCAGTTTGATGTTTAGATAATTTCATGATGATTTGAAAGTTAAAAATTATGCTTTACTATTATTGCATGTTGTATATGTTATATTATAATTTATCCTTGCGATGTGAGTTAAACGACAGGTACCGCTTGTGTTATTCTACCCAGATGATCGTCCATAGCTTCCTGGCACGTCTTTCAGTGCATTATTTCTCTCGTTAAGTGCAGGAGTTATGGGCGGTCGTCACATTAGATCACTGTAACAACTATTTTATCTATTTTAACATTAACTTAGAACAAATATTATAATCACAGTAACACTGACATAAAATTGTTGTAGATCCAGAAAAAGGTCTCTGAAAAAGAAGTAGAAGCAAAGTATCCTTTCAAATCTATAATTTGACAACACCTAGACTTTTCCCTAAATTTAATTCTTTTTTGAACATTATATAGTGGAGGTTATGAAGACGAAGAAGAATAAGTGTGGGGAAAGAGTAATGGTTGGTAGTTTATTTATAAATGCGTTAGGATAGTTTAGGCCATAGGATATTTTGGTTTTAATCCAAACCGTAGAAAACACCTCAGCATGGGTCAGCAAAAGGAATAATCTGGAAACAGACGTGTTTGGCTCAGCACTGGTTTGTACCTGGCTTGAAGTGGATCGACCCACCTCCTATCTGGGTCGACGTGTGTGTCGACCTAGGGGTCAACACAGGACATAGGGGTCGACCCATATAGGGCCTGGGTCGCTCATTTATCATTGCATTATTCTCATTTGTTTAACTAAATAATTTAATTTAACCTTAGAATTTTGTGATGCACGCAACAGTGAAATCCATTTTTAATAATTTCCAATATATTTATGATTAATATTTATTGTATCAGTTTAATCCTCAATTAATTAATCCATTGAATAATTATTATTCGTTAAAAATTTGAGATGTTGCATTTGTAGAGAGAGAAAATATTTTGAGATGCTGTTACATTGTCTAATGGTTTAGTTATGTATTGTGGAGTGGAACCCAAAGGTGAGGAACACTATATATATATATATATATATATATATATTTGTCATTAATTATAGCATAAGCGTATATTAACAAAACGCTTACATACTTGTATTATTGTGAAATATATGTTATGATAATGAATGGATGTTATGGATATGGATATTGATATGGTTATTAGTAGTGATAATATGTACACTGTACAAGTTACACCCACATATATATATGGGTATTGAATAAGTCTCGGATAATATAAATGAATATTATATACATTTAAATAATGCGTAAAAATAAAAGTTGGAATTTTAAATCCAAAATGTTTTGGAAATGAAATTAACTTATTTATGAAAAACTTTTGTTAAGGTGGAAGTTTATTTGAAAATTATTTCAAATATAAATAGCATGTTCAAATTTAAAATAAATTATGAATATTAAATTGAAAAGGTGAAGTTGAATATGATATATAGATGATGTTGAAAACTAAATTTTATTCTTCAAACTATCTTACTTTATTTTCAAATGGATTTTGAGGAAATTTTGGGTTTGAAAAGATAAAATTTGAAAAATAATAATATTTTAGTAATTAAATAGTTTTAAAATATTAGTTAAAAATAAATATTTGAATAAAAGTTTAAATTTGGAAAAAAAATTCAAATAAGTTTAAATATGTTTTATAAGGATATTTAATCATATTTAAAGTAAATTAGATGAATTTTAAATATAAAATAAAATATAGTCTGAGTAGGATTAACCGCGCTACGGTAGTTTGCGAATTTCGACTACAATCTTCAAACGCTTATAACATGAGAAACTTAAATCAAATTTTTTTGAAAAAAAAAAACGTTTGCTTCCAAAATATAATAGTTCTCTAATGGAAAAGGAATTTTTAAACTTAAATATGTAGATTTCAAGTTATGTGTAAAACCGTTTTTGGAAAGGTCGTTATAAGTGTAGTTCATTGAGCATAAGGGTAAACGACTAATTTTAAATAAATAAAAATATGGAAAAATTTGTAAAATCGTTATGAATCATTTAAAAGGATTTAAATTAATAATATAAAGTTTTGGATAATATAAAATTCATTTTGATCAAACTAATTAATATAAGCATGTTGTAGCGCTTTTGTAACGCTATTACATCATTTTCTAATAATGGTTAGTTTAATCTTTTTAAACTTATCTATGAATTAAGTAGTCATCTTTAAATAATAAATAAAATATTTAAGATTGATTTAAGCATTTTAATAGAAATTATTTTAAGTAATTTGAATTTACTTAAGAAAAAAGGGGTTTTCCAATTTATTAGTTGGATTTGGATAGGAATAATCTTTGGATATTCGATGTTAAATTTCATAGAAAAGAACTAATACTATTCAAGGAATTTGAAAGGTAATTGTTACTACTAAAATTTCTACCGAGAAAAGTTGACGGTAAAGGGATATCGGACTGTCAGAGACAAAAAAGAGTAATCCGTAAGCATAAGCTAAACACAAAGTAAAATTGACGGCCTAAAAGAAGAACCCAGAAGGAACAGCAACCGGCACCCTCAACAAAGAAGGAACCTTAAATTCAGTACAAAAAGAGATTACTAGCAGGGTAATTCCCACAGGAAGCGTAACTGACAAGAAGTCATCCAAAATCGGAAGCTAATATGGAGAAAAACCAGGGACACTGCAACCCAAGTCCCAGAAGGGAGAAGGGGCTATCGAAATTGACTTGCTTAATGTCGATACATTAAGAGATAAAAAGCATCAAAAGCACGGGTTTTGAAACACAAGGAAAACCTCCGGGAGAAAGTTACCGAGACCCCAGTCGGGCGATCACCAAGAGAACACTTCAACGAACAATCATTAAAGCATCGGAGACACCCTTCCAGGCACTTGAGGAATTTACCAAAAGGGGTGGCGGATATGAGACCATATACTTGAAGCATGATGACAAGTTTTACAAACAGTCAATAGTAGGACCATAAGCTCGCGATCGGAAGCACATATCCTGAAGCATATAGCCAAAAGTCCGTATCCGGAAACCTAAAACCTTCCTAATGCTATCCACACCAACAGGTTTGGTATCGACACTAAGAAGATAGAAATAGCATCAAAGAGAAACTCCAAAAACCGAGACCATCTTTTCGAGAGCCAGGAACGACACCCTACAGCCTCCAGAACCAAGGGGAAAAGCCGCCGAGAGCCAAAGCTTCCGAAACCAAAGGAAAAAGCAACCGAGAGGGACCTTTACTGGCCCAATAACAGAAGTGGCCTCTATTTGTCTATAAATTAGACCCAAGGGGTCTCATTTCGGAGGTGAGTTTTTATTTCTCAGTCTTTTTCTCTTTCTCCCAGTAGAAAACCCTAATTTCCAAATTGAATTGGGGATTTCTTAAACTCTTATAATATATCCAAAATTAATAAAAAGGAGAAGTCCAGGACTTAAGCGTTTCCTGGTTTGATAATCACCTTGTGTTTATAATGATAAGACAGGGAGTTAACGTTAACCTTTCATACGATAGAATTAACCACGGTTCTTTCGTAGGAGGGAAGGTCCTGGGTAAAACCAAGGCTTTCCCCCTTTCAAATGTCCTCTATGTGACTTAACTCTCTCATCGTAAGCCTAATGCAACCCAACCTCACAAGGGAGCTTGTCGTAAGCTTGTGGCATGATAACTGATGCAACCGAGGTCTCTCGGGGTCGGTCTGACGTGGAAATATCATATAAGTAAATAAGTGTTATGGCAACGTAAACAACCCCAGTGTTGAGAGGCATTATCTTGTATCCTCTTAGCACAATGTATATTATTTTATCCAGGGTCTAATGGTGATTGTGGCCTGGAGTTTCAGTCTTATTTTACTTATAAAACCTTCCTCCAAGGTTGTCATTGACTTCGTAGTCTCGTAAGCGTGATACTCACCCCCAGAGAGAAGAGTAACTAATCTTCAGACTTAAGGTCTTAATGTCTAGGAAAAGGTGGAATTCTTTAAAGAGCACTGATTCAGGGTTGTATTCCAATAATCTTTAGATCACCCTTGCATCAAATTTATAAGCATATGCATTGTTCATCCCAGTTCGGGTGTTGATGAAAAATATCGTTAACATTTTGGCTCTAGAAGGAGGGCTTGAACCTCCGACTTCGTACTTATCCTATCAAAAATTAATTTGGAAAACTTATTGCTCCATGGTAAGGGAAGATGAAATCAAAAGGATTAGAGGATCGAAATAAGGAACCATCTCCAAATGTAACTATTAACACCAAAATTCAGGCCAATCAAATATGAAGAAGCGAGGCATTAAAAGAAGAAAGGTTAAAGGGATTTCAAATGTCGAAACTAGGTTTGTGGTGAAAAGAGAAAATCTAAGAAGTTACCAGAAGTAAAGTATGAGAGCCAACAGCAAAACCACAGGGCAAAGGGGAAAAGACGAAAGCAGATATCGGCAGCTAAGAAGAATAAGAGCACAACAATACCAGTCCAGTACCGACAACTGAAGGTAGAAAGTAATATCGAAGAAGACCGAAAGGTCATAACAGAGGAAAGCTCAAGATCTATATGAGAAAGAGAAGATACTGGCATGATAATGTCGACACTGAAAAGGGCAAAGAGTAACAATTCCAGAAGCATTACAACTAATACCGGAGGCTAATGACGAGAGGATTACCGAAAGCATGTAATCTGAAACATAAGCAGGAGAAAGAAAGAGCCTACCGATACCTACATGGTACCAACACCAACATCAAGAACCATCATCAGCTTCACAGGAAGATATTTCGAAAGCCTACCTTTATAACTAAAGATGAATACATATGCTAGAAGCCAAAGCCGACACCCTCTACCGCTACAAAAGATTCCATAACCCGTTACTAAAACCGAGAGGTATAAAGACGGACCGAGACCAAAGGTCTCGAAACCGAAATTCGCCAAGGATAAGGTCTCAAATTCCAAGACCAAACTACCGAAAAGTATGGTACCAAGACCACTCCCGAGAGCGCAAGATTGTTATTACGAAGGCAAAAGAACATCCATGAAGATATCTGATAGGAAGAAAGGTGGCCGAAATCTTTTGCCGGAACTGAAGTTCATAAGAGCGGCCGAGACCTTGTTTCCGTATCCAAAAAGGGCTTCTACTGAGTCCACAATAGAAAAGGTGGACCAATATGCCTATAAATAAAACACCAGGGGTCTCGTATAAGGGGGAATTCCTAATTCTTTCCCAGAAATTCTAGAGAGGAGGGCGAACTCTCATTCCTCATTCTTTCTCCCACATTCTAGATAGCAAACCCTAATTTGTAAATCAATCTGGGGATTTCTTATGTAACCTCCTTCATGAATAAAATCATGAAAGCCCTTGAAGTGGACGTAGTTTCAAGTCAAACCGAACCACTATAAATTGTGTGTTCTTACTTTTTTCGCATGTTGTGTTGTTCTTGAATATGCTTCTGCACGTATTCTATTGTGTTATGTGATCACCAAAATATTCTTACGCAAGTCATTAGGTTCTTAACAACCTAGCACTTTCCTCGTGACAGAGGCCTTTCCGTACCAACCTCTCCCTAGACCTTAAGTCACCAAGTATCCTTCTGTAAGCCTCCTACCCAGTAGCCAGCCTAGGCAACCTTTCTGCAAGCCATTCAACCTCCCTACTTGTGTTGCGTTGAGAAAACCCTTATTCCAAGGTAGATGCTAATCCTAGAGTTGCAGAAGCGTGATGCTCACCTTTGGAGGGAAGAGTAATCAATCTTCGGACTTAAGACCTAGATATCTAGGGATCGACGAATTAACTCAAGCTCATAACAACTGAATAATCCCATTTTCCCCTTAGGTCCATTTCCGTAGACCTATCTCTGGTGTTGACGAAAAATATCATTAACATTTTGGCGCTAGAAGGAGGGCTTGAACCTCCGATCCCTTTTCCTACCTTTAACCCTTTAGGTATCCTTGCCACATCTCTAACTATGCTTTTCTGTCCCAGGTTGGAATATTTTTTGAAGAAGCAGAATTATAGATAATGATTTTTGATAAAGAGCTTGTGAGGACCGATCATTTTCTTGAAACATCGTTGATCCAAGATATTTAAAGAGAACTCCTAATATCCATTGAAGATGGTACAACCAAGAAAGAATCATGAGCAAGATTTTAGTTCATCATCTACCCTAGAAGATGGTATACTCCCAGACTTCAACTTGGCAAGTTTGCAGGCAAGCGGACCATCAAGCCCAATGAAAGGAACGAGTCATGAGTTAAAGGTATTGATTTTAACTTCACAAATCGATATCGCAAGAAGGTTGATTGAAGAAAATATAGTCAAAAGGTCTTTCGAAGCAGAACCTCATGAAGTGGAATCAAGAGTGATGGAACCTCAGGGGTTCAATATGCAAAATAGCACTACACCAAGCTCGCAAGACATTCCAATCATGCAAGGAAGCAACCAGTTGTTCAAAGAAGTAGATGGTTTGAAAGAAAGCGAGAACCCTATGTTGCCAGAAGATAGGAATTTGCAAGGAATCACCTTCTCCAATGAAATAAAAACGGCTAGAGCTTCATTCGATATGAAAATGCCACCACTTTTGTATGATGGAACTATTGACCTAGAAAAGCACCTTTGTGTCTTCGAAAGCTACGTGGATTTATATAATACACCTAAAACTTTCCATTGCAAGATCTCACTAAAAGCGCTTCGTGGAGAAGCTATCAAATGGTACAGACATTATCGAGGCCCAGTTATCACCACTTGGAAACAACTATCTACTGCCTTTAGCACAGAATTCCATGTGCGGAAGGATCCAATAATTAGTATTTATGATCTAACCACTAATGAATAGAGACCCGAAGAATCGCTCGATAGTTATCTGAAAAGATTTCATACTGAGTCGTTCAAAGTAAAAGGAGCAACAGACAGAGAAAAGCTTATAGCTGTGCATTCAGGATTGCTCATACTGACACCCTTTTGGGATGATCTTATCTTAAATGAATGTTAAAGCTTAGATGATTTCTATGTAAGAGCTGATAAGTTTGTCAGCATGGAAAGGACCCTCAATACAAAGAAAATCTTAGATGACTTCTACGCAAGAGCTGATAAGTTTGTCCGTATGGAAAGGACCCTCAATACAAAGAAAAGCTTAGAGCAGCTACATCTAGAGTTAGAAGTGCTCAGTTCCAATCTCTCAGCAAATGATCCCACGAAGCCTAACAGGAAGAAAGGATATTATTCATACCACAATGCAGAAAGTCACAAAACTAGCCAATGTTGAGGTTTGACAGAAAGAATCTGTAACAAAAGGTGAAAAGAGCCCACTCAAGAAACGCTAAAAAGTGACCAAAAAGGATGATGTCAAAGACAGCTCCAAAAGAGATTATGATCTAACAATAAGCTTTTTGCTTCAAATACTTATTTCATTTAGTCATTTCATTTTGCTTCTTATTTATAGTCAAACTTAACGAATGTAAATTCAAGTGCTATCATAGGTAAAAACCAAACCCTGTCCCGACTCATACATACAACGAAAGGTCGAAAGGAAGCACTTAAAGAATCGCAATACATGAATGAACACACAACAAGGTTATCAATCAAAGACAAGCTTCGATGGAGGATGTTCATACAAAACATGCAACAAAGCAATGATTATGCACTCTTCATGGCTCGGCTTAAATAAGATTCTTCTAAACCTTATCTTCCCTATTTCAGAATTCCATGGATTTTGTCAAAAATATTATGTTGACATACTTAAATGCTTCAATAAAAGGTGCGGAACCTACCCCTGATAAAGGGTATCAATAAATCCTTTAGAAGAAAAGGCACAACAAACAAAGCTTCCAGAGAGAGAAGTAACAACAAACTAAAGAATCGCAATACATGAATGAACACACAACAAGGTTATCAATCAAAGACAAGCTTCGATGGAGGATGTTCATACAAAACATGCAACAAAGCAATGATTATGCACTCTTCATGGCTAGGATTAAATAAGATTCTTCTAAAACTTATCTTCCCTATTTCAGAATTCCATGGATTTTTCAAAAATATTATATTGACATACTTAAATGCTTCAATAAAAGGTGCGGAACCTACCCCTGATGAAGGGTATCAATAAATCCTTTAGAAGAAAAGGCACAACAAACAAAGCTTCCAGAGAGAGAAGCAACAACAAACACTACCTCACAGAAGAGGGGCGTCGAACAAAGCTTCTAGAAAGAGAAGCAACAAATAACATAACCTCACGGAAGAGAAGCATCGAATAAATCTTCCAAAGAGAGGAGCCACAACTAACAAAAGCCTCCAAGGGTGGAGAACTTAGAAGCTTCCGAGAAGAGAAGCAAAATCTCTTACAATGGAGTGCCTATCAAGTAGGTCTATAAATACTTGCATCACCAGCAACAGAGTGCCCTACAAGGGGGCCTACTGCATCTCTGGTTAGCGGAGTTTCCCCTTATGTGGGGGCTAGTTAAGCATATACCCATAAAGGGACCTGTGTCGCTCTCTTAGAGAGCATTCATTCATTTGCATATCCTTGGAGTTAGGATTAAGGTTAGGCATTAGATACCCAACAGCTAAATAATCAGACGGAACTTCTCGATGAACGGTTGACAACTGCTTGATCTAACGGAACTTCTCGCTGAACGATTGTGGATTCAGATGGCCAAACGGAACTATCCGCCAAACGATCAAACAATCGAAAAATTGGATGGTTAAATGGAACTACCTGCTGAATGGCTATATGATGAAACGATTGAACGGAACTACTGCTGAAGGATCAAATGGTTTGAAACTGAATGGAACTACTACTAAAAGACTATTTGGTTCAGGATAGGATTAATTTATTTTCGAAAGCAGTCCTCTACCTATGTATCCGAGATGGTATTCCTTGGGATAGTTATGACTCTTTCGCTCGTGCAATTTCTTGGAGCCAAATTACAAGGAATCTATGGATGGCCTAATATTAATCGGTTGCTCTCGCTAATATTAAAATTATTCAGCATTATGCGCACAAATAACCTCTGATCATTGATGATTCTTCTATTTGATAACTTTTTAAATAGTATTGAGTGATTCTTCCAAAATGTTGCTTAGCATGATATGCTTAACCTTTATGCCTTTTTTCATATGTTTTATTTGAAGTTAGATTTATAAATGTGGTGTATGCCCGCCCGAGTGCTAACCTTGGGAAATTGCGGGATTCTTGATTTAAGTTTACCCAAGTATGAGTCTTGGGATTTCTCTATAATTTCTGATTTTTGCTTACCCAAGTGTGAGTCTTAGGGTTTCTCTAGGATTTTTGGTTTCTATTTACCCAAGTGTGAGTCTCGGGGTTGCCATGATGTCTGATTTCAATTTACCCAAGTATGAGTCTTGGGATTTCTATTATTTTCAGGTATGATATCTGACTTACTATTTACCTGAGTGTGAGCCTCGGGCTTGCTATGATTTCCTTATTTCTATTTAATTAAGCATGAGGCTCGGGATTTCTATATGAATTTCGATTTATTCTTACCCAAGTGTGAGTCTTGGGGTTTCCATGTGACTTCTGTTTTCTACTTACCTGAATATAAGTTTCGAGGTTTCTGTAAGAATTTCTGGTTCCCATTTATCCGAGCATGAGTCTCAGGATTTCTGATTTCCTATTTACCCAAGCAAGAGTCTCGGGGTTTCCACTAATTGCAGATGGAAATTTCCAATATCTGATTTCTATTTATAGGTTTTCATTTTCCTATCACATTCAGGTTTTCGAATTCCTGTTACATAAACTCATGTTTAAGCCTTAAACTTTCATTCCTTGGTATTTCCCTCTTTCCATATAAGGTATTAATTTCTTTCTACCATGTTCACATACGGGGTTTCGAATATATCGATATTGCTCCTAGATAAAAGTTATTAGCATAGAACGCAAGCAGGTACAGTGGACCTACCATCCGAAGTTTTCTAACAAGGACTGTAGTCTCACAACATTTTGTACAGGGTGTTCTCCAAACTCGTAGCATGTCTACTCCAAATATTTGCTACCATGAATTATGGCCAAGATTATGTTAAACACATTGTAGTTGTCAAATGTTGTGCAAGTAATATCTTCTTTCATTAATACATCATGCTTGTTAATAGTGAGCTTCCAATTACCTATTGCAATTATCCAAATACAAAATTTTGGATTTGTAGTTTCACGTTTCTAATAGTGAATTCTTAATAACGGAGTGTTTAGATAACAATACTGAGTTCTTCATTCAACAATGCTAGGAGAATGCTGAACTATACATCATGAAATTCCACATGAATGCATATTGTCTTTAACACACTAGGGCTCATGACTCGCAAGTTGTATTCAAACTCTTTCCACTAGCAAGATTCATGTTCCCCTCACATTAATATTGTGGAAAATATGGAACTAATAACAAAGATTTTTATGATAATTCTTGAGTGATAGGCAAG